>JADWQK010002280.1:5393721-5993721 GCA_017933935.1 Sesamia nonagrioides | reverse complement strand
TTCGTGTTTTTATGTAAAATGTGAATAGGAAAAAATGCCTACCTAATGTGCACTGACCAAGAGCAAACCACAGAATGGCTTAGTGGTCAGCTGTCGAAAATCTTAATCAACAAAATTAATTATATTAAGTACGATAAAAACATCACGTACCCGATAAAAGGCCGATTGATTTGACCCAAGTACGTGACGAAGCACAGCGCTTTTTAATATAACGTTGTTTTTCTTACATAAGAGATTATAAATGCTCCGGGTAATCTGGATTTTAATAGGTATCAGACAAAATAATAAACACAATTTTTTTTTTTCATGAAATATATTTTATTTTATCCAATTTTTGACGATAAGGATTACAAAGTAATTAAGATATAAGGCTTACTGTATACGTATGAGATAAGGATTTTTTTCTTCTTTCACAGGCACTGGTCTCTATCAGTGTGTGAGCACTGATTTAGCAGTCAAATTGAATGTCTATAAAATATCAAATTTGTAATTTATTCAACCATAAATTGCATTAAATTGAAAAATATAACTGTATACTCAATCATATTTAAAACTGAAAAAAATACAAACATGTTTAGTAAGTCAAATTTATTTGTCCTCTCAAAATTCCAATACACAAGTTTTATCTTATACTAAGAATGGAATCAGAGCCATTCTCTTGTTCATAAACTAAACTTAAGTTCAATTCATATTTTTCTTTTTTTTTTTCATTAAGAAAAGGACAAAAGATAAATATTAGCTCAGTCCTGTCAAATTGACATGCACCTTAAATTGACGTACGTTTTGTCGCCATGTTTTTAATCGCGACTGTCTATGGCGTATCTTAATTTGACAGTACTAAACTAATATGTAATCTTGTATCCTTTTCTTAATGAAATAATTTCCTTTTCTTAATTAAAGATTCATTGACCTTGAAATTAGTTCAGTTAGTAAACAAGCTAATTGGCACTAGTATCTTAAAAAATACGTTAACGCTGCTGAGTGCTCTTCGCGATTTGCTCTTTCAGCATCAGAATACTGGCTCGTTGTTCCGGCGGCAGTAGCGCAATTTGCTCATCCGAAAGTTGCAGTACTTGCATGATGAGAGCAGCCTGTGACAGACAAATAAATATTTAAACATTTACTTTAAAAAATTAGGTACAATTTCTACTCTTTAATACCTTCTCCCAGGTCCCCCAGGAAACTAAAAATCTCGTTGACTATATTATGATTAACTGTAGGTAATAACATCGGCAAAATGTTAAAGTCTAGCTAGCTCTTGGCCTACGAACCAACTATAAACTAGACGGTACCTACGTTACAAACGTTATTTTTGGCAATTAAATGTTCGGCTATAATGTTGAAAGTAATTAATAACACATAGGTAGGATTACTATTTGTGGGAACTAGCCTCTAATCTAAAGAACGAGAGACTTATGAAGTAAATGCTAAGTATAGGCGAAAACCGTCCAAGTAGGACAATTAACGCTATAGACCAACCTCTTAACTTTGACGTTGTCTGAGGAAACAACGCGGCGCGGGAGGGGTGAGGTGACATAATACGAGAGCTTAGTGATTCGTCAACTTTTGACATCTATCACCCTCCCCGCACCGCGCAAGTACCTCTAGCATCCTCTCGGTTAAGCGTCAAACTATAGTTGTAATATTATTTTTCTTGAGACATCTATGTATTAACAGAAGAAAAAATCGACTGGAGATAATAAATATACACTGACCTTCTCTTGATCCGAAGCTCCTGAAGGAATACCCTGGATTGTCCTAGCCTGCGCTGCGCTCGGCATACCAGGTGGCATTTGTTCTGAAAATTAATATCAGTTTAATAAATACAAATACATCGCCCTTGGGCGAGATGGAGCGACGGTGTTTCCGTCGGACTACAATTTGAGTGTCTTCAAGGCTAGAGTGAATAGGCTCTTAATAAACTAGTGCGCTTTACCATCAACGATTGCGTCACTGCTTACCATCAGGCAGGATTGCGGTCAAGCGCTGGTTTATAATTTGTAAAAAAAAAAAAAAACATCAAAAAGGTGGCTGGTAGTGGCTGGCGGAGAACTGCTTAGAATCGAGCTTGTTGGCGTGCCATGGAAGAGGCCTACGCCCAGCAGTGGACGAGTAGAGGCTGATGCTGATGATGACATTGCGTTACCCACTATAAGTAGCAGTGTTTACATTGTGACAGTTCAACAAGATTCATTGCGTTATTTACGTTGTTGGTCAGACACATTTTTCGAGCATAGGGAACAATGGATTAGCAATATGCTTCAAAACGATTCAAACTTATACTTCTAGTGTGTTACGCAATTAGATCCTTGGAAAAAACTAAGTTCCTCGGTGTTGCCATTTTCTTACATTTATTAAGTTTTGCAGACAGGTCAAATTGGCAAGCCACCTTGAACCATTTCAACTGTTAAGTGAATATGTATATCATAATTTGGTATTACTTAATTACTAGTGAGGTAACTGACATATGATTTGATTGGCACCAATTTCGAATATTATTTACTATCATTTTGAAAGCTCATTCATTGTCAAAATTGAGTTAGTTACATAAATCATTAGTTTTATCTTGAAATCAATATGTTAACCTTAACAACAGAATAAATAAAAACAAATCAAGTATCTTGATTTGGCTCGCGAGGTTGTCGATGTCGGATGTGGATTCAGCAATCATGGTACCGATAGTCGTGCGTGACAGCCAAAGGCTTGATTGCCAAGAGGCACGACCAACACCTCAGAAGGCTCTCATTGGGCAGTTGCATCAAGGGCTTGATTCAGAAAGCAGTACTTTTCGACACGGTTCGCATTGTCAGGAGGTTCCTCTCTCCGGAGCCCGGACCACAGCTAGCTTGGACCCTGTTTCCGATATTGGTGGGCTACTATTTGTTATATTCCTATATTTTAATATTCAAAAATATAGTATATATGTATATAAGCTAAAATAAAGGAATTTAATAATAATAATAACAACAGAAGACGTAATATATAAAAAATACATACGCTGTTGAATCTTCTGCTGTGTTCGCGGGTCGTTGGACCGCACGCGCGGGTCCGGGTTGAATGACTGCGTCTGCATGGCTAGGCGCGGGTCGCGAGGGAAGCTGCTGCTAAATACATGAAATATATTATTAAAATATAATTTGTTTTATTCATTTATGAACATTTCCATGAAAGACTATTATATATACTATTTTGATATTTTCGTGTTCTTTGAGTGAACTCGCAAGAGTTTTACTAAATATTCTTAGTTATATTTAAGAATTAGTGTAAGTATATTTAAGTATTAGTAGATAACTGCACTAGGGTTCGCATTAGGGTAAGACCTGTAAGGACAGTTGTAAAAGTGATAAATAAATAATAGAAATAAATATTTTTTTAAAGTGCAATGACAGTAGATTGTGGATGTAACAAGGTGTAGTGTGTGGTCCACAAATCTATTCATTTTGTTTGTGAATATGTTTATTGCTGCAAACATGACGCAAAAATGAATAAGAAATGGTTGAGGGAAACATGCATTACATCCACCCAAAATTGCTATGGCTCAGCATTATGCTGCGACCCTATGCAATACAGAGCTCCAGCGCTGGTTTTCAGCGACAGCCGTGTACTCTATTAATGTATACGAAATATTATAAGGCTTTCTAAAAGAACTTCTTAATAAAAAAAAAATACTTGTGAAGTGTTGTACACACTTCACAAGTATTTTTCAAACCTACTTCCTACTTACAGAAAATAAATCATTTATCAAAGAGTAATGGAGTTTTTTGCCCACAAGGAACCTGCAGCACCCCAATTGTGTAATATGTTATAAATTGGAATCATTTTGAAGCATATTGCTCTATATGTTCGAAAACTGTGTCTACTTAACAACGTAAATAACGCAATGAGTGTTGTTAAACTGTCAAAATGAAACCCATTGCTACTGATAGCGTGTTACTCAATTACCGTGCAGGTTATGTGCTTATTTGAAATAAATGTTTTGATTTATTTTGACTTAATTTTAACAGTGGCAATTAGCTATTACCAATCATTTGATTGCATTATGACACCTTTATTTTTAGTGAATATTATAATTCAGAAATTTACATTAAAGAAAATCAAATAATTGCATAAAGTTGTGCTGAAAAATAAGTGACAAGCGCAGTGGAATTGACAATATGAAATAAATAATATGTGTTACTAAAACATTATACTAAATAACAAAAAAAAAAAATAGACTAAGGTATACCAAATTAAATCCAAGCCAGAACAAAATCTAAAGAAGTTACATTATAATTCCACTTACATCAGCTCTGTTGGTTTCTCCACTGGGGATGCAATACTTGAGAGAAAAATCTTAACATCAACAATATGTACAGAGACGCCAGCACATCAAGCTACCCAACACAGTAAAATTTTCCCAATCAACCTTGAACTTTATGCTTTAATGATAAAATCGAAAATGAATTGAACAAATTTGATAGATTGTAGTCGCTTGATGTGCTAGCAACTGTACAATATCTAATTCATTTAAAACAGATAAGTACAAGGATATTGTATGCATTTTATATTATAAAACTGATTTTTATGTGCAATATACAAATGATAAAAATTCCAATATTTAATACAAGTATCTGTAGATCAAGCAATAAGCGGCTAGAATATAATTTCCTCCCGTTATATTGCTCAAGTCTGCTCAGCTGAGCGAATCAATCATTTCTCTTCATACTACGAATTAAAACCTTTGAAATCAACAATATTTTGTTTTCAAGTTCTGAATTACTATATAGGAAACAGCAATAATGAACTTGAAAACCAAGAGATTCTTTGAAAGTCAAATTCCATATTGCAGCTGGATCCACACTGGACCCCAAAACTCGTGTTGGATGTGGTTATAAAATGTGAGGCTAGGACAGATAGTGATTATACAATGTTATTTTTTTTTTTCTATGTGACCTGATTATAGTTTGTTGAGAATAAGCAACTGAATCGATTCCAATCATTTTTACACCATGTTATATTTTTTCCCAAATACATTTAGAAATTGTTGCAGTGTGGTTACCGAGCGCACAACTCGGCTGACGTTATATCATAGTACTAGGCGCATGAGCCAGGAGAGCGGGTGAGGGGCGCTTTGACCATATTTTTATTGGGACAACCAGGTAAGATAACAAGCTCATAACTTTGTGGTTCATCATTATGTATTTTTGAAATTTTATATATAGATTCTTTACTTAAAAATACTAGACACATGTTGTACTGGACAACAATTTTATTTATTTGACACCCTTGCAAAATAGAGGAGTGTCTTAATAGTGTTAACGACTTTGATACAGGTTCTTAGCCCAGCATAGACTCCAGTTCTCACAATTGTTACAATGTGCAAGTTACTAATGACATCTATGAACCCAAATTTGAACCTTTTTCGAAACTTAATATCCACTAATTTTATCATTAAGTATTATTACCTTGCCCTCGCATTTTATGACCGCAAACATTGGCATATTTACTACTTCGCCACGCGGTTTCATAACATTTTCAATCCCGGGACAATTATGGGAAAGTTAAAAAAATATGTTACTCCAGTTAATAAACCACCTGTATGCCAAATTTCATACAAATTCGTTCGGTAGCTTTTGCTTGAAAGTGTACCAAACATAGATCGAAACATACACATTTATAAACATTGGTAGGATGATGAAATGAGATCCGCAGAAGAACAAAATTCACAGACATAGCTCTACGAGTCGCTAAAATTAAATAGCAGTGGGCGGAGCACATTGCTCGTAGAACCAGTGGCCGACGGGGAAGTAAGTTTCTGGAGTGGCGGCCACGTATCTACCGGAAAACTCAGCGTCCGTTGTGGCAGTAAGGTTCTGAAGTGACGGCTATGTACCGGAAGACGCAGTGTAGGGAGGCCCCGAACAAGGTGGACCGAAGCCGATAGATGCAGGCAGCACAAAATCTGTCATCGTGGATAGCCTTGGGGGAGGCCTTTGTCTAGCAGTGGGCCTCTATAGGCTGAAGAATAAGAAGAGGAGTAGGATGTTTAGTAAGCAAGGTGTACGTACGGGTCCGGCGCGTGGTGAGTTGGCGGCGGCACAGGGTGCGGCGGAGCGGGCGGCAAACTACGCATATCCTGGTCAAGTAGCGCCGCGCCCGCGCCGCGACCACGCAAGTCCACGTCGCCCTGCGCCGCACGAGCTGCACACATCAATCACTCATTAAGGCACCTAAATACCCTGGGTCAGTGGTTAAAAAGAAACCCTGGCGCACTGGCAAGTGTAGGACCACGGGTGGGTTTTAGTCAGTAAAAGTCTGACACGCCCTTCCGCTCCTCCCAGAGCGGGAGAGGTCTTGATGATTTCGCATCCAGAACAAAAAAAAAGGCACCTGAATACCCCTCGGGCTCCAAAAACGAGGCAACGTGTTTAAAATATATATATATATATATATAATCATAAGACAGAAAACAGTTTGATGCAGTTTTACAGCTGACTTACTGGCCATAATTTCGGTAACTATTACTCCTACGAATTTTATAAAGCGAATATCACTAGTTTGGTCGAAAACAAGGACACTCAGTACAGAGGTACTGCGTGTTCTTGTTTCCAGAGCTAGAGAACAGTCATCACGTTAAAAAAAAGTTTTAACGCGATGATTGTTCTCTCGCTCTGGATTTTCAACACACTGAATAGTGCCAAGAATTGATTGACAATGTAACAGTGCCATTTTTGAAGCTCTGGATTACTAGTTGTTGGATTCTAAAAATCTCAAGGCCCGACTCAATGCCAAGTGCTTTCTTAAATGTCTATTCTAGCCCGATACTTGTTCAAAAGTCGAAGAAAGTTATGTAGAAGTAACACTCACGCGTATATTGTGCTGGAGGCGGTACAGGAGCCGCTAGCAATGGCGGCATTTGTTGTGGTGGCTCTATAGAAATAAAACAAAAAAAAAAAAAAAATTAAATACGGATAAGTTGCGACCGAGAAAGGCTCCTTCGTATGATTTTTACAACTTGACAATAGATCGATATTTCTCCATAATATGTAAGTATAATATCCCACCAAAAACATACCTGTTAAAAAGGAGGCCAAGTTCCTAAGTTTTCATTACCGGTCAGAGAGTCAGTCAGTCAGTGGCTATAATAGCTATTTTTACAGGGTCATATATACAGTATGTTAACTAACAGAGGGCGTTCCCGTTAACCCGAAATAGTATAGCATATATACATGCTAAAAAAAATATTTCCATTCGAAAACAAAATGTTTTAAAATTTTTTCCAATAAGAAAATCTATATATATAAAAATGAATTGCTGTTCGTTAGTCTCGCTAAAACTCGAGAACGGCTGGGCCGATTGAGCTGATTTTGGTTTTAAAATGTTTGTCGTAGTCCAGGGTAGGTCTAAACGGTGAGAAAGTAAGGAAAAATGATTTAATAATAATGATGTATGAGCTTCATTGTTTTTACTTCTTCTCTACACTTTAGTGCTACCCTGGTACCCTGCACCTCCAAAAAGAAGACAAAATAAAACTCACTTACAAGAGCAATGGGAGAATGGCAATGATAAATGTCACAACAATACAATTCTTTCATTTGTTTTCTGCCCATCGTGATGGAAGAGGACTTCTGGCCGCAAGACGTGGTTTTCCGTCGCTTCCGCGGACAAATACCACAGAACAGCATAAGAACATGCTAGTAGTAGCGAAGCACTATTTTATAATATAAATATATGTATGTTTAGGTTAAGGTATTTATGTATGGGCCTGCGTCGCGTGAAATAAACAAATAAATAAATAATAATAAAAAAAATAAATACAATATTAGTTTGAAGTTGAAGTTGGCTTTGTGGCTTTTTATTAGAAACTTTAAACCGGCAGAGAGTATTTCTTGCTTTAAACGAATGCATCAACGGCTGAGACTTTTTTATGTACGGTGTATGGTACCAGGGTAGCACAAAAGTGTAGAGTCGAAACAATAAAGCTCATTCATCATTATTAATCTAATATGACATCGATGAAGTTATTTTGCCTACTTTGAGGAGTTGCAAGGTACCAAGATCGCAATAAAGTGTAGGAGAAGTCGAAACAATGAAGTTCATTCATTCACACAGGAACAACGGGAACGGGATAAAAAGGATATCCTATATCCTTCTCCCAGTTCTTAGCTACCTCCCTACCAATTTTCAGCCAAATCGGTCCAGCCGTTCTTAAGTTATAAATAGTGTAACTAACACGACTTTCTTATATATATATACAGATTATCCTAATTTAAAATAGTTGTAGTAGTAAATAAGATCATGTCATATTGCCTTTAGGGCGGAACAAAGTTCGCCGGGACACTTTTGTGCTACCCTGGTACATAGCACCTCTACAAACTAGGCACAATAAAAGTTCTTTGATGTAATTATTATGGTTTAATGATGAATGAGCTTCACTGTTTCGGCTTCTCCTACACTTTTGTGCTGCCCTGGTACCTTACACCTCCACAAAGTAGAGAAAATCAAATTTCTTCTATGTATTAGTGATTTAATGATGAATGCAAAGCCGATTACAAAGTGAAGGAAAACATTTTAAGGAAACCTGGCCTTTTGTAAGTCTGAAATCGCCAACCCGCATTGAGCAAGCGTGGTGATTACGCTCAGTCGTTCTCCTCTCTAGCTATTCCCAGCAGGGGGACGATAAAAAAAGGCTGATGATGTTGATGATGAGCTTCATTGTTTCGATTTCTCCTACACTTTTGTGCTGCCCTAATTATCCTAATTTAAAAACTAAAAAATAAGATCATGTGATATTTATTGCCTTTAAGGCGGAACAAAGTTCGCCGGGTCAGCTAGCGGGTCTTCTAGCTAACCTTGCGAACTTTGTTCCGCCTTAAAAGCAATATGACATGATCTTATTTACTACTTTTTAAATTAGGATAATCTATATATAAAAAAGAAGTCGTGTTAGTTACACTATTCATAACTCAAGAACGGCTGAACCGATTTGGCTGAAAATTGGTAGGGAGGTAGCTAAGAACTGGGAGAAGGACATAGCATATCCTTTTTAACCCGTTCCAGTCATTCCTGTGTGAATGAATGAACTTCATTGTTTCGGCTTCTCCTACATTTTTGTGCTACCCTGGTACCTTGCACCTCCTCAAAGTAGGCAAAATAAAACTTCATCCATGTAATAATAATAAATATTAGATTAATAATGATGAATGAGCTTCATTGTTTCGACTTCTCCTACACTTTTGTGCTACCCTGGTACCATACACCGTACATCTTTAAAAAAAAAGTCTCACCCTTTGATGCATTGGGTTAAAGCAAGAAATCCATACTAATATTATAAATGCGAAAGTAACAACTCTGTCTGTCTGTCTGTTACGCTTTCCCGCTTAAACCTCTTAACCGATTTTGATAAAATTTGGCACAGACAATCTTTAGACCCTGAGAAAGAACAAAGACTACCTTTTATCCCGGTAAAGTTTGATGTTCCCGAGAGAAATCTAAAAAGCGCGATATAACCGAACTCCACGCGGGCGAAGCCGCGGGCGGAAAGCTATTTTTTCCGTGCAATGAACTTCATTGTTTCGGCTTCTCCTACATTTTTGTGCTACCCTGGTACCTTGCAGATAGATTAGCACCGAAGAAGAGCAAGAAATTGCACGTGAAGAGCGCCGCCTTAGTATGGCTCGACTGCGTGCTTCTGACTCACCAGAGCAAAGGGAAGCAGCCCGTGAATGGCTTGGTTATGAATGCGAAATAATCGAGTAAACCTCAGAGATTAGCAGCTAGATAATTTACGAAACACTTGTAACAAATGAAGATGATGCCACCAACTATCCAATGGAATTTTTAAACTCCATGGATGTACCTGGCTTACCACCGCATACTTTACGACTAAAGATTGGTTCCGTAATAATCATGATTCGAAACTTAAACCAACCATAACTGTGCAACGGAAGACGGTGGTAAGTAAATTTATGAACAATTTGATTTACGCCACAATACTCAACGAAAAATTAAAGGGTGAGGAAGTTCTCATTCCGAGGATCTCGATGATCCCAATAAAAGGTAGCCTATGTCCTTTCTCAGGGTCTAAAGATTGTCTGTGCCAAATTTAATCAAAATCGGTTGAGAGGAAAGCGTAACAGACAGACAGACAGAGTTACTTTCGCATTTATAATATTAGTATGGATTATCATAGTTTAAAAAGTAAAAAAAATGATCATGTCATATTGCATTTAAGGCGGAACAAAGTTCGCTGGGTCAGCTAGTATTCAATAAAAATTTTAAATTGACATGTAAAAGAAACACACTGTACACGCGAACATGAAAGACGGCAACGTCGCAATTTATTTATACATGACGACTACTATTTTGATTTAAAACAGGTTTCAAATTTATTTCCAATTAGATTTTTTTTTTATTCGGATTTTTTTATGCTTATTTTTCTATGCTGATATTTTTATTTTAATCTATTAATGATATATATTAACGAGGTTAAGGGAACGCCCTCTGTTATTTAACATACTGTATAATACTGAAACAATATCTATAAAGTTTGGGATACTGCTTTAGTACTAGCATATGATTACGTGGGTACAATTTTATCTCTGGACTTGCAGGGTTGAACTACATGGGGGTCGAAAGAGGGTCGAAAATATTCGCGTAAAATGTAAATAGTGCACGGCATTTGCGCGGCTTGTTGCTGGACCTTAGCCTGCACACTACCATGCGCTTAGATTCATGTATTATACACACAAGGACATCGCCAGTCGATGGCCTAGGCCTAGGAGGAGGGCAAGGTGATACGAACAATAAGAAAAGTATGAATTGTTCGTAAAATCGAGAGCATATAAAGATTTTCACTTGTAGAATGAGCCTTACATCTCCTTAATGATCAATCAAGCAAGTCAAAGACTTAGAACTTTAGTTGCTTTACCTTTGGCAACTTTTTAGAATCTCGAGACTTCTAGAGGGTACAGCTGCCCCTCCTTGCCGCACCTTGGCGACGCCCTTGTAGAATAAATTCTCAAAACCAAAACAAGGCAGTCAGTCACATATAAACACCATAAGTGACAAAAATATATACTACTAGCTATCCGCCCGCGGCTTCGCCAGCGTGGAATTCGGTTATATCGCGCTTTTTACACTTCCCTCGGGAATATCAACTTTTTTTAAAATAAAAGGTAGCCTATGTCCTTTCTCAGGGTCTAAAGATTGTCTGTGCCAAATTTCATCAAAATCGGTTGAGGGGTTTAAGCGGGAAAGCGTAACAGACAGAGAGACAGGAGTTACTTTCGCATTTATAATACAGTATAAAAATCATACAGTAGGTCGACGTATTTCATCTCGTGTAAAATGCCGACATCGTCTATACTCTGTTTTTTAATCTCGTAGACTAAACTGACATTATGAGTGTTGGCAGTTTATTGCAATTCTTTAAATAGTGCCGAAACTTAGCGTTCATAAAATCAAGTATCGTTTTTTTACAATAAGTTATCCTGAAATAATGTGTAGGTACTTATTAAAAACGTAATAATACAAAATTAATAATGTAAATTTGACATTTGCATGTGTCAATTTAGTCTACGACATTAAAAAACAGAGTATAGGTTGGTACCTAAGTTCAAAATTTTGTCATTTCACCCGAAGCCCAATTCCCTTAATGTAGCGACCTAAGTTCAAAATCTAGTGCAATACATCTAGTCGCATTACTTCACATAATATACCTATATTAAGGGAAATGGGCTTCGGGTGAAATGACAAAATTATATACTACTATTGACATGTATTCGGAAAAATATATTATGTTCCTATTCAGACTAGAACATGTTTTTAGAATTAGTGATTATATTATAAGAGAAAAAAACACGTGACAGCCTCCGTGGCGTAGCGGTAGCGGACGCGGCCGCTGCGCAAGGTGGCACGGGTTCGATCCCCGCGAGTGTGTACCAGTGCAAGTATTTGTTGAATATACTTGCACTGGTCTAGTCGTGCCTCGGAAAGCACGTTAAGCCGTTGGTCCCGGTTGCCATACAAACATCTAGTGGCAGTCGTTACGGGTTGTTGGAGCCCCAAAAGTCCAACAATTGGTCTAACTGCAATGCTTCGGTGTCACCTTCGGGTTGTGGAGGTCAGACGGCAGTCGCTTCACGGAAAATGTCGAAGTTTAGCCATATCAGCAGTTGGACTGGTAAAGCGGACCCCAGACTCCAAAGCTGAAAAGGCTTCGGATGCGACTGGGATTAACACTGGGATGATGATGACTAAAATAAAACTATAAAAAAAAATTGGTTGCCTGTAAAGTCGGTATACGGGTGAAAGTATTACGTGACAACGACTTTGAGTGGTAAAATAATTTTAATGTGAATATTCATTCGTATAGTAGGAAGAAGGATGAAATAATAGTAACAATTTAAAACATTTATTTATACAAAGAATTATATTTAAAACATTAATTTATACAAAGAATCTCGCACTGAATGAGATCGGTCTCTCTCGCATTATCTCATTTCACATTATCACTACACAATTGTTTTACAATTAACTGGCAACGTGTAAACTTGTATGCAGGCGCCTAAGCGAAATAAAAGCGCAAGACATGAACGTGTATGCCTATCTCTCTCACTCTCTCTCTCTCGCTCTTAGGCGGGCTAACTGTGCTCGAGTGGAAGGGACGCGTGCCTTTCACTTTTTATTTATGTCTGTCTCTCTCGCTCTTAGGCGGGCTAACCATGCCCGAGTGGAAGGGACGCGTGCCTCTCACTCGCTCTCATTGTGAGCGCATAACGTGAGCGGAGCGTAACGCAGTTTTTTGAAGTGTCACCCGGCAAAGCAATTTATAAGACGTTGTCACGTCAAAAATGTATTGTTTGGATTCCCATTTTTTACTGTATTTTTTATTTTTATCTTCAAAAGAAAAAAAATAACTCACCGCGCGGTGGTGGATTGCTTGGGATGTAATGGTTTGAAGCACCTTGGTTGTGAAGAACCTTGTCTCCTCCTGGTTGAAGCAGTGGTGGCAGCGGGTTACTTGGATGTAACATACTCTACAATGTTCACAAAAGTTATAAATTAGTCATATATGTATTATTTTTTTATTATGAACCCGCGACTCGCTGCAGTGGCTCACTCAGCCACTGCACCAACCGTGTCGTCAATTAATTTTTCTTCATTATTCTGCTATTCACAGGCACAAGGGACAAACGAATTAACATTTTCACTATTATAATCTGCCAAAGTATTCATACGGTTAAAATTTTTTATTTATCTATACTAATATATAAAGCTGAAGAGTTTGTTTGTTTGTTTGAACGCGCTAATCTTAGGAAATACTGGTCCGATTTGAAAAATTCTTTTTGCGTTGGATAGCCCCTTAATTCAGGAAGGTTTTAGCGTATATAACATCACGCTGCGACCAATAGGAGTGGATCATATCGAAACCAACGCGGGTGAAACCGCGCAACTAGTTTAAAAAATAAAGCAAATGTTTAAATATTTAAATTCCACATAAAAACTGCATTCATAATCATCGCAGCGTTAATCCCAGTCGCATCCGAAGCCTTTTCAGCTTTGGAGTCTGGGGTCCGCTTTACCAGTTCAACTGCTGATATGGCTAAACTTCGACATTTTCCATGAAGCGACTGCCGTCTGACTTCCACAACCCGAAGGCGACATCGAAGCATTGCAGTTAGATCAATTGTTGGACTTTTGAGGGCTCCAACAACCCGTAACGACTGCCACTAGATGTTCGTATGGCAACCGGGACCAACGGCTTAACGTGCTTTCCGAGGCACGACCAGACCAGTGCACATATTCATATTCATGCATACAAATACTTGCACTGTGCGGGGATCGATTAATCGCACCTTGCGCAGCGGCCGCGTCCGCTACCGCTACGGAGACTGTCACATAATAACTGCATTATCAGCCTATAATATTCCCATTGCTGGGAAATATTCGTCCTCTTTGGTATTCTAAACCTTAGTCAATTACTTTAGAGTTTAGACTGTAAGATTATAGGTACCAAGATGGTGTAATTTTTCAAGTTTTATACAATGTTTTTTGGTTTTAATTTATATTTATATACAGTCAGAAAATAGAATAGAAAGAAAGAGAATAAAGAGAAAAGAGAAGAGAGAGAATCGTGTGTTTTAATTTATATTTACTTAAGTATCTACACTCATTTGCAAAAACAAATACGGGCGGTTTTGATTTTCGTTCGTCTTTAAAAAGATACAGTAAGTACAAAAAAGGTTTCAATCGTTTGTACACGTTACTGGCCGGTTTTAAAAATGCCACGGTATTTTAAAAAGTACATTCTAAATTCAAATTTTCATTTGATGCTCATTTTTATAGAAAAGCCCTTTTTATCCTACATTTTTGGCGCGAAGTTCCAGAAGTTAACGTCGACTTTCATAACTTTTATTCAATTTTTATCGATTAATTTCATTTCAGATAAAGTGGTAAAAGCTACCAAAATTATCGCTTCGTGGCTAAATGTTATTCGGTCAACGGTCCAAAGGCCTGGCAGCGATATCAGGAGACTGGTTCCGTCGAGAGAAGGCCTGGTTCTGCAAGAAAACCATGTATCCAACCACGGGATGATCGTTTTCTTGTGAGTCGCCCATTGAGAAATCGCAAATCTTCATATGTGGATCTTAAGAACAACCTCCAAGAAGTAAGAAATGTGCATATTAGTCTATGGACGGTCAGGAGGAGGCTTCACATTGCTAATATACGCAGTCACCGCCCGGCCCGCGGCCCCAAATTACTCCGTGAGCAACGAGTTCACAGGCTTAGCTTCGCTAGGAATTGAGAATCAAGGACTCAAGAAGATTGGAATAGGGTTTTGATCTCTGATGAATCCAGGATATCTCTGTTCGGAGAAGATCGACGAGTGCTGAGAAGACAAAGAGAACGTTTTGCAGAGGCATGTTAAGAAGAAATCACACCTTATGATGGGCCATAAGGTGTCCTTGTCTTCTAATTGTCTTGTCTTGAATTTATTCCTGCCCAAAATTCCCTGCCTGTTATGTTTTGGGCAGTCATAAATTCAATGGATCGTACAGAGTTAGTCTTCATTGAAAACGGCTCACTGACTGGGCATCGATACATAACGGAAGTTCTAATTCCTCATGCTCATTGGCATTTACTTCATTAAAGAAGAACAAACTAATTTTTTTTTTAATTTTAACTTCATGAACGTATTCTGCACTACTAGCGAACATACACTACTAGCGAGGCTTAGCATTAATTCCCATAAATTGTATCAAAATTTTATGAAATACTGATGAAAACGATTATTTTCTTATTAATTTACCAAATTGTAAGTATAAAACTACCTATAATTATCAAACAAAGCAATATTAACATTTGAAATGATTTATTGCTTAGGTGCCCTTCTTCTTTTTTTTTTTTTGTATCTGTACATTCAATGTATAGAATGTAGGCTATGCTGTATATGTGTGTAATTTTTTTTTATAAATTATAAACTAATGCTTGAGCGCAATCCCGCCCGATGGTAAACAGTGACGCAATCGTTGGTGGTAAAGCGCGCTAGTTTATTAAGAGCCTATTTACTCGAGCCTTGAAGGCACTTAAATTGTAGTCCGACGGAAACACCGTCACTGACTAATTTTTCCAGTCACTCGATGTACGCGGTATAAAAAAAGAGCTGAAACGCTTCGATCGGATCGTTGTGGTGTCAATAACTTAAGGGTGGGATGACGGAACTCAGAGGGGGGAATTAAATTATGCAACACCCTCGCACACCCTCCAAAATGTATCCAATAGAACACTGACAGGCCGGCTACTTTTTCATTCATTCATTCATTTATTTAGGTATTCATAACAATTAACATTGTGTTGAACTTTACATATAAAATTATAAATTTAAATGAAATTGCCAAATATAGAAAAAAAAAAGCATAAAAAAAAGAAAAATATTGAATTAAAATTTAAATTAGACATATCGAGTCATTCAATTATAGATATGTCAATAGATATATAATAAACTAATATCAGATATAATTACAAAAAATAATGTCAAATGTTTAGTTACAGTCAAAGATAAAGAATTTAGTCGAAAGTGTGTTCATTAGTAGGTACATTTTTTATTTTGTATCATTAGTCATGAAATCTGATACTGCTCCGCACGATGATATTGCGATGGAACCTTGTCACAATAACAGCTTTGTGACGTCATCTGTCACACAAAAGGACAGATAGCAAAAGAATGTTAAATGCAAAATTAATAAACTGGGGTTAAGGGTTTATTTATATTTTATAATTTTATTATACATACACTCTTTATACCTACTCACCCATTTTCTGACAAATAAACTTTCATTATTAAAAATTTCAAGGAAATAATTCTTGTAGACGTAAGAAAAATATACTTATTCGTATATCATTCTTACATGTACACTAATTTTTTCTAACTACATTTCTGTTAATTTGCAAGCGGGAATTGAACCAGAGTCCACTGTGTAGCAGTCATGTTTTAATTACTACCTAAATCTATCAGCTTATAAATAAAACCAGGATAGTATGTAAAAAAATGTTTATATATAATTTTACCCTATTTATTCAATTCCACTCATATAGTCTTCCGAATCAGAACTGCTTTCTGTGTCTGTCGTTTCCGATTCACTGTCGTCTGCCGTATATAAGACAAATAACTCGTCAGTTATTCGATCTTTATTCCAATATTCCTCTTCAAGCTGTTTAACATGATTGATTTCCTTTCGCCAGTCATCTGGAGTTATTGACGCCAACGCCTTCAACGTCAGAGATTCAATGCGACTTTCCAACTGCTCCACATTATTTTCTGACACCCTCATCTTTACCAGGTTCCAGATATACTCAATGGGGTTGAGGTCGCAGCTGTAGGGTGGTAATCTAACGACCTCATGGCCATTGCCAGCTAATAAATTGTCAATTTTATAATTTTTCGGCAGTCTGTGCCTTTTAATTAATTAATACAGTTCAGGTTTTGTATTGTCGTTGGGAACGTAGATGTTGTGAGCTTGTAGCCACTCAACCATCAACTGTTTTTTATTGTTCATACTTGGTGGCCTATTCTCTTCCCTACTGTGATAAGGTGCGTTGTCCATCACAATTATGGAGTTGCGTGGTATGTTATGATATTTTCACCAAGTGGCTTACAGAAAAATTAGTACCCAATCATGTTTCTGTAAGCCACTTGTTGAAATTCTCAGCATTCATTTGATCATGGTAATCCCCCGTTTTGGTGTCTGCTTTAAACATTAAAAGGGCATTGTCAACAAAACCGCTTTAACTTCTCGCGTGAACTATTATCCAATGGCGGCCGGGGCTGTCGTTCCGTCTCACTCCGACATCGGTTGCTGTTTGCCAACATTTTTTTACCGTGTAGTGTGCGTGCATCCACGTTTCGTCGAGATAAATAACGGGTCTTTTGTTATTACCAAGCGAGTCATTTTCTTTCATACGTCGTAAATATTTAGCCCTCCACGCTTGATTTTGGGGTCTTTCAATTTGAGCCAGTCTTTTTTGGTAGCATCGTTTGAATTGGTAGCCTAAATCACATTTAATTATTTTTCTTAATGTAGTTTCACCACCAGTATAATTAAGGTATACTTTTGAAGCCGCCAAGTTTTTGCGCATTGTGGGTATTTCTCTCCTCATCGTTGTCAAGCTGTTTAGGAAAACCCGTCGAAATATTCCTTCTTTTGTGTTTTTCCTTTAGTAATAGTTCTCATTTTGCTGGCTGGCCATTGGCTGTTTCTGACTCATGCTCTCGTCGCAATTTCGTCACAGTATTTTTTGCAACGCCTGTGGCACATTCCACACGCTCCGTGACTTTGGTAGAATTTTGCAAAATATTTTTAATAACTATTAGCAGTTGCTTCGGTATTAAAATGTCCTCAGTAGCGTCCGAAGCACTTTTTAAAGCACGGCTTATACTTTCAAGAACTAACTTACAGTCCTCTTTCTCTTTAACAAAATAATTGTCCACTTTAATTATAATTTCACGAGCACGACTGTTAATTAATTTCTTACTCATTTTAACGAGTAACAGCTAACAAAACTAAACAACAAAAAGCTAACAAAAATATTCGATGTGCGTAAGTGGGTAAGCGCGGACTGAACTTGCGAACGGTACCGACGAGTTCGACTACGTCACCAAGATGGCCGCCAATCGCAATATCATCGTGCGGGGCTTATACAACGTGTAACATAAAGGGTATATACATAACAAAGGCATGGCATCTTTACATGATATCAAACGGTATTGGAAGGGTTTTTTAAACCTATCTCTTTATGTTAGGAAGTTATGAGGAAAAACACCGCCTGTGATAGGCTACTATCATACTAGTCGCATAGAGATATTAAAGACATTTGTCGGATTTTGGCAAGTAACGTGACGGGTAACGACTAGTTATTAACGTATGTAGTGTGCTGCCACGTTTGTTATGATTTTATTTTAAGAAACACACGAAACCGAAAATTTGTTACCAATTTTTTGAGTATTTTATTTTGAGTTGAAACCCTTCCGATATCGTTTGATATCATCTAAAGATGCCATGCCCTTGGTATGTATATACCCTTTTTGTTACACGTTGTATAAACATTTTTCCAACAAGAAGGATATCAATTTATTTTTAAATAAATGCCTATTATATATTAATAATTTCAAGTCGGTTGGTAACCGATTGAACAATTCCACTGCTTGGTATCTGGAGCAATGTCTGACTACGTTAAAATTTGGTTTGTGTTTTCTCTTAGCTTACGTTCCTCTTGTGATTCATACTTATGAATATCCTTAGCAAAGTAACAAAGAATAACCAATATATACAAACTTGGTACTGTCAAAATTTTCAACTTTATAAAATGCTCTCTACATGATTCTCTTTGCGAGATCCTTACCAAAGTTCTTATAGCACGTTTCTGTAAGATGAAGGCTTTCTGACAATTACAATTGTAGCTATTACCCCAAAGCATGATGCAATACCTTAATCTAGATTCGATTAGCGCATAATATATAGTCTTTAGTTGTTTTAGGTCTAAAATATCTCTAAGGCTCCTGAGTGCATAGCATACTCAGGCGCGTGCGCTCCATAGAGGCAGATAAGCACTGCATACCCTAATAATTTTCAAAAAAAAAAATATAATAATTTATAATATAGTACATTAAAATAATTTATATACTACAAACTTAAAGACTTCTTTAATCAGTTAGTTGATAACACTGCCATCTATTGGGGCTAGTGCAAACTACTAACACGACGCGACGACCGCGCCACATTCGCGTAGCGGCGTAAGCAGTCATGAAATATGCCTCCTATATTCGCATGTGTGAATAAAATTATTTGATTGTGTGTGTAAAATTTTCGTGTGTTGTCTTGCAATTTCATTCAGTTTATAAGCCCAGATAAGCAGTGCCTACATTTTACGCTGCCGAATCAAGAAGTTGACAAAACTAGCACAATTGTTGTTTGTGAAAATACCTTTTTATTTTATCAGCTTATGTTGTTTGGTTATTGGTGTATTTATTGGTGTAATAAATATATTGATTGTTTTAAGAAAGATCTGTACTGGTGATGTATGTTTAGATAAATTTAAAACGATGAATTTTTCAACGTTAACGTTATTATTTTGTTTCCTACCTTTATGTATTATTTTAAAACGCGGTGTTGACATTGTTCAAGAATATTACAGGCGAATTTCTTGAAGTTTACAAATTAGCAAACTTAATAGTTACGATTCCAATGAGTACGAGTGAATCAGTGATAGTAATCATTTTCTAAAACAGACTCACAGATTTGTTTATGATTTTCATTCAAATAGAACTTTTAGTGATTTTGAAACAATCTTCCAATTTTAACGACAAAACGTCGTCGTTAAAATTAGAAGATCGTTTTAAAATCACTAAGGTGCGTATTACAGAACGTCACTCAAACTCAAGCTCTACTTATGTCTCGTTTCAAGCCTTTTGATTGGTTGAAACTAGTTTTAAGTAATGCTTAAGCAGAGATCAATGCTTGAGTGACGTTCTGTAATACGGACCTAAAAGTTCTATTATTATTAAAAAAAATATAGTAAGTATAAAAAACTAAAAAAACATGCTTTTAAAGAATATAAAAAAAGTTAAAAATAATTTTAAAAAAAGCGTGAGGCGCTTGGTGCCATAATTTTTGTATATTAAGCGCCTCACGCTTTTTTTTAAATTATTTTTACCTTTTTAGTTTGATATTCTTTAAAAGCATGTTTTTTAGGTTTTTAAACAATATTTATTTTCAACTTTTTAGTTCGTAGTGTATGTATGCATACCCCAACCAAAATGTCTGTGCACGCCCCTGAGCATACTGATGAAATAGAAGAGTCAATAGCAGCTAGCTCATGTTTCCAATTTAAGTTTACATCTATGTCAATGCCTAAGAATTTGACTTTATTTACTAAGTCAATTTTGTCTCCGTTGATTTGTATGTCTGAATTGTCATTGTTACGAGTTGTTGTCTTGAATAAAGTAATATTAGTTTTACTTGTATTTAGCAAAAGGGCATTAGCTGTAAACCAATCGTAGAGATTTTTAAGGGTTTCGTAAACGAAACCCTTATTCTACGATTGGTTTCTTCTACGTTATTAGCCCCTATTATTATATTAGTGACATCCGCAAAGACGACGAGTTTTTCATTAGGTTGAGTATGATGCATAAAGTTCAGCAAGTCATTTGGAAATATGATAAATAGTATTGGCCCCAAAATTGACCCTTGAAGTACTCCACGTTGTACCGTTGTGATTTTAGACGTGTTTAACTTTAACCAACGCCTTTCTGGTATCCAAATTGCCTTAAATTAATTATTTTATTGACATTCAAATGCACCATCAGTCTTTGCTTAATGATTTTTTCAAATACTTTTGATAAGGTTGGCAGAAGGGATATAGGACGGTAATTTTTTGGATTAGTCTTCATGCCTTTCTTGGATACTGGGATTACTTTAGCCAATTTGAACTGGTCAGGGAAGATAGATTGCTCGAAACATTGATTTAAGAAATTAGAAAGAGGACCTGCCAAAGAGTCCATGTTCTCCTTTAAAATCGAAATCGGTAAGTCATCAAAACCGCTAGACTTTTTATTGTCCATCCTACTAACAATTTTTGAGATTTCTGACGCTGTCGTCGGATAAAAAATTAAATCACTTTCTACTCTTTTAGTACTTTCTAATAGGAAAGACATTGCTCTTACTTTTTCATTGTTACCCACAGAGGATTTCAACACAAAACTTTCAACGAATTGATTTGCGATCTGTTGGGGATCAGTTATCATTTTTTTGCCTATTTTTAAGGCTATGGTCCTATATTTAACTGTATGTACTACATGTATCAAAGTACTGTAAAAATTGATGCAAATAAATTATTATTATTATTGCCTATTTGTTGACTCCTTTGTACTTTCATTTACCAATTTCCACGTCTGTCTTGCTATATCTTTAGCATTATTCAACTTATTTATCAAGGCCTCTCTTTTGGCTTGCTGAATAACTCTTCTAAAAATTCGAAGATAGTTGTTTTTATATTTTATAAGGCTGTCATTTTTCAGCGATCCAGTGCATAGTACCCTTTTCATCTTACTTGAAACTTTAAGCCCTTTAGTAATCCACTTTACTGTTGTATTTTTAAATGGTTTTATTCCAATTATCTTCTTTCGATAACAATTATGGAATGCTTCACCAAGACAATTTATAAAACCATTTATTACTAAATTAGACCAATTCTTATTATTTATTGAATTCTCAAAAGCACTGCAGTTTTTATCATTAAAAATTCTTCTTTTAATTACTAGAGTTTGTTCAGATTTAATGATTTTTTTGTTGATTTTCTCTAGAAGTACGTTACAAAATAATCCACCATGACCATCAGCTAGGCCATTGTGACCAACTAAACATTGATTTATATTATCATCATCGAGATTTGTTATAACGTTGTCTAAACAAGAATGTGCCTTGTTACGAATAAACGTAGGAGCATTGATCAGATACCGAAAATTATAACAAGTCAAAATACTAGAAAATTCATTAGATTTCTTACTGTCAACAAGTATGTCAATATTAAAATGGCCACATATGATACACCTATTGTTAATAAAATGTTCTTTGCCTGTGCTCCAAGCTTTAGAGACCGTTTTGAGCTAAATCTGGGTCGCCAATTAGCCTCTTCGCACGCGTCTCCACTGAATCCAAAGTAGCCAGGTGGTATTTTGCACCACCAGCCCAAATGTGGCTGCAGTACTCCACACACAAAGTGTGTGTGTGTGTACGTTGTTATTACTAGACAGATTAAACTTTAATGTTTTATAGGTGATAATAATACTTACAACAGCGGTTACTGGGTCCACAATCCTCATTATAACTTGAGCCTGTAGCAATGCATAGGCCAGTTGTGGATTTTGTAACATCATATTCCTGGCTTCGGTGGGATTGTTCTGTGAAAACAACACCATCATTTCAGCCAAAAATCATCCACATTTATTATATATTTTCCATACAAATTTAGGGTGGGTATTAATCCACTGTTTGTCATTGTATATTCAATGTTAAACATGATAATGGTTTGTCTTATCGTTAATTGTCTGCGCAGAAACAAAATAGTAACATAAAAAGTAATTAAAATCATTAACAATCTTGCTAATTGGAATATAACTTGAGGTGTACCTGCGAAACGAAATTCAATAAACTCTGTTGTTCTTTTTTTTTCATATGCATTTCAGTTTGGAATGGTGTTTGTGTGCATGCAAACTATACCATCGCCTAGCTCCGTAAAGAATAGAGGTAAACAAACCAATTTAGGGTTATCACAACTCACGTTTTACAAATCTCCTGTTATTTACATGATTATCGACTTTTACATGCTAGCTATTTACTAACAATTTCTATTGCAGCATATTTCAATACAATAACATGCATAATAACTTGGTATTTCGAAAAACCATTAAAAAGTGGACATTAATTTTATGTGATAGCCCTACAAAAAAAGAAACATGAATGAAATCCAGGTATTAAACACATTGTGTGGAATTCAACCAATGAATAAAGTTGAGGCATTTGTCAATACAATTTTGCGTATTTTATTTACTTTCAAATCAACTGCATAACACATGCATTGAAATACTTTAAAGTATGGAGTCTATGGACTAATTATAACATATATGTATATGTATCAAAAAATTTAACTTATTAGGAAATTAGCTTACATTTGTGTCATCTTTCATTCAAATCGGTTAAGCATTCTATGCAAATCATAAATATCTAAACAAAAATAAACTGTTTACATTAGTAGGAAGCAGGATTATTACTTTTATGAAAATAATCAATGTAGAAAAGGTTGTTAATATATGTCTTTTAGGCGTAAACTACTTGTTGCCTAGCAACCGTTTGTTTACCTCTATTCTTTATCGAATTTGGCTCAAGTTATAGATGTTGTGTGGAAACTAGTGACCAATTAGGCATTACTGTTGCTATCTCTGTCTTGGTGAGCCTGCAACTAGTTCAACCTTAAGGGAAACTTTCAATATTTGTACCTGAATACACAGCTTCATTTGCTTCATCAGTTCAAACATCTGCTCTGGTGGTAAAGTGGCTACTGCTTTGCTGATAGCCTCTGGAGCTTTCTCAGGCTCTACCGGATCTCCATACGGATTCTCTATCTGAAATATTTGATAAAAGCATAACAATCACTGTAATGGACTTAATATGAGATTCTTTACTTAGGTCACAACTACTACAACATAATAGTTTATGGGTGAATAGAATAATAAGTACAAAATTACAATATCTTTGCACTTTATCTGTGTGGCTACCATGAGTTTTCATTATGAGACTCGATCATATGTATGGACCATGTTTGGCACTCTCGTTGGTTGAGAGCTCTTACAACCTTGAAGCGGGCCAATCGATGAGTCAAACGCGGTCGATATTGATGATAGTCTTCATAATGAAAACTCATGGTAGCTACTCTGAACTTTACTGGCAAAATTTTTAAAATTCTGAAGGAGTTCATTGAATATGCCTGTTATGCAGTACCTACACTACATACATTAACTAGCTAAGTGGTTACCTGAGGTCCCTGCATCAATGCTTGCATTTCCATCCTAGACTTCTCAGTACAAGCATTGTCGACCCGAAGAGATCGCCCTCCTATTTCGTATCCGTTAAGGTTTCGCATAGCGCTGAGAGCGGTCTCCTGATCCTTATATTCACAAAATCCATAGCCTTTCGGTTTGCCGGTCTCCCTATCAAATACCAGCTTGAAGGAAAGCACAGGACCGACCTCACTGAATATATCTTTCAGTTTCTCTTCTGTAGCTTCGTAAGGTATATTACCCACTGAAATAGAAATATAAATATAATAATTTCTGTTGATAAAATAAAATTAAAAAGGAATATGTTTTATCTTACCGAAGACAGATCTCATGGATTTATCCATGATACTCTGTTCCTCCTTTTCTTTGCTTTTATCCATGTTGATATCGTTTGCTACGCTGCAGTAAATAAACAGAAAAAATCTCAGTAAGTTAGAAAATGTAACCTGTATTCTACTTCTTTTTTTTTTTTTGGTTGGTTGACTGGAGTCTTGATTTGACAAGTCAAAACTCAAAGATCAAAGCACAGAGTAATATCAAGAAGATACTACGAAACATCGACATATACTAATGGACATGCCTTAGAGATGAGAATTGTGACGCTCTGAAAGAAAGAGAGGAAACGAAGTTTCGTCTATCTTTATAGTTCTCAAAATCATCACTCATTTATGAGGTAAGAGATATTGCTAGACGGAAAGCATAGGCCATCTCTCTCACTCTTTTCAAACAAAAAAATTACTGCAAATTATACCTGTCCGGCATGTCCATTAGTATAATATGTCTATGAATGCAATCAACAAAACCACAGATTAGCAATTTAGTATCAATAGACAATATAATCATAATGTTAATCGATTTAACTATGATATCACAGAGCAAGTAATCACTACGTTTTAAATGACTGCTGCAACATCAATACCAAATTCCTAATGCTAGGACACCCCAAGTGACTCGCTAACTACTTCGCAAATAATTACTATATTGAAATCACCAGTAGTCGGAGGTGACTATCGTCCGTATTCCAGATGGAAACTCAAGCACTAATCTCTGCTTAAACATTACTTAAAACTAGTTTCAACCAATTAAAAGGCTTCAAACGAGACTTAAGTAGAGCTTGAGTTTTGAGTGACGTTCTGTAACACGCACTTATGTTGCTGCATGTGTAACTAGCATTAGTTAAAAAAAAACCGGCCAAGAACGTGTCGGGCTACTCCATGGCTACGCTCAGATTCTGTAATCTTTGGTGTAGGTTGCCGTAGATTCTCGTCCGTCACAATAAGTGACCCCTCTTAAGAGTGTTCAGCTCAGTCAGCTGCTACACACATTCTATGACCCGCTGCGAAGGGTTCCTATGCTGCTACACACATTCTATGACCCGCTGCGAAGGGTTCCTATAAATCACACTAGGATCGCGGAAGTCATGGCGCGCGTCGCTGCGACCCTAACCCGCGCTGCGAAGGGTTCCTATAAATCTTACCCCGGCTTACATCTGTTGACTGGCGTGGGAAACTATAGCGAGCTGTCTTGCAAGTGACTATGAATTGGCCCGCTCTCTACACCGACCAATTACACGCCGCGGCCAACGAATCAAGCATCGAGAACGCACGCGCCACCCTGAGGATCTCTGCGGCACAGCAAGCGGTTTTCCTATTGATTACCCCACTATTGGTTAGAGATAGCTAGTTTATCTAAGTGAGTGCATAGCTTGTAAGATACATTCCATTCACATTGTTCTTATATTTAGTCACGTTCTCATTCTATTCCTGTCTACACTCTTTTACATAACTGTCTTACATCACATTATTGTAAACGTCATATACATTGTACCCTTTTATAAACGTGCAATACACAACGTTCGATTTATCTGAGTTTTAATTACGCAACACGACCTACGCGCTACAAGTTAAATAAGAATAAAAAATAGACCCGTTTTTAGTATTCTGTATTTAGTACCTATGTCCAAATAATTTTCCTAGAATGGTTTTATAAAGTTCTAATTTTAGGGTTTTTTTTCTGATTATTCAAACGTATGGTTCTAAAGTTAGGGGGGAGGGGCGGAGACGCGACAGAATCTGTGAACCAGCATGGTACAGACGACAGCACATCAAGCTTCTACAAACTGTCAGATTTCCTTATTAGATTTTCAACTTTATCACTAAAGCATTAAGGCTCAAGGTTATTATTCCTAATCAATCTTAAACATTAAAGATTTAAAAATAAAGTTAAAAATTTAGCAGGAAAGAAACAAAAGAAACCTGACAGATTGTAGTAGCTTGATGTGCTGTCGTCTGTATAACTGACAGCCTGCTCTCCCCAGTCCGTAATACTCTTAATTTGTTGTAATTCAATCTCAGTATCGAGGGACCTTTCAAAATGTAATATTAGACTTGGAGTTGGACTGTGTCAACAAAATACGAGGCCAGCATATACTGGTTTTTTGTCACAAAAAAGTTATTGTTCAACTTAGGGAATATTGCAAGTTTCATCAAAATCCTTCAAGTAGTTTGGGCAAACATGGATTATGCCTGCCACTGTTATTATGAGGTGAAAAAGTAATTTTTCGAATTTCGACGAAGACACTGAAAAGCAAGAAATATTTTTTTTTTTGGGAAAAAAATGTTATATTAATAAGTATTGAACTTAAAAAATACTTAATTAAATAACGAAATCAATTATTTTTATGTCTCTTCCGAAACATGTTATCACTTCATCTACTTCAATGGGTACGTTTTCATGGACGTAAAGAAGTGCCAGTCTGGTTAGACGTTCTTCAACCTTTGAAGCTCTTAGCCATGCTTTGATTTTTCGTAACGTAGACGACGTGCGACTGGGGGCTAAGAGGTGAGCTCAGACCCGGAGTAGGCCTGATGTGTTATGCGGACGACACGCTGGTCACCGCCCGGGGGAGCTCGTACAGGGAAGCAACGTTACTGGCGACGGCTGCGGTATCACAGGTGGTGGGCCGTATACGTCGCCTAGGCCTAGAGGTGGCCCTCAACAAGTCGGAGGCCATGGTGTTTCATGATCCCCAACGGGCGCCGCCACCGGCTCATACATCGTGGTCGGGGGGTTCGCACCGCTGTCGAGTTCACCATGAAGTACCTGGGATTGATGCTCAACAGCCGGTGGGAGGTCAGTCCCCCACTTCCAGCGGTTGGCGCCCAACTTGTTGAGGGCAGCAGGGGCGCTTTCAACGTTGCTTTTCAATCTAGGGGGCCCGAGCGCCGCCTGCAGGCGGCTCTACATGGGAATCGTGCGATTGATGGCCCTGTATGGAGCCGCGGTATGGGCCTCTGACCTGACGGCCGACAGCATCGCTGTACTGCGACAACCGCAGAGAGCGATGGCCATCAGAGTCATACATGGGTATCGCACGGTCTTCTATGAGGCGGCCTGCCTATTGGCTGGATCCCCGCCTTGGGACCTGGAGGCCAAGGTCCTAGCGTCACTGTTTCGGTAGCCTGAGAAGACGCGGAAGCTGGGCGAACGGCCGATGCTGCGTCAGCTCGAGCAGCTCCGAGAGGTCCTGGTGGCGGAACGGCGGGACAGGCTTTCACGCCCTACCGTCGGCCTCACCCTTAGCCTCACCACTATCGAGGCAATCCGGCCGGTACTGGCGGACTGGATCAGGAGAAGGCGAGGCTGACGTTTCGAATGACACTGGTACTTTCGGAGCATGGTTGCTTCGGAAAGTACCTGTGTCGCATAAACAAGGAGCCGGACGCCCGGTGTCACCACTGCATCGACAGCCGGGAGGACACGGCGCGACATACGCTGGCAGAGTGTGCCGCTTGGGAGGAGCTACGCCGTACCCTCATCTGCGGATGCGGTGGTTTCCTTCTGCGATACAATCGTCTCGTAGAAGGAGTCTGCGTAAAGGGAGAGGGAGATCTCTTCCTCTCACCCGGCCCGCAGCAGGTGCACTGGGCGTCGGCGGAGGACGGATAACACCCTCTTCCAGCTCCCCTAAATGGGTCCAGGGACGACAGACTCAGTAGCGGCGCGAAGTGTTCCACCGCGCGCCATGCGCTGTGCAAATATTTGTATGCATAAATATAAATTTTTGCACTAGTCTAGTCGTGCCTCGAAAAGCACGTAAAGCCGTTGGTCCCGGTTGCCATACGAACATCTATTGGCAGTCGTTACGGGTTGTTGGAGCACTCAAAAGTCCAACCATTAGTCTAGCTGCAATGCTTCGATATCGCCTTTGGGTTGTGGAGGTCAGACGGCAGTCGCTTCACGGAAAATATCGAAGATTAGCCAAAATCAGCAGTTAGACTGATAAAGTGGACCCCAGACTCCAAAGCTGAAAAAGTTTCGGATGCAACTGGGATTAACACTGAGACGATGATGATGAGTCTGACAGACCCCGTCACCCGCCCCAGGGCATCCATGAGGATTTTCCAGCCCGGACACACAAAAAAGTAAGCTTAGGACTACCGTAGAATTGGGAGGACCCGGTACCCCGGAAATGAAGATAACGAATGCTTAGGTAGTTTTTTAGCCGGTAAGAGTCCGGCACATCCTTCCGCGTCACCGCGTCCCGCGCGAGCGGAGGATAGTCCATAAATTGTATATTTAATCTATTGTTATAAATAGTATTCGACTAAAAATTTAATCGATTCGATCCTAAATATGTTGGTTTTATCGACTTTGTCATAATAACCGTGCTTGAAACATTGGCTTGAAATGAAATCCAAATCGGGAGTTTTTGGCGGGAAGCCAAGATGAGTGCCACGCTCGTTTTTCATTGGACTTTTAAATTATTTATAGTGTCGTTTACTAAATAAAAACGCGTGATTTATGTAGTAAAAAGTGCATTCAGTGAATAATTCATAAAGGACAGTGAAATATTGTAGCATAGTGGCCACATCATGGCTTTGAACCAAATCCTCCGTGTTCGGTCCGCGCGGCCGTCTTTTTCGACATGAATAATTCATTACGTGACATTGGCTAAATGCACAAACCGTGCGAAGCCATAAGAGAAAGAAAGAAGAACTTTTGAAGATTTTTATTTTACTTGAAATTGGCACAAAGTCACAACTAGTGCCACACTACAAAAAAAAAAAAAAAAAATCCAAATCAGTGTGACGGACGGAATTTCATTCCATTTTTGCTAGACTTGAGCCTGTTTTCGAGGAAATCATTATTTTGTGCACATTGATTGTGTGGTTTTGTGGAAATAGAAGCCAAGGAATCAATTTAAACTTTTATTATTAGGAAAAGTGCTGTTTATATGCTCGTGTTATTGTGGATGTATGCAGGAAGTCCTTCATTTCGTTCAACTGAAAGGTATTGATTTGTGTCTATTACGGTGAGATGACAAAACCATGTCAAGTGTGTTTTAGTAAATAATCCACAGTAGTTAACATTTAATACTTATTGTCAGCGATTAGAAAAGAACGGTATGAATAACGATAGTAATTCACCGAAAGATAAAGAAAATCCCGAAGCACAGGATTCTGCCGGTACCGTAAGCCCGAAGGAAAAACATCAAAACATGAGAGAGAAAAAGTTGTCTACTGCGTCGTTGACCAACGCTGAGGGTGCACGGCCAAAAGTCGTGACAGTCAAGCACCCGGAGTCCAATAAGCCGAAACCAACTGCTAAAAAGAATAAACCCATACAGGCTGACTTAGATATCATCAAAGAATTCCAAAGATGCCGTGACGAAGGA
Source organism: Sesamia nonagrioides (assembly GCA_017933935.1). Classification (NCBI taxonomy): domain Eukaryota; kingdom Metazoa; phylum Arthropoda; class Insecta; order Lepidoptera; family Noctuidae; genus Sesamia; species Sesamia nonagrioides. Next base: position 5,963,950 of record JADWQK010002280.1, on the reverse strand, counting down.
TTTCAACGCCTGGATTTGAGCAAATCTAACATAACGTGTCTCCCACCGAATGTTCGAGATCTAACACACTTAGTGGAATTTTATTTATATGGAAATAAGCTTGCTGTACTGCCTCCTGAGTTTGGATGCCTGGTGAATCTGCAAACATTAGCATTGAATGAAAATTCATTAACAAGTTTGCCACAGTCCCTCGCCAACTTGGGGAGCTTAAAAGTGTTAGACCTACGACACAACAAACTCAATGACATACCAGATGTGGTATATCAATTGACATCACTGACCACATTATTTTTAAGATTCAATAGAATCCGAGTTGTTGGTAATGGAATTTCAAATCTGACTAATTTGACAATGTTAAGCTTGAGAGAAAATAAAATTAAAGAATTGTCGTCTGGAATTGGCAAGCTGGTGAACTTAGTAACATTTGATGTTTCACATAATCATCTGGAACATTTGCCTGAAGAGATTGGAAATTGTGTTAATTTATCAACACTAGACCTGCAGCATAATGAATTGCTAGATATTCCAGAGTCTATTGGCAACCTTCAAGCTATAACTCGACTTGGCCTCAGATACAATAGGCTGTCAGCTATCCCAGCTACACTCAGTTATTGTAAGCATATGGATGAATTCAATGTTGAAGGGAACTCAATATCTCAGCTCCCTGATGGTCTCTTAGCCAGTTTGAATGAACTGACAACAATCACTCTTTCTCGCAACTCATTTTGCAGCTACCCATCTGGTGGTCCAGCCCAGTTCACAAATGTCTTCTCTATAAACCTTGAACATAATCAAATTGATAAAATTCCATATGGGATATTCTCCAGGGCAAAGAATGTTACAAAACTGAATATGAAAGAAAACCTGCTCACATCTCTGCCACTGGATATTGGAACATGGGTAAATATGGTGGAACTCAACTTAGGAACAAATCAGTTGGGAAAATTACCTGATGACATACAATGCCTGCAAAACTTGGAAGTGCTAATATTGTCTAACAACTGCTTGAAGCGCATACCACCCAGTATTGGAAGCCTGAGGAAGCTGAGGGTCTTGGACCTTGAAGAAAACAAGTTAGAAATTTTGCCCAATGAAATTGGATTCTTGCATGAGTTACAGAAACTGATAGTACAATCCAATCAGATTCAGTCTCTGCCTCGCTCTATTGGTCATCTGACTAATCTGACAACCCTCAGTGTTGGTGAAAACAACCTGCAATTTATTCCCGAGGAAATTGGCACACTGGAGAATTTAGAGGCATTATATGTGAATGATAACCCCAATTTATGCAATCTGCCATTTGAGCTGGCTCTATGTGTGAGCCTACAGATTATGAGCATTGAGAATTGCCCATTGACTGCAATTCCACCAGAAGTGGTTGCATCCGGGCCTTCTCTAGTAATTCAGTACTTAAAGTCACAAGGGCCGTACAGAGCTATGTGATATCAGGAAGAAGATTATTTACCAGCTGCTGAAGGCTAAGGTAAATTTATATTGTAGATGCTTGAAATGGCAAGCTTTTCAAAAATGTATACTCAAAGGTTTTTTGTTGTGAAATAAAACAAAAAATATACTATACCCATTGCATGCTACACGTAAATGTTATCTGTGTAAGAATTTTCCTAATTGTGGGTTATAATGTTTTATAATTATGATTCTGTCTATAAATTTGTTTCAAAATAACTCTGTGTCCAGTTTGTTAGATATATAGATCCCAATATATACTATTTAATGTTTTCATTGTATAGATGTTTAAGATTTAAGTGATTGTTTTATCTGTATCACAAAACTGATAAAAAACACAAAAACAAACTGATTAGTCTTAGTAGATAAAAACTTATATTGTAAAATGCTGTATATAAGATGCAAAATAATTATACTATCCATGTTTTCCAGTCCTTCAATGGATTTTTAAATAAATAGTAAATATGTTCTTTCAACATCAAAGTGTCAAAAAAGCTTCTAATTCCTGATTGTTAAAATAATATTGTATGAAGTAGATAAAAAAAAGAATGTGCAATCTATTGAGCTTAGTGTCATAAGATACCATTTAAAAATATTATATATAATCATTTTCAAAGGAACTGTTTGTTCAGACCACCTAGTGGTCCTGTTGTATTTATCTATTAGAAATATTTTCTTAGAAATGGATATTGCTTTCATTGAAGGGATTTCAATCATTTATATCACAAAGTTTATAATCAGTATTTTTTGTGTAATTTAGAATTTGATGTTTTATAGAAGGGTTATAAATGTGTACTTTTAAATATTTTAATAGAGATTGATAATGTATAAAAAGATCTCATAATAACATTATTGGAACTAGCAGTGTTTATATTGCTGTTGATTCTGAGGAAGTTCCTCGATTGTCATGACTACATTATTTACCTACTATAGGTTTCCTATCAGTTGCATTTAATATTTTCAGTATTTATAAGAGTATGTTATTTAGATGTAGGTACCTACTATTGTATTCTTTTGGGCTTTATTCTTGTGCAGAATTATTTCTGAATATGTAATGATTTTTTACGATTTTAATGTACGCAATTCAGTTCGTTATGATCTAAGGATCTTTTATATGCCTATGACGTATTTACAATTTTATAATCGTAGTTCTAAAAGAGAATCGATATTTTTTACAATAAAACATAGTTGTCTAGTCACAGTAAAATTGATTTCTTAATGGCGATTAAATGTAATTGATGTATTCCATGACATATTTTACCTACAATAATGAATATGAACCTATCAATATAATTCTTAAAGAGATTGCTATATTTGAAACTTGTGCTAAGCGCTCTGGTAAAACCTTAATTTAAATGTTGATCCGTGTGTAGGTATATGTTTATAATCAATATTTCAGTGACATGTAAACGTGTTATATGAAATAAATAAAGTATATAAGTGAGTATTTTATTTAGAACAGCATCATCGTCATCAACCTTTTTATCGTCCCACTGCTGGGTGCAATTCTCCTATAATACAGAGAAGGATTGAGCGTAATCACCACACTTGCTCAATGTGGGTTGACGATTTCAGACGGAAAGTCCAGGTTTCCTCAAGATGTTTTCCTTCACCTTGTAATCAGTCATTGGTGTCCAAGATATACTTAGAAAGTACATATAACTTAGAAAAGTTACATTGGTGCTTGCCTGACCTGGAATCGAACTCTCACACTCATACTTGAGAGGCTGTTATTTTAACCATTAGGCCATCACTTATTTAGAACATGAAATTTTTTTCCACTTAACTCTCAGTATTAGGGATTGGCGCCCACTGCCGGCATGGCACGGTTTATCATGGCTAAGGATCTTATTATTAATCAAGTTATTTTTTCAATTCATTTTACCTACTTGACGTGCCGCGGGTTACCTATATTACTACTCTGCGCGGAATGTGTGCTGAGCCCAATAAGTAGCAATGGGTTACATTTTCACACAACAAAATTCATTGCATAGTTTAGGTAGGTATGTGCAATGCACATATCTTAATTGAGCAGACGCATTTTTCGAACCTTATTATTATAGTGAAATGCTGCAACTTTACCAATCAAGCCCAAGCCTATTTTGTTTGGACCATATTTCACGTTTGCTTATTATATTCTCATTTTTCACTATTTGATAGTAATTTTACGTTATTAGGGCAACATATTTTAATGATAACGTCTTTCATACTGTCAGTTGTGCGAGAAAAACCAGTAGGAGTGGTTTTTTTTTGGTGACCTGTAACTTTTGCAGTTTAGCTACAGAAATTGTGTTTTCTTGCAGAAATAACGTCCCAGACAAAGACATTAAAATATTATTTACAACTCAGGTTTTTTACTCACCAAGGAGTGTTGGAACCGGCGAGAAATGTCGTGCGGTGTTCCACAGTGATCGGTCCTGGGGCCGCATCTATAGAACATCGGGTACGACTGGGTGCTGCACGCAGACCTCCCTATCGGCGTCAGCGTAGTTTGCTACGTTGGATTTGGAGGCCTAAGCCCTCGCTCACATATGGGAGTGGCGAGAGGAGGCAAGACGCCAGGGCATAACTTTGCTACCACGAGAAATAACGGTACGGCGGACACTCATGGCACTCTCCATGTCGGAGAGTGCGATTGTTGCCCACCGCTGGGCACGCCACAATAACGTCGGTAACCCCGAGTCCCCTCTTTGAGGAGTGGCTAGAGAGGCGCCATGGCGCCCGCACCTTCCGCCTGACGCAGGTCCTCATCGGACACGGCTGTTTTGGGTAAGGTGGGAGGAAACAACAGGGTGTCACCAGTGTCCCGTGTGGGGATCGCTCTGTGAATACGGTGGAGGTCTGCCCGGCTTGAGTAGAGCACCGCCGTGTCCTCGTGGCGGCAATCTCTCGCGTCCGGCCCTGGTCAAGGCCATGATCCGGAGTGAAGAGTGCATGGCAGGCCGTCACCTCCTTCTGCGAAGCAGTGATGCTGGCAAAGGAGCAGGCAAAGCGCATGAAGGATCGGGAAACCTAGTGCCCTCACGCCTCTAACCGCCGCAGGAGACGCCCTGGTCGGGAGACAACGTCCAACTCCCGGCCACCGTAACCACGGGCTTGCGGGTGGCAAACACTGAGCAACTCGCCGCCCGGTAAAGTCTAGGCCCGGGTCGACGGCGCGTTGTTTCACACGCGCCTCAAAGAGATGTCAGCGCATCGTGACAGGGTCCACGAAGAACGATGCTTACTCTGACCCAAAGGTCAGAGTTGCGGGTTGGTTAAAAAAGAAACCGTGGCCCTGGCGCAGAGGCAAGTGAAGGAACACGAGTGGGTTTTAGTCAGTAAAAATCTGATACGCCCTTCAACTCTGCCCAGAGTGGGAGAGGTCATTTGATGATTTCTAATCCTGATGTAACGATAACGTTGAAAATCTAATAAAGTTTGATAGATTGTAGTAGCTAGATGTCATGATTGTTAATTGTTTTTTCTATATCTTTTTTATCATTCATGTGATATAATTAGTAAGATACTTATTACCTATCTAGTGGCACTCTTTTTTTTTTTTTTTTTTTTTGTTAATATGTGGATAATGTAGTGGGCTACAATATTGCTAATATTATCAATTTCCTTTCTGCGTGTGTATTTATATTGTTGCTGTTTATTGTCCCTAAATAAATACTTAATGTTCTGTTGTCTGTTCATGTTGATTCTGTTTCGAGGACAATGCATTTTTATAATGAATGCCCTGATTCTATGTTCTGCATGCTATGTTTTTATTATTATGCAAGATTGGCATCCACAGATCCACACGAAGGAACTCCTTAACTGTCAAAGGTACAGGCACGAAATTTAATAGGTAAGGTACATATTATTCTAGACATTCTTAAGCCATCATGACCTGACTACTGCACCAAAGATTGGCGAGGGAATTCCGAAACTACAGAACAGATCGATTTATAGGTAGTCATTGGATAGATGATCTGAGCTGTCTTTGTAAGACTACTAAAATTTCACAATTTATAAACAATTGTAATAAATCCTCTTATAAATAAAAATCCAGTTATAAAGTTCAATAATTTATGAAGTGCATAATACACAAGTTTCATTTAGCTCTTACATAAATAGGTATATACACGAATTATTTTTGAAGCTTTACATGTAAATCAAAGCAGTCTACAAAATAATATCAATAGTTGTAGGTGCATTTATCAACACACACGCCATTTCCTTCCCTGTGCAATCCACTTTTTATCCTCATTTATGAGTACCTACTTGTGGGTCGACAAACACCAGCTCTCACACTAGTTCCTTGTTAGAGAACGCATGAGACACCATGTAAGTTATTGTGCTCGACTTTCGTTGCGAAATTAGTATTTTTTAAATGCATTATATTCCTTAAATCTAAGATTTCCACATACAAAAATATTTCGCCCTAATAAATCACTATAAACACACTTTGTATCTAATCACAAACATTATTCGAAATAAAATAATTAAATTAGTAATAATGAGAATTGAAAAAGAATCGTAAAACAATGGTGATGAGACTAAATTTCACCACCACTAAAGCTTACCACAGTCATATCAGCTGCCGATACGGTATAAGTATTTGTCACGATTTATATTACGTTCGTAATAAATGGCTATAAAAATGTCGCAAAAGTTATTGCCTTTAGAATTGTTAGCTTATGAGTAAACCGCATCAATTAATAACACTTTATTTAACCAGAACAAAGCAAACCTACTAATATTATAAGCATGGATATTAGATAATGATACGTCTAAATAAAATACCGCTTAACAAATACATCATCCGCTGGATAATAAATGCTTAAACATTTGCAACTAATTCAAGATTAAATTGAGTAGGTTTGTTAAAAACTAGCATCTACGGTCAGTCGTTATTCACAAGTTGCATAAGAATATATTCCAAAACTTCGAATATTGAGGTCCAGTTGCATATACAAAAATAACATTATAGTCATTTTACATAACAGTAACAATTTGTTTCTAACCATTGAAGATTTCTTTACACAAACATATTAAATAATATACTGAGTCTTACATCTATTTATAAAATCTTTGGCATTTTCATATGCTTAAATATAAGCAGAAAATATAACTAAAGTAGTTGTGTGATGATGTTCCAGATACAGATAAAATGTAAGGTATCACTATGCAGTATGAAGAATGTGTTTTATGGCACTTATTGGCATGCAATTACTGTAATTTTGTTCAACATTATCAGTTAAAAATAGTGCTATCACGGAAGAGCAAACTGGTATAGAAACACATTATTACTGTCGTCTAGTTTTCTGCATGTATAATTGTCAAATATGTTATGGAGATTTACTTATTTACATAATTAAACATTTCCTCTGATGTCTCTTCTGAGGTTCAGGTCTTAATACTGCGCGCACAGCTTCATCAAACACCTGTGTAACAATGAAAAGACAATGTTATTATATTGTGCAGAGGTCAGCAGCAGATATCAAGCAACTACGGTCCGTCAAATTTATTGCAAAAGTATTAAGGTTCAAAATTAATTGGCAAACATTTTCTCGGTGGTAGGCCATAACATCGGCAGCCGGCAGAAGTTACCACCCACCAGACAAAGTCTTGCCGCCAAGCGATTCGTCGTGTTCCTGCATGATGTCTGGTGAAGCCGTACGGAGGACGGGTCTGAGCAGTTGTGTTGCGATGTGTGGCGGGTACGATGCGCCAAATGTTGTGTCGGGAGTTTGGTCGTGGAGAGTCTCCAGATCAATCTCCCTCTAGCGCAGCATCGTTTGGTCGTGTTGGTCTTGGGTTTAACATTGCATCACATCGCTCAACTGCCGTCATCCTTCCTATTCCTAAGTTTTTAAGTGAATAGGCTTAATAAACTATTGCACTTTACCATCAACGATTGCATCACTGCTTACCATTAGGCGGGATTGCAGTCAAACACTAGTGTATAACTATTAAAAAAAAAAAAAAACATTTTACAGTTTCCGGTGGGTAGACCTGCTGAAGTTTGTACTAAGGGAAACAGGTTAGGCTATTTTTTTGTTTAGGGGTCTGTTTCAGATTATCCAACTAGGCACTAGTGTCCCTATACAATATGTAAAGAAAACCCTGTCCGATCCGTGAAGGTATTCTTAGGTATCTATAACTGATTCTACTAATGCCTACAAAGCCGGGCGAAAGTTAAAAAAAATCACCTTAAAAAAATAAATATTATTTGGCAAAAGGTGGTAACTTAATACATGTGCGGTTGGCAATACATTCACAGGCGAAGGGGCGCAGGGCATGCGGCACGTCTAAAGATGGGCGGGTGGGTAAAAAATGGGTAGGTAAAAATTGGTAGAAAAGGGTAAAATAGGTAAAAAATACCCTTTTTTACCGGGTATAAAATGAGTTGTTATTTAATTGGCTTCGTCATCAATACTACGATCAGGTACTGGAGTGCTTTGGGGTCCTATCACCTTCTTTGAGACCCAAGTCAACCCCACCTGCCTGACAGTGCACCCGCTGACTTACGGATGGGGTGCTGACGCCAGCTTTCCCTTCGGAGCTGAATGGTCTGACGGCAGTCGCACTCGTAAAAGCAAAACAAGCCAAACTATTATGAATAGGAAAGGAAGAAATGCACGTGACACAGTTAGGGCGCCGCCGCAAAACGGCGCGCAGGGGCTACGCCCGAATCCTGTGACCTGTGAGCTAGGTCTACCGTGTCAAAGGCGGATACGGCTGAAGAAGCGAGCCCAAACCAGGAAAATCCGCTGCGCTTTTCCTGGTGTGGTGACGCCGAAAGTATGTTGTTCTGGAGCCAGCTCGAAGGACTGTCCCCTGTGACTGTGACCACTGTCTGGTGAAGTCTGTGTCGTCCTTCTCCCCACCAGATCACGACTCTCGTGGTGAACGGAGATTGTGGCGATACAAGTCAGCAGATTGGGATGAGATGCGCCACTTCTTTGCGTCTTATCCTTGGCAGCAGGTCTGCTTCTCTTTTGACAATCCATCGAGTATGGAATATTTTATCCCCTTCAGCGATGTGCCCGTCGATGGCTCAGCTCGCCCAGGGTTCAATGCCGATTGTGTCCAAGCTGAACACCATAAGCACGCGGCATTTTTCACCTGGGTTGACGCTCGTGACCGCAGAGCTCCGGATCTAAGCTCAAAGAAGAGAGCCTTTAACCGTGCTGACAAGTCCTACAAAAAGGTGCTTAAAAAGGCTCGCTTCGACCGCATTACCCATATTGGCAACAAGTTATCTGCGCAGCCATCCGGTAGCAGATCTTTCTGGTCCCTTGCCAAATCGGTCGAGGCGAACTTCTGTCGGCCCACATTGCCTCCGCCGGTTAGGCCTGATGGAACACTGGCTCATACGGCGAGAGAGAAAGCAGGTCTCTTTGCATCACTCTTTGCCCATATTTCGTGTCTTGATACTGGCAGTGCTACTCCACCTAATTTACCTCATTGCGAAACTTCAATGCCGGAGGTTCGCATTCGGAACAAGGAGGTCTTGAGAGCACTGTGTCGTCAGGACGTGAATAAGGCTAGTGGTCCAGATGGTATACCAGCGATTGTTTTTAAGGCATGTGCGCCCGAGTTGTCTCCTGTATTGACGCGCCTGTATCGCCTCTCATTTGGGACTGGTATAGTGCCCAAGTCCTGGAAGCTTGCCAACCTGCAGCCCGTACCAAAAAAGGGTAGTCGTGCCGATCCTACCAACTATCGGCCGATTTCAGTAACCTCCATACTCTGCAAGATTATGGAGCGTGTATTGAACTCGCGTCTCTTGGCTTACCTGGAAGGTAACGATCTCCTCAGTGACCGACAGTATGGTTTTCGGCGCAATCGGTCAACTGGGGACCTACTAGTGTATGGCACTTAATTGTGGGGCGAGGCCCTCGAGAAAAATGGGGAAGCGATTGCCGTCTCCCTTGATGTCTCGAAGGCCTTCGACCGGGTATGGCACGCTGGCCTTTTGAGTAAGCTTCCAGCGTACGGCGTTTCCGCTGGCCTGATTGGCTGGGTTAAAGACTTCCTGACTGAACGGTCCCTCCGAGTTGTTGTCGACGGATGCTCATCGGAGCCCATGTCGACCAATGCCGGTGTTCCTCAGGGGTCTGTTCTCTCTGCAACTCTGTTCCTGCTGCATATTAACGATCTGCTGAGGCCCGGTATCTATGGGTATGCAGATGACAGCACAGTTGTGGAGAGATACCTGCCGGAAGCTCGTGCTTTTTTTTTTTTGGGCCAAAACCCGCTACACTGTTCCCAACCAAGGAAACAACCGTAAGGAAACAATCCGGTCCGAAAGAGAGGCTATGGTAGAGCGTACGAGTGCTGCACTACAGGCAGTCTCCGAATGGGGTAAAGCCAATCATGTAGCATTCAATGCCGCCAAAACACAGGCGTGTCTGTTCACCGCCAAAAGGAGGCCGTTCACCTTAGCTCCTACGTTTCAGAATGTATCCTTGGAGTGCACCGACCGCCTTCAGTTTTTGGGAGTAGAGATTTCCTCGACCCTTAACTTTGGGCGGTTCATTGAGTCCAAGGCCAGGGTGGCTACCAGAAAACTTGGCGTCGTCGCAAAGGTCCGGCGGTACTTCACACCGGGGCAGCTTCTAATGTTGTACAAAGCACAGGTCCGCTCGTGTGTGGAGTACTGCAGCCACATTTAGGCTGGTGCTGCGAAATGTCACCTGGCTACTTTGGCTTCAGTGGAGAGGCGTGCGAAGAGGCTGATTGGCGACCCAGACTTAACTTGAAACGGTCTCCAAAGCCTGGAGCACAGGCGTAGAGTAGCCAGCCTTTCGGTCTTCTATAGGATGCATTCTGGTGAGTGTGCAAGGGAATTGCATGATTTAATTCCCCCATCTCCGTTCCACCATCGGACGACCCGTCGTACGACGAGTTTCCACCCTTACGTTGTTGGCAACACTGCGATCCGGGCGAAGCGTCTCGCTTACTCTTTTATACCGCGTACATCTAGGGACTAGTACAATTTGCCAGCGTCGGTGTATCCGTCGGACTACAATTTGAGTGTCTTCAAGGCTAGAGTGAATAGGCTCTTAATAAACTAGCGCGCTTTACCATCAACGATCGCATCACTGCTTACCATCAGGCGGAATTGCGGCCAAGCGCTAGTTTACATAAAAAAAAAACTGTTTCACGGGATCCCGTTATCGCAGTGAGTGGTTCTGGGTGGTCATTTGAACGGTCATGTGGGTGAGAAGAGTGACGGGCTTAAGCGTGTTCACGGCGGCTCTGGGTACGGCGGTCGCACCACAGAAGGAAACAACGGCCACTAAAAGAGTTGTAGCCAGAGCCAGACCACTTGCAAGCGCTTTACGAGAAGTAGGAATCATCTGTGGGGCAAAAGCTCTTTTCAAAATTGGCATGTTCTAGGGTCAAAGCGGTATAGGATATATCCAAGTGCCGTTGTATAAAAGACCCTACTGGCAACCTGCTATGCAAAGACCTCGCGGTGAAGGAGAGATGGCGCTTGTACTTTCATGAGCTGTTGAATAAGCAGCACCAAGAGGTGCAGACACCGAAATTCATTCCAAATCTTGAATTACCGCCCCTGATAACGCCCGAGGAAGTTCAAACGACTCTTCGTCGCATGGCAAATCGGAAAGCTGTCGGAACTGACAGAGTCCCCATTGAGGCCTGGAAGGCGATGGGTCCTCGCGATACGAGCATGTTAACTAACCTTCTTAACCGCGTGTTCCTGATCGGCAAAATTTCAAGCCAATGGGGACTGAGTATTATTACTCCAGTCTTCAAAGGCAAGGGCTCGGTACACACCATGAAGATCTTTGAGAGGATTATAGACTCTCAGATTCGGCAGGAGTATGCTGTCAATATGGGTTTCGTCCAGGGTATGGAACCATGGATCCTATATTAACACTAAGGTTCACCATGGAGAGATACAGATCGAAGAACACGCCTCTACATATGTTCTTTCTATGTAGAATGACCATATGCTGTCCCCATACAGGCCTCAGCATATATGATCCACCTCCCTGGTTGCCCACGTATGCTGAGGATATCGCGCTGGCTGACCCGGACAGGGGAGAGTTGGAGCGGCGTGTGAATTGGGCGGCTGACCTGTCCCACCGGACCGGACCCACAGTGGCAGGCATCAATGGAGGATTGCGGAAGCAGTTTTCGTTCTCGCAACCCCCGGTGTAGGTGTGAGATGAAACACTGGGGTGGTTTTTAATCATTAAGAGTCTGACATACCCGTCGCCCGCCCCAGGGCGGCGGACATCGCATGAGGATTTTACACCCCGGAAACAAAAAAAAAAACGATTTCGGGTTGTTTAAAAGGAAACCGTGGCCCTGGCGCACAGGCAAGTGAAGGAACACGGGTGGGTTTTAGTCAGTAAAAGTCTGACACGCCCTTCCGCTCCACCTAGAGCGGGAGAGGTCATTTGACGATTTCCCATCCAGAACAAAAAATGGTAGTTCTGTAATGGCAGCCCGTGTAATTCAGATTTTCTCGATTTTTTTGCAATTTACTGGTCAGTGTCAGGTTGTAACTTGATCAAAATATGATCTGCGATAATAATAACGATGTAACTACGGATCTACCCTGAATTAAACTGATTTTAATTTTTACCCGGTAAAAATTAAAATTGGGTAGGTAAAAATAGGTATAAATGGGTATCAGTGGCGAAGGGTGAAATTTTGACAAAGGGAAGCCGGTCCAAAAAAATAAACACTTACCTACTGCAGGATATCTTGAATAATATTGCCGGTAGAATAATATAAGCCATAATAACAAACAAAATCCACAGTATTGTTACGAATGGACCTTATGTCGATGGCATAAGGTTCAATATCGCGTGACATGCAGTGTGTCACTTTTGAGCCCTATTTCGCCAGATCTAGACATTTCCTAGGTACAATAATAAAACGCATTACTAGACTTAGGACGGCCTATCGAATGGTACAGGTCTCAACAGTTTTGTCAACAAAGTGTCGACATCGAAATTTCTAGAAACCCGTTTCCAGGAATTACCGTAGGTACTTCCGAGTGACCTCGAAGTTATGTGCTATTATTATTACGTCTAGAGGAATCTGGAATGTTCGATCAGCTGGACTATATATAGCACCGTGACGCCCGCACAGAGTCAGTCTACACTCGACTAGCGATACGAAAACAACGACAGTTAAGAAGCGATCTTTGAGAATACCTACTGCGACAACTGTAACGAGAACTGTGAGTACTACGGGAAGTAACATCTGTAGAGTTATTGTGTGTTTACGACACGGACTTCGTGGACATAAGAGAAGACTTCGGTACGACATCAGCTACGTTCTACTTGTCATTGCCTACAATCGACTGTACCTTCGTTGCCAATAAACTTCGTAACCCTTAACCGGCGTTTTAGTACCCCTAGCCCGTAACAATTGGTGTCAGAAGCGGCATGCCGGTCACGCCAAGGGAAGACGAAGGAGTTCGCACGCGACGACAAGCAGCGATGGATTTGGCGCGTCAAGAGGAAGAATCGGTTGGTGTCCCTGCACCCGAAGTAGATGCGGCCGCCGTAACACCGACGAATGTGAGTGCGCCTACTACAACCACTATTCCCAGAGCCAGCGGATCCGATTTTTCGGCGTTACTGGCTCACTTGACGGCGCAAATAAAGCTGAGTATAGAACAATCCCAGGCAGCAACCCAGGCACAGATTAAAAGTATAGCAGAATCCCAGGCAGAACTCCAGGCACAAATACAACAATCTCAGGCAAAATCCCAGGCAGAAATCCAGGCACAAATACAACAATCTCAGGCCGTAACCCAGGAACAAATCATTAAAAGTGTAGCAGAATCCCAGGCAAAATCCCAGCAATTAGTATTAGAACTTAATGAAAAGTGGGAAACAACCAAAGAAGAGGTCAACGAGCTTAAAATAAAAACAGCACAACAAGATGCCCGCATGGACCAGCAAGAAGCTCGTATGGAGAAATTAAACAGTACCATCATGGAGTTTGGGAAAGAAGTAGAATTTTTGCAGGAGAAGGTACAAAAAGGCGTTATTAAAGGTGTGGTACCGGTACCCAGCGCTTTGCCGACTTTCAAGGTACCTCATTTTGACGGGACAACGTCATGGGTGGCCTTCCGTCTACAGTTTGAAAAGGTCGCAAAAGGCAACAATTGGGACGACGATCAAGCCGTAACCGCCCTTACGCTTGCTCTGCGTGGTGAGGCGGTCAAAATCCTCGAAAATATTTCCGGCGATTGCAATACCCTAGCCTGTCTGTTAGAAGCGTTGGAGTCTAGATAGGGAGAGAAACACCTGGAACATGTCTACAGGGCTCAACTCCGCGACCGCACACAGAAAAGCAGTGAGGGTTTGCAACAATGGGCATCGGAAATAGAACGTATTGTTCGGAGGGCGTATGCTTCAACGCCGGGAGCAATTGATGCTACTACGGTGCAAGCTTTTACTGATGGAATTCGAGATGCGGAAGTCAGGGCTGCGGTTCGTCTGGGGCACCATCAGACACTGAAGGCAGCCTTGACACACGCTCTGGAGGTGGAAGCAGTACGCCAAGATGGCCGACCACACCACCGTATTCGTGAGGTAACCGCACAAATGAAACCCCGACAAGGGCCAACATGCTATGAGTGCGGTGAAAAAGGGCATATTCGGATCAATTGTCCCAGGAAGGCTAAGGGAAGAAGCACTTCTGGGACACAGGTTGAAGCCGAGGATTTAAACTAGGAACAGCCAGGGCTATGGGGCGAGTACTGGCTGGTCGACATGTAGCCCCCATTATAACAGTATCACAAGTGGGTGACGGAAACAGTCTCATTATAGAAGGAGAACTGAATGGTAAATCCTGCAGTTTCACATTGGATACTGGTGCATCAAGAACCATTGTACGACCGGAGCTATTTCCTCGGACCATAGTATGGAAAAGAGGATCTTCACAATGCCGATTACAAACCGCCACTGGCCAACCAGTACTCGTCCTTGGTGAAACGAACGTGACCTTGAAAATGGGTGATAAGACATTTACGCACCCCGTTTTAGTAGCGAATATTACAGATGATTGCATAATAGGACTGGACTTTTTGAAGAAACAGCAGTGCGTCCTTAATGTAGCTAAAGGAGTATTGAGTTTCCCAGATCAAGAAGTATTTCTTCAAGGTGGAAAACAAGGGTCAGTGTACTGTTTAAGGAGAACGGTATTACCACCAAGATCAGAAACCTTAGTAGATATTAGACTATCACCAATAGGATGCCGTAAACGTTGCATTATAATAGAAGATTCTGGAGATCACCCAGACTGGATAACAGCAAGGACACTGATGATGATTTCCGATAAACCAAAAGTACGCATTATCAACGTTAGTAACAAAGAAATAATTCTTGAAAAGAATTGCATGGTGGGTGTGTGCGATCATGTAGCATCTTTGAGAAAAACAGAGACTCACCAAAAGGAACTTGATCAGAAGTGGCAGGAACATGTATCGACACTACTCGAAAATTGTAAGGGCAATTTGAACAAGTTCGAAAGTCACAAAGTTAAGCAACTGTTACACAACTTCCATGACATCTTCTCGAAGATCGACGGTGACGTGGGAAGGACTGGGCTCGTCAAACACCACATAGATACGGGTGATACACAGCCGATAAGACGGACACCACGTCGTATTCCCTTTGCAAGAGAACAGGAAGTCGCGGAAATGTTAAGAGATATGGAGAAAAACCGGATTATAGAAGCATCCACCAGCCCTTGGTCATCTCCAGTAGTCCTAGTCAAGAAAAAGGATGGCAGTACAAGGTTTTGCGTTGACTACAGGATGTTGAATGATGCCACGAAAAAGGACAGTTATCCTCTGCCACGTATAGATGACACTTTGGACTTGCTAAGTGGCATGAAATGGTTCTCCACAGTTGACCTCAAAAGTGGTTACTGGCAGGTGGAAATCTGTCAGCAGGATAAAGAAAAGACCGCTTTCACCACTGGTCCTGGGAACGGTCTCTGGCAATTCAATGTCATGCCTTTTGGACTGTGCAATGCTCCAGCTACATTCGAGCGCCTAATGGAGCGCATTTTGGTGGGGTTGCTTGGTGATGCATGCCTGGTCTATTTGGATGACATCATCATTATGGGACGAAACTTCGCAGAACACCTACGCAATTTGGAGAAAGTGTTCCAGAAACTGCGTGAAGCGAATTTGAAACTCAGTCCTAGTAAGTGTACACTATTCCAGAAAGAAGTTGGATACTTGGGACACATTATTTCGGCGCAAGGAATTCGAACAGACCCTGAAAAAATAAAAGCCGTGTCGAAGTGGCCTACCCCTCGTAATAAAACTGAGGTACGCTCTTTCTTGGGTCTGTGTGCATATTACCGTCTGTTTGTGAAGAACTTCTCCGAGTTAGCGAAACCGTTGCATCGTTTAACAGAGGAAAAGTGTCAATTTGAATGGAACTCTGATTGCGAACAGGCATTTGCTCTACTGAAAACTCACTTGTGTGAGGCTCCTGTACTAGGTTACCCTAGTAGGGAAGGCCGATTTTTGGTAGACACAGATGCCAGCAATGTAGGCATTGGAGGAGTTCTCTCTCAAACACAAGGAGATAGGCAGGTCGTTATCGCATATTTCAGCAAATGCCTTTCCAAGCCAGAAAGAAATTATTGTGTTACCCGCCGAGAACTTCTAGCCGTTGTTAAGACCTTACAACATTTCAAGAAATATTTGATTGGGAGGCAGTTTACACTTCGTACCGATCACGCTGCCTTACAGTGGCTCCTCCAGTTCAAAGACCCAGAAGGACAAGTAGCAAGGTGGATAGAGCAGCTGCAAGAATTTGACTTTGTCACTGAACATCGGAAAGGCAAGTCACACAATAATGCTGATACTTTGTCTAGACGACCTTGCGAAGAATCTTGCCGACATTGTGCCAAACAGGAAAAGAAAGAGAACGTAAGGATTATCCAGGTGAACGCTTTGGACGAAGACTGGGATAATCATTCATTGGAGGACGCACAAAAGGAAGATAGTGACTTGAAGACAGTAATCGAATGGAAGAAACGTGGCCAAAGGCCTACTTGGAGTGAAATATCAGCGCTTAGCCCGACAGCGAAAAGTTACTGGGCTCAATGGGACAGCCTGATAATTGATAATGGAGTTCTCAAGAGGAAATGGGAATCGCCCAGTGGACAGGAGGTCACCTTACAGATAGTTGCAGATAGTTGTCCCCTGCGATAAAGTCGCGTCAGTGCTAAGACAGGTGCACGACGGAGTATCCGGAGGACATCTAGGAGTAAAGAAAACCCTGGAGAAGGTGAGGAAAAGATTCTACTGGGTACATTGCCGCGAATACGTAGAGGACTGGTGTAGAAAATGCGTAGCTTGCTCCTCAGTAAAGGGACCGCAAACGAGAGCCAGAGGTCGGCTGAAAGTGTACAATGTTGGTGCACCATGGGAAGAGTTGCTGTCGATATAGCTGGACCATTCCCTGTTACTGAAGAAGGGAATAGGTATATCATCGTCATGCAAGACTATTTCAGCAAATGGCCAGAAGCTTTTGCAGTACCTAACCAAGAAGCTCATACAGTCACCAAAAAGCTAGTTCACGAGGTGTTCTGTCGATTTGGCATTCCTTTGGAGTTACACTCTGACCAGGGTAGAAACTTCGAGTCTTCACTATTTCAAGAGGTTTGCCAACTACTCGGGATACATAAGACTCGTACAACACCATATCACCCACAGTCAGATGGAATGGTCGAAAGATTCAATCAGACGTTGGAGAATCATTTGGCCAAAGTAGTGGAAGAACATCAAAGGGATTGGGACCAATACATTCCACTCTTCTTAATGTCGTACCGCTCTGCAACACATGATAGCACAAACTGCACACCGGCGAAAGTCAACTTCGGCCGAGAAATTAGACTACCCATAGATGCACTAACCGGAACACCTCCCGATGCTCCTATCCTAGCCGTCGACTATGTGGCCGACCTGCGGCGTAAATTAGATGGAATACATGAGCTAGTGAGAGAGAATGGTCTGAAAACCAGTGAGAAGATGAAGATCCGATACGACCGCAAAGTTAACGTGCCCGGATTTGAAGAGGGAACTTTGGTATGGTTACATAATCCCATTAGAAGAAAAGGGAAGAGTCCAAAGTTCCAAGCCAAATGGGAGGGTCCGTACACGATAGTAACCAGAATAAACGATGTCACCTACCGGATTAAGAAAGGACCTAGAGGGAAGCTGAAAGTCGTACACGTAGACCGCCTAGCTCGCTATTATGGATCAAATCATGCTCGGGACGAGCATGACTAAGAAGGGGGTAATGTTACGAATGGACCTTATGTCGATGGCATAAGGTTCAATATCGCGTGACATGCAGTGTGTCACTTTTGAGCCCTATTTCGCCAGATCTAGACATTTCCTAGGTACAATAATAAAACGCATTACTAGACTTAGGACGGCCTATCGAATGGTGCAGGTCTCAACAGTTTTGTCAACAAAGTGTCGACATCGAAATTTCTAGAAACCCGTTTCCGGGAATTACCGTAGGTACTTCCGAGTGACCTCGAAGTTATGTGCTATTATTATTACGTCTAGAGGAATCTGGAATGTTCTATCAGCTGGACTATATATAGCACCGTGACGCCCGCACAGAGTCAGTCTACACTCGACTAGCGATACGAAAACAGCGACAGTTAAGAAGCGATCTTCGAGAATACCTACTGCGACAACTGTAACGAGAACTGTGAGTACTACGGGAAGTAACATCTGTAGAGTTATTGTGTGTTTACGACACGGACTTCGTGGACATAAGGGAAGACTTCGGTGCAACGTCAGCGACATTCTACTTGTCATTGCCTACAATCGACTGTACCTTCGTTGCCAATAAACTTCGTAACCCTTAACCGGCGTTTAAGTACCCCTAGCCCGTAACAATTGGTGTCAGAAGCGGCATGCCGGTCACGCCAAGGGAAGACGAAAGAGTTCGCACGCGACGACAAGCAGCGATGGATTTGGCACGTCAAGAGGAAGAACCGCTTAGTGTCCCTGCACCCGTAGTAGAAGCGGCCATCGTAACACCTGTAAGTGCGCCTACTAACACCACTATTTCCGGAAGCATTGGATTCGATTTATCGGCGTTGCTGGCCCATTTGACGGTGCAAATAAAAAGTATTGCAGAGTCCCAGGCAGCAACCCAGGCACAGATTAAAAGTGTGGCAGAATCCCAGGCAAAATCCCAGGCAGAAATCCAGGCACAAATACAACAATCTCAGGCAAAATCCCAGGCAGAAATCCAGGCACAAATACAACAATCTCAGGCAAAATCCCAGGCAGAAATATTAGAACTTAATGAAAAGTGGGAAACAACCAAAGAAGAGGTCAACGAGCTTAAAATAAAAACAGCACAACAAGATGCCCGCATGGACCAGCAAGAGTATGGAGAAATTAAACAGTACCATCATGGAGTTTGGGAAGGAAGTAGAATTTTTGCAGGAGAAGGTACAAAAAGGCGTTATTAAAGGTGTGGTACCGGTACCCAGTGCTTTGCCGACTTTCAAGGTACCTCATTTTGATGGAACAACGTTATGGGTGGCCTTCCGTCTACAGTTTGAAAAGGTCGCAAAAGGCAACAATTGGGACGACGATCAAGCTGTAACCGCCCTTACGCTTGCTCTGCGTGGTGAGGCGGTCCAAATCCTCGAAAATATTTCCGGCGATTGCAATACCCTAGCCTGTCTGTTAGAAGCGTTGGAGTCTAGATATGGAGAGAAACACCTGGAACATGTCTACAGGGCTCAACTCCGTGACCGCACACAGAAAAGCAGTGAGGGTTTGCAACAATGGGCATCGGAAATAGAACGTATTGTTCGGAGGGCGTATGCTTCAACGCCGGGAGCAATTGATGCTACTACGGTGCAAGCTTTTACTGATGGAATCCGAGATGCAGAAGTCAGGGCTGCAGTTCGTCTGGGTCACCATCAGACTCTGAAGGCAGCCTTGACACACGCTCTGGAGGTGGAAGCAGTACGCCAAGACGGCCGACCACACCACCGTATTCGTGAGGTAACCGCACAAATGAAACCCCGACAAGGGCCAACATGCTATGAGTGCGGTGAAAAAGGGCATATTCGGATCAATTCTCCCAGGAAGACTAAGGGAAGAAGCACTTCTGGGACACAGGTGGAAGCCGAGGATTTAAACTAGGATCCGCCAGGGCTATGGGGCGAGTACTGGCTGGTCGACATGTAGCCCCTATTATAACAGTATCACAAGTGGGTGACGGAAACAGTCTCATTATAGAAGGAGAACTGAATGGTAAATCCTGCAGTTTCACATTGGATACTGGTGCATCAAGAACCATTGCACGACCGGAGCTATTTCCTCTCTTCACAATGCCGATTACAAACCGCCACTGGCCAACCAGTACTCGTCCTTGGTGAAACGAATGTGACTTTGAAAATGGGTGATAAGACATTCACGCACCCTGTTTTAGTAGCAAATATTACAGATGATTGCATAATAGGACTGGACTTTTTGAAGAAACAGCAGTGCGTCATTAATGTAGCAAAAGGAGTATTGAGTTTTCCAGAACAAGAAGTATTTCTTCAAGGTGGAAAACAAGGGTCAGTGTACTGTTTAAGGAGAACGGTATTACCACCAAGATCAGAAACCTTAGTAAATATTAGACTATCACCAATAGGACGCCGTAAACGTTGCATTATAATAGAAGATTCTGGAGATCACCCAGACTGGATAACAGCAAGGACACTGATGATGATTTCCGATAAACCAAAAGTACGCATTATCAACGTTAGTAACAAAGAAATAATTCTTGAAAAGAATTGCATGGTGGGTGTGTGCGATCATGTAGCATCTTTGAGAAAAACAGAGACTCACCAAAAGGAACTTGATCAGAAGTGGCAGGAACATGTATCGACACTACTCGAAAATTGTAAGGGCAATTTGAACAAGTTCGAAAGTCACAAAGTTAAGCAACTGTTACACAACTTCCATGACATCTTCTCGAAGATCGACGGTGACGTGGGAAGGACTGGGCTCGTCAAACACCACATAGATACGGGTGATACACAGCCGATAAGACGGACACCACGTCGTATTCCCTTTGCAAGAGAACAGGAAGTCGCGGAAATGTTAAGAGATATGGAGAAAAACCGGATTATAGAAGCATCCACCAGCCCTTGGTCATCTCCAGTAGTCCTAGTCAAGAAAAAGGATGGCAGTACAAGGTTTTGCGTTGACTACAGGATGTTGAATGATGCCACGAAAAAGGACAGTTATCCTCTGCCACGTATAGATGACACTTTGGACTTGCTAAGTGGCATGAAATGGTTCTCTACAGTTGACCTCAAAAGTGGTTACTGGCAGGTGGAAATCTGTCAGCAGGATAAAGAAAAGACCGCTTTCACCACTGGTCCTGGGAACGGTCTCTGGCAATTCAATGTCATGCCTTTTGGACTGTGCAACGCTCCAGCTACATTCGAGCGCCTAATGGAGCGCATTTTGGTGGGGTTGCTTGGTGATGCATGCCTGGTCTATTTGGATGACATCATCATTATGGGACGAAACTTCGCAGAACACCTACGCAATTTAGAGAAAGTGTTCCAGAAACTGCGTGAAGCAAATTTAAAACTCAGTCCTAGTAAGTGTACACTATTCCAGAAAGAAGTTGTATACTTGGGACACATTATTTCGGCGCAAGGAATTCGAACAGACCCTGAAAAAATAAAAGCCGTGTCGAAGTGGCCTACCCCTCGTAATAAAACTGAGGTACGCTCTTTCTTGGGTCTGTGTGCATATTACAGTCGGTTTGTGAAGAACTTCTCAGAGTTAGCGAAACCGTTGCATCGTTTAACAGAGGAAAAGTGCCAATTTGAATGGAACTCTGACTGCGAACAGGCATTTGCTCTACTGAAAACTCACTTGTGTGAGGCTCCTGTACTAGGTTACCCTAGTAGGGAAGGCCGATTTTTGGTAGACACAGATGCCAGCAATGTTGGTATTGGAGGAGTTCTCTCTCAAACACAAGGAGATAGGCAGGTCGTTATCGCATATTTCAGCAAATGCCTCTCCAAGCCAGAAAGAAATTATTGTGTTACCCGCCGAGAACTTCTAGCTGTTGTTAAGACCTTACAACACTTCAAGAAATATTTGATTGGGAGGCAGTTTACACTTCGTACCGATCACGCTGCCTTACAGTGGCTCCTCCAGTTCAAAGACCCAGAAGGACAAGTAGCAAGGTGGATAGAGCAGCTGCAAGAATTTGACTTTGTCACTGAACATCGGAAAGGCAAGTCACACAATAATGCTGATGCTTTGTCTAGACGATCTTGCGAAGAATCTTGCCGACATTGTGCCAAACAGGAAAAGAAAGAGAACGTAAGGATTATCCAGGTGAACGCTTTGGACGAAGACTGGGATAATCAATCATTGGAAGACGCACAAAAGGAAGATAGTGACTTGAAGATAGTAATCGAATGGAAGAAACGTGGCCAAAGGCCCACTTGGAGTGAAATATCAGCGCTTAGCCCAACAGCAAAAAGTTACTGGGCCCAATGGGACAGCCTGATAATTGATAATGGAGTTCTCAAGAGGAAATGGGAATCACCCAGTGGACAGGAGGTCACCTTACAGATAGTTGTCCCCTGTGATAAGGTCGCGTCAGTGCTACGACAGGTGCACGACGGAGTATCCGGAGGACATCTAGGAGTTAAGAAAACCCTGGAGAAGGTGAGAAAAAGATTCTATTGGGTGCATTGCCGTGAAGACGTTGAGGACTGGTGTAGAAAATGTGTAGCTTGTTCCTCAGTAAAGGGACCGCAAACGAGAGCCAGAGGTCGGCTGAAAGTGTACAATGTTGGTGCACCATGGGAAAGAGTTGCTGTCGATATAGCTGGGCCATTCCCTGTTACTGAAGAAGGGAATAGGTATATCATCGTCATGCAAGACTATTTCAGCAAATGGCCAGAAGCTTTTGCAGTACCTAACCAAGACGCTCATACAGTCGCCAAAAAGCTAGTTCACGAGGTGTTCTGTCGATTTGGCATTCCTTTGGAGTTACACTCTGACCAGGGTAGAAACTTCGAGTCTTCACTATTTCAAGAGGTTTGCCAACTACTCGGGATACATAAGACTCGTACAACACCATATCACCCACAGTCAGATGGAATGGTCGAAAGATTCAATCAGACGTTGGAGAATCATTTTGGCCAAAGTAGTGGAAGAACATCAAAGGGATTGGGACCAATACATTCCACTCTTCTTAATGTCATACCGCTCTGCAACACATGATAGCACAAACTGCACACCGGCGAAAGTCAACTTCGGCCGAGAAATTAGACTACCCATAGATGCACTAACCGGAACACCTCCCGATGCTCCTATCCTAGCCGTCGACTATGTGGCCGACCTGCGGCGTAAATTAGATGGAATACATGAGCTAGTGAGAGAGAATGGTCTGAAAACCAGTGAGAAGATGAAGATCCGATACGACCGCAAAGTTAACGTGCCCGGATTTGAAGAGGGAACTTTGGTATGGTTACATAATCCCATTAGAAGAAAAGGGAAGAGTCCAAAGTTCCAAGCCAAATGGGAGGGTCCGTACACGATAGTAACCAGAATAAACGATGTCACCTACCGGATTAAGAAAGGACCTAGAGGGAAGCTGAAAGTCGTACACGTAGACCGCCTAGCTCGCTATTATGGATCAAATCATGCTCGGGACGAGCATGACTAAGAAGGGGGCAATGTTACGAATGGACCTTATGTCGATGGCATAAGGTTCAATATCGCGTGACATGCAGTGTGTCACTTTTGAGCCCTATTTCGCCAGATCTAGACATTTCCTAGGTACAATAATAAAACGCATTACTAGACTTAGGACGGCCTATCGAATGGTACAGGTCTCAACAGTTTTGTCAACAAAGTGTCGACATCGAAATTTCTAGAAACCCGTTTCCGGGAATTACTGTAGGTACTTACATGGCCGGTGACCTCGAAGTTATGCAGTATTATTATTACGTCTAGAGGATTCCGGAATGTTCGATCAGCTGGCCTATATATAGGCGGCGCGACGCCGGCGCACAGTCAGTCTACACTCGACTAGCGATACGAAAACAACGACAGTTAAGAAGCGATCTTTGAGAATACCTACTGCGACAACTGTAACGAGAACTGTGAGTACTACGGGAAGTAACATTTGTAGAGTTATTGTGTGTTTACAACACGGACTTCGTGGACGTAAGAGAAGACTTCGGTGCGACATCAGCTACATTCTACTTGTCATTGCCTACAATCGACTGTACCTTCGTTGCCAATAAACTTCGTAACCCTTAACCGGCGTTTAAGTACCCCTAGCCCGTAACAGTATTTAACCAAATCTGCGATTAAATTACCTTACAGAATCAGTCACAGTTTAAATAACACAAATATTAAAATATAACAAACGAAATTATCACGCACCAGTGGTATAGCAACATGTCACATACTAACAATAATTTATTTTCAACCTTACGAAATGGAACACGAAAATATGCCAAAATAAAAAGAATATGACTTGCGAAGGATTTCATTATAACGCTAATTCTTTTTAATTTTGTCGTGTTTTCTTTCTCCCGTGCCGTGCTTCAATAACAATAATTTCTTTGTCTCTTTCTAATAGAGGAGAGGAGAGAACTGCAATCCGGTCGCGAATAGCCTATCTTTCTTTAAATTTTACGTACAGTTAGCGAGCATTAGAAAGAGATGGTGACACGCTCTGTCTCTTTTCGCCTCATAGTAAAACGTTGGCCGAGATAAGCTGTAATTCGTCGAGTTACCTTTACGACTATAAAATGAAATGTGATACTTAGGGTAGGTATTGCTAAGAATTACTATTGCTATTGTAAATCGCGCAGGCATTTAATTAATAATACTTTGTTAATGAAATAGAATGTAAATACTTTTGTATGAATATGGAACTGATTTTTGAAAGGTAACCCGGTGGGAATCGGCTTGTATGGACTCTTCGCCACTGATGGGTATTTACCCAAAGTTCGGGTATTTACCGGGTAAATGCCCATCTCTAGGCACGTCGCATCGCTCATAATAATACAGCTGAAAATGGTGTTGTCACTTTTAAAAAATGACCAAATGTTGGGGAAGTTTTTTTTTTTTTTAATAATTATAAACTGGCGCTTGACTGCAATCCCGCCTGATGGTAAGCAGGGATGCAATCGTTGATGGTAAAGCGCGCTAGTTTATTAATCCCATTCACTTAAAAAAAACTTAGTGAATAGGAAGGAAGACTGCAGTTGAGCGAGGTGCTTGCTTCCCAACGTGGGAATCGTGCGGTCCATGGCCCTGTATGGGGCCCCTGTGTGGGCGATGGACCTGACGGCCGGAACACTCGCCATTCTGCGCAAGCCGCAGAGGGCGATGGCCATCAGGGTCGTCCGCGAGTATCGCACGATTTCCTACGAGGCGGCTTGCATCCTGGCCGGATCCCCGCCCTGGGACCTAAAGGCGAATGTACTCGCGTCATTGTACCGATGGCGCGAGGAACAGCGGACACGGGGCTCCAGTCCGGCGCAGCGGCAGATCGAGCTGCGCCGAGAGGAGCTCCGCCAGGTCCTGGTGGCGGACTGGCGGCAGCGGCTTATGCGCCCTACCGCCGGCCTCGCTACCGTCGAGGCGATCCAGCCAGTACTCGACGACTGGCTCGGGAGAAGGCATGGTTCCCTGTCGTTCAGGGTGACGCAGGTACTGTCGGGGCACGGCTGCTTCGGCAAGTACCTGCATCGCTTAGGCAGGGAGCCGGACGCTCGGTGCCACCACTGCGTCCAATGCGGGGAGGACACGGCGCAGCACACGCTCGCCGAGTGTGTAGCTTGGGAGGAGCAGCGCCGTGTCCTCACAAATGAAGTAGAAGGCGACCTGACGCTGCCGGCAGTAGTGCGGAGGATGGTCGGTAGCGCAGTGTCGTGGGACGCGGTGGTGTCCTTCTGCGAGGACGTGATGTCGCAGAAGGAAGCTGCAGAACGGGAGAGAGGAGATCTCAACTCCCTCCTCGCAGAAGACGCACCGGGCGCCGAAGAAGGGTGGATAATGCCCTCTTCCGCCCCCCATGAATGGGACCAGGGGCAAGGGACATGGGGAAGTCCCCGCCCCCTATTCGATGGACCCCGAGGCGGAGTTGATAGATGTCACATGTCTACAAAAATTATGGCTCTAGGACATGCTTGTACCACTAGGCCAGCACTTATAACAGAGATAATCAGCTTTATGCTTGAATAGTAGGACACATAGCATAATGACATGACATGAGGTCAGTTGATATGTGAATATAAATGAATCCATTGTCTAAAAATTTGTCAAAAATCTTTTGTGTATGCATCCAAACAAGATGCAAATTAAACTATGAATAATTTAAGCATACCTGTTTGAGTCCACGCTGAGTCAATGCAGAGCATTCCATATATTTAACAGCTCTAATTTTGTTTGCCAGCTTTTGTCCTTGCTCTCTCTTCAAGGGCGACATTCCTTGTTCAGACAGCAAACTGAGTGTTTCACGGTCATCTCGCAAATCAATCTTTGTACCTGTAATTTTAGATTTTAATTATTATATGAAAAAGCAGTTGCACTGTTAATATAATTATGTCCATCTTTCAGTTTATTTAAAGGTTGTTTTAAGGAGGTTGCTTTACATGATGACTTACTATTATACATTTTTATGATCTCACAAAAATACACCACACCAGATATTTTCAACTGACTTCACAATGTAAAGTCTGCTTATACAGGAAATGTTTTGATTGCTTGACATGTCCTGCATACAATATAAATAACACATGCAGTTTTATTAAATAACATGCAATGTGTCAAACAGGATATTGTTAATTAATGATAGGATTAACAATAAAAAGGTGGTGTTTCCGCGTTAGTTAAAATTGACCAAGGGCCAAAAGCAGCTCATAGCGGCCCTATGAGATGGCTTTGGCCCTTCATACACCTTCTAATAGAGCGGGACCCTAAGGTCTTGAGAAGTGTCATAGTATGGCATTAGTGCAAAAGTAATTTTAATGTTAAGTAGTTAGTTACTCACCAACCAATATTATGGGTGCATCAGGACAATGGTGCTTTATTTCAGGATACCACTTTGAAGTCACATTTTCATATGATGATGGGCTAAAATAGTAACAGATTTCATAAGTAATTTACTATTGATAAAAATATTTATTTAGGCACCTACCTACATACAAAAAATTCTTATTTATTAATATAGCTAGAAAAACACACCCTCATGTGCTTTTCTAGCTATATTTGAACACAAAAGGAGGACAAGTAGAAAACCCCTAGAGGAGGCCTTGTGTCCCAAAGGACATGTTATAAAAGGAACTGCTATGCATTCGTTTAGATTCTTAATTTTTGTAATGTTTTTTACTTTTTAGAGAATAATATACAATGAATGAAGGAGGGGATGAATTTGAAGAGCAAATTAGTCAATGTTTATAACTGAACAAGAACAGGATAAATAGACAAATAGTGTAGGATTACTACATTAAGTGCTCCCACTTATTCTAGTAATCCCACGCTATTTATGTTAAGAACAATCATGGGCATGAACTGGTTGAAACCGGTTAAGAACCTGTGTTACAAAATTATAATCTTTATAAACCTACTCTGGCTATCTAAGACAGACTAATTAATGTTAATTTGTATATTAATTAAAAGCATTTAGCACTGTTGGTACTGGACATACTCATGGAGAAATAGATTATAATTGACTATATACCTTGTCACACTGAAGCATATAAGGAAGACATCTGTTTGTGGATAACTTAAAGGTCTAAGTCTGTCATAATCCTCCTGTCCTGCAGTATCCCACAATCCTAGGGACACCGCTACTCCATCCACAACCATAGGTGCAGAATAATTGTCAAATCTGTAAGCATTATATTCACCATAACACTATGTGAAACATTCCAAATTTACAAGCACTTTCCACTTCCATACAAGCAATATTTACAGTGCACAGTACATTGTGAACACAACTTACACTGTAGGCACATATTCTCCTGGAAAACTGTCTGTGGTGTAGGATATTAACATACAAGTTTTACCGACAGTACCGTCGCCGACGACCACACATTTGATCGGCCTTCCAGATGACATCTATGGAAGAGAATATTGATAAATAAAGGCAAACCTATGACTCATTGTAAAACCAAAACGTATGTTGAAAACAATCAATTATTATTACCGTATAAAAAGTTTTTGTAACTTCCTCTGTATTAAAAACACTATATGAACAACAAAGAATCGAAGCACTGACAAACTATTTATAGAAGAAGCAAATTTTTCAAAATTTTACGTCGAATTAGAATAGGAAACGCATTGAAAGATGGATGGGGACATTACGGAAGGGAAACAGATAAAAAATGTAACTGAGTTGACGGCTGATGCTGCGTTCATTTATACGCATAATTTGTTGCCGCTATTAGTCATACTTATGTTATAACATAATATTGTTTAATTAATAATTTCTATTATCTAATTAGAATACTTTTAAACCTTAAAACAATTTATGTAATAAATGGAAATAGTAAATGGGTTTGCTGCATTATGAGCCCATTTGTCTTATATTTCTAGTTTTATTATTCATATATTTGTACAAATTGGCAATATAATTAATAATTTCATCATTTCAATTATCTAAATGGAATACATAAAAGAAAAATAAGTAATGAATGAGGATGCCGAATGGGCGTGCTGCATTATGAGTCCATTTGTCTTAATTTTCTAGTTTTATGTAACAATATCAACTAATTTACAAAAGATATAATGAAAAACCACAAAATTATGAGCATGCTATTCTAATTGGTTGTCCCAACAAAAATATGGTCAAAGCTCCGCACGGGCGGACGAGCGTGATACGTTGACCTCTGACGTCAGCTGTTGCGCGCGCGAGTACTATGATCTATCGTAAAGCTTTGGTATTAATTAAAGATTAGTAAAGATTTATAGTTTGCTACAGCGTCTAGTAATGCCGAGACCTCTACTATAAGATAATATTATACTCTTTAACTCAAGACTGTTGCCCCTGGTGCTGTCACATAACTTTTTTTTCTTTCTTTTTTTTTTTTTTTTTGTTTGTTTGTTCCATTTGGAACCGGCTAGGGTCAGAGACCATGCTGCCATTTCTTCAGTAATTAATTTTCCTTTATTTAGTATATGAAAATTTACTTCTTTAGTTTTATATACCATTTCGTTATATGCATATATTAACGTCTTTTTGTTTTGATTTAATTTTTTTGTATACTTTTAGCTATCATGTATTCATGTCCTCGTCCAGTCCTACATGAAAAGATTCAATTTCAAATGTTCAGTTGATGTCAACAAAACATAACGTCAAAATCCGAGAAAAACAAAGTATATACATATTCGATCGATCATCGATGCATCAAACAAAGCAAGAATTCCAATTCAATTCCGAAGTCCCAAAGCATATTTACAAACAATAATCACAAACTACCTATTAATCAAAACGACTGAAACTACATACTGTATTATTTTACAAAATTTATTACATTTTTATTATTAGATTTGCCCTACTGTGCTAGCAAAGAGTATAGTAAGTATATAATAAAGAGTGACAACTCTGTGGTAAAATTTGCATGTATGGAAAGTGCTGCCCCCTTACATTTTGTGCGTGAACAACTACTAGTGAGTGATATAGGTAGCTATGCATATGTAGCTATGTATACTATAGCTACATACCTATGCATATGTAGCTATGTATATTATTGCTACGTACCTATGCGTACGTAGCTATGTATATTAAAGGTCTGGGTTTTCAGATGAATAAAAAAAAGTATTCAGTAATTCATTTATTTTATGAGTGGAAACTTCACAGCTGACACACACAGAAATAATATTACAAATTAGCCGAAAGTGTCACAAATTAACAGTTTGGGGTTGAAAGTTTGTATGGATTACTTATAAGTATACCTATTATTTTGTAATAACACATAACCATGGTAATTTATCCATCTGCATCCTGTCGTCATGAAGAGACACCACAATTTTGGCATTAACACGTGCACTTGTTACATTAATTCAACACAAGTCTAAATAAAATAAAATTGTTTGATTCTCTATCCGCCATCTTACTTCTTTCATGAAATTAAAATGAAAAAATATGGCATTGTCATTGACCTTTATTTGACACTAGGGACAAGATGGCTGCCAAATTGTTCACTCGCAAGAGTTCAGGTGTCGCTGTCGACTGTAAAAATTGATGAAGTACTAAGTGTGCCCCCCCTGTGTGCTAGCAACGAATGCGAACAAGGACAGATAAGTGGAACTATTTACAAGAAGATCCTGAATGGAGCGCGGTACGGACTCTGGACTGCCATATATTACAATTAGCTCATCCATCAGCACAAGGCGCTGAATGCCAAAAGATGAGCATACGAAAAAGATATGATCCAAGGTTTGGTCTGCCTGGGAGTTACAGTGTTCACATTGGGGACTGCTGACCATTTTCAGACGAAAGAGATGATAATTTAAATGACAATGACCAAAACGAAGCCTTAAAATAGTTGTGTAAAATTTCCTGTTAATGTAAGTATTACTTTTGCAGAACCATGGTATGGTCCCTATTGGAACATTGTATGTAGCATACCATAAACCTTTATTTTCAGTTTGAACTGTAAAATTCCAATATCTTTTCCAAATGTCTACTGATCTTTTCTTTATAAGGGAAACTATATCCATCCATGGAACAAATATATTAAGATGACTGCTTGTATCTGGAATAGTGTCGGAACAACTTGTAATAGCTTTGGCCAAAAAATCAGCCCTTTCATTGCCTATTACACCAACATGTGAAGGGACCCACATAAACATTACTTTGACATTTTCATTGGACAGAACTAGCCATACCTGTTTTATATCAGAAATTAAATAATTCGTGTTAACATTGTACCTATTATTTTTAAGATTTTCAAGTACACTCATACTATCACTAAGAATTGCCCATTCACGGCACTCATTTTTTTTAAGATTAATTTGTTTTAATGCAGCAAGTATAGCCACAGCTTCAGCTGTGAATATACTTGTGTTTGGATTTATTTTATGACCAGCACCTAACTTAGACAAACTATCAAAAATAGCAAAAGATACTGCAGACCCAGTTTTAGATCCATCTGTAAATATGAAACGATATCCTGCTAGCTCAGAGGTTTTTATTTGAACATCTTCTTTTGAGGATAAATTTTTGTCAATTATGACGTTGATTTCAGGGAATTTACTGGCAAAATCTCCTTGATAACATGGAAGAACAGTTGACCTGTGTATTTGCAGAGTTTCAAGAAAACAAATATATTGTGAAAAGCCCTGAATCATATAAATGGATGAATTTTGACTAGGAGATGATGAAGAATGTGTCAAATTTGTTAAAAGGTGATTGTTCTTACTATACAACTTCAGTAAAAACCTTTCTTTCAGATAAATGAATCTTATCCTCAATGGAGTAAGTTTACACTCAACTTGCATTACATTAATGGGAGTACTTTTAAATGCTCCAGTAATGAGTCTCAAGTTTTTATTTTGTATTTTTTCCAAAACATCAACAAGCCTACTTTCTCCAGCATAACAAAGAAAACCATATTCAAAATGACTGTGAATCAAGGATTTGTATAGTAACAACAATATTTTGGGATCAGCTCCCCAAGATGTTGTACACAATGATTTCAAAATATTATTAGCCTTATTAGCTCTGGTGCTTAACAATTCTACGTATTTATTCCATTTGAAATTATGAGTAAAGATTACACCCAAAAACTTAACATCATGGGAAACGGGGATACTTAAATCATTATAGTAAACAGAAGGAATAAGATTGTTAGTTTTACCAAAGACAACCAGTTTAGATTTAAGTGCATTTATATCAAGATTTAGATAAGTAAAGTATGCATGTAAACTTTTCAAAGATTTATTAAGGATGTGGCTAGTATTTGTTAAATTTTTTCCAGATGCATATACAACCAAATCATCTGCAAATTGAAGATTTTTAACATCTGAGCCCAAAATGAGATTCAGACGACGAATATACAAAATAAAGAGTAAAGGAGACAATATACCTCCTTGACAAACTCCTACAGAAGCAAACCTTGGACCATATAATTTACCATTGTGTTTAACACTGACTTCCCTATCATTCAAAAATGTATAAACCCAGTGAACTATTTTATTGGGAATTCCTATGGAAAGTAATTCAGTACAGAGTATTTGAATATTGACACTATTAAAGGCGCCAGCAACATCGAAAAATACAGACATTAAACATTCCTTATTGTTAAGACTATTCTGTACATCAAGCTGTAATTGACAGATACTTTCTCGTGCCGATGAACCCCTACGAAACCCGAATTGATTACTAGGTAAGATGTTATTTTGTTCAACATAGAATTCCAACCTTTGTTTTAATAATTGCTCAAAAATTTTCCCTACACAAGATGTCAAGGCAATGGGACGATATGAATCAGGATTAGATCTGGGCTTAGATGGTTTCAAAATGGGAATCAGACAGTCAGTCTTCCAAGAGTGTGGTATGTAGTTGTTCAACCAAAGATTATTCAATATTTGTAGAAAAGACTGCAAACCCTTTTCACCGAGCTTTTTCAACATAATATAAGGAACACCATCCAGACCAAATGCACTATCTCTTCTAGAAAAAAGGGCAGATTTTAATTCTTGCATTGAAAAGGATTTATTTAAATAGTTATTTACAAGATTTGTTTCCCTGTCAAAGGGGAAATTTGGTTGATTATTTACATAATCAGGAGTATACTTTTGTAACAAATCTTGAACCCAGACATCATCATTGTCATTATGGTTATAAGTTCTATTAAATTTCCGCATATATTTCCAGATAACAGAAATTGGAGTGCATCGATTAAAGGAGTTACAGAGTTCAACCCAACTATTTGTCCTTTCAGTCTTTAATGTAAGTTTTTTAATTGCTTGTAGTTTTTTAAATTCTATATAAGTTTCGTCTGAAGGGTTGTTTTTAAAATTTATATATGCAGACTTTGAGTTTTGGACTGAATCTGAACATTTTTTACTCCACCAAGGAAGAGGAGGCTTTTTACGTGACTTTCTACGACTGGTATGATTAACATGACTATTATTAGCAGAAGAAATGGGTGTACTACTACGCTGTAGAGAATTAACTATAGCAGATTGCAATATTTCACAAAAAGCACTGTATGCTACCAATGGGGTATTATTTTGTAAATGAAAATTAGACAACTGTAAATCTACATTGTGTTCATACATTATCCAATCCACCAATTTAAAGTTAGGGTAGATGGGCAAATGTATATTATTGTTGTTATATATATCATTATTTACAATAACATTAATAATTACAGGAAGATGATAGCTGCCAAGTGGATCATTATGCACCGACCAATCACAAGATAAAGCCAGAGATGGTGAAACCAAAGTTAAATCTAAAGCATTCGGACGCCATGTCAGAGAACCAACTGTTGTTACCTCGCCACTATTCAACAAAACCAAATTTTTTTCCTCAATACATTCTAGAATATCTCGACCTCTGGAATTTACAGAATTACATCCCCAAGATGTGTGATGAGCATTAAAATCGCCAGCAAAAATCATGGGTTCAGGAACTGAATCAACTAAATTTAGAAATTTATTTTTATTAAAACATGGAGTACAATTTGTAGGACAATAAAAACTTACGAGACTTATTTCTTTATTATTTACAACAATTCTTACACATATATTTTGCAGAGAATTATCTGAATAGATATTTATTTTATTATATCTTATATTGTTACGTAATAAAATAGCAACTCCATTATGTCGATTGCCAATGTCGTTTCTTTCTATTTGATATCCTTTTATATTAAAAACTTTAATTGGTGTTAACCAGGTTTCTGAGATAATTGCAATATGAATGTTATGTTCGTAAAGAAACTGTGTTAGTAGAAGTTTATTACTTACAATGCTCTGAGCATTCCACTGCATGATATTAAGCTGATCCATTATTAAAGGAATTAGAAGTATTTCGGAAAGTTTGATATAACATTTCTTTTATTGAAGTAGAATTAATGGGAGTATTTTTTTGATTTGATATCATTTTTGTAATGGTTTGTATTAGTATATTCATAAAAAAATCGGATTTGGAAAGGTTTTGTATCTGTGTTTCAATATTTGTTTTAGTTAGTTGTGGAAATGTGTTCTCTTTAAATAAGTCAGAGAACATGATGGTCTTGGATTTAATTTTGCTCTCCTCTATTTTAAGTTTTTTTTGTGGACATTGATTTGAAATGGCAATGTGATTACCACCACAATTACAACATTTTGCATTTTCCTGTTGGACATTACAACTCTTGTAGTGATGGTTCTGGGAACAAATTGAGCATACCTCAGAATTGCGGCAGAATTTGGCAATGTGCCCGAATTTCATACATTTTAGACATTGTTTCACCGGAGGAACATAAACTTTAACCTCATGCCGCCATGACTCGAGGTATACAAATTGGGGTAATTCGATAGACGCAAATGTTATAGCGACGGTCTGTGTGGGAAGGTATGAAACCTCACCACCGTCACTTCGGACACGATCACACGACGCATGAAGCGCCTCACCTGAATGACGTTGCGTGAACTATCAACAAGTGTATAAATCTGTTTGTTTGATAGGTCAGTAGGAACTGAAGTTATAACCCCAGTCACCTCGGTGTCACCTGCTGGTATCGAAGCTTTTAAGCCTAATTCTTCTAAAAGCTTTTTATTTTGTAGAAACACATTGGCGTTGTTGGACAAGTCGAAAGTAATACCTATTTTATATTTATTAATAGATTTTAAGTGTGAAATACCAGCTATGCTGTATTTCCTTATAGCATGTGAAAGAGCCAGCCTATCCTTGTCACTAAAACTCTTTTCGACTACATGCGACAAAAAGACAATGAATTCAGTTTTTGTAGAGTTCTCAGGGTACTTTCGAGAGTACCCTGGTACCTTATAGACCAGATATTTTCTGCTCGTATCCTCGTCCGAGTCCGAAGAGTCCGTCGTAATGTCTGTATGAGGATCAGGGGGATCCGTCTTTTTCCTTTTCTTCACTCCTTTCATTTTCTATATACAGTTACACACTATATTAAATTTCTATTTACACTATACAGTAATTATACGTAAATATACAAATTTTCAAATAATTTAAAAATAATATCAAATTTAGGCGCCTTTCTCATTCAAGGTTCCCGCGCTTTTTTCTTTTTTTTTTTTTCTTCTTCGGCTTCGCACGGTTTGTGCATTTAGCCAATATCACGGAATGAATTATTCATGTCGAAAAAGACGGCCGCGTGAACCGTCTTACGAGGGAGTTTCGGAAGAAGGCATGATGTGGCCACTATGCTGCGATATTTCACTGTTCTTTATGAACTATTTACTGAATGCACTTTTAACTACATTAATCACGCACTTTTAATATTAAGTAAACAACACTATAAATAATTTTAAAAGTCCAATGAAAAATGAGCGTGACACTCAGCTTGACTATCCCGCCAAGACTCTGCTGTCACATTAGTTCGTCATGATGTCATGTCATGATATTTTTTATCTATAGCTATGTTCATAAAGTTAATACTGCATTTATTTATCTTCTCGTTTCCTTATTAAAAATGGTTTGAGTTTCAGTTTATGTATTGTTAGATATTAATCACAACTTCACAAGCTAGTACTTCATGTAATACTATAAGAAAGTTTTTATAAAGTGCGATGTCCAAGTTTCCGGATAAAAAGGTAATTTGAAAAGTTTGAAACTTTGACTGTGTTTACGCGATGAAATAGCTTTTGTACTTTGTGTTTAATCATTGATAACCTATAATGTGTCCGTTTCAGATGAGTGGGTCGTGTGTAGAGACTCCAGAGGCACCGGCTTGGCTTTCTAAGTTAGAAAGTCAAAGAGAGAAGTTGAGCAAAGCTCGGTTAGGTCATGATAGCGGCGCCGGTGCACCATGCAACTCTTGCGGTAAATATTTAAATAATAATAGAACCATTTATTATTCAATTTGTTTTGATTAAATTAAGACTTTCCTTGTATTTTTTTCATGAAGTTGGGATGGTTAGTACAATTTGCATTTCATGAGAACATTAAGCTATAATTGGCAATAATGACGTCATTAACGACAATGCAATCCACTCATATTAACATTGGTATGAATGATCTAATAGCAAGTAGGAGCAATTCATGTTTTGGGTTTATTATTCATTCTGGAATTTTATTAATGAATATATCTATTATTGCTTCTGGGAATACTTATATTAAATAATGAATGTTTACTATATAAAGTTTAGCTAATTTAATTATTTCATTTCTGATTCATCATTTGAAGTTTTTATTGCTATAAATATCTGTCCATTTTTCATAGTAATTTGTAGTATTATTCCCGGAAACTATAGTGAATTTATTAATCTTTTTCCTGGGTTATTCATTTGCGGTAGTATTAGTAGGTGTGCAAATATGACTAACTAAATGTATCCTATTATTTCAGTGTTAATTGATAATACGAGTTCACTTGAGTGTATTTATTAAATTCTTTAACAAAGTAAAATAGTACTAGGAAGTTTGTGAAATGTGTGTCATACCTACAGTTTCCATGTAAGGTTTACTGATATATGTATATTTCAATATAATCTTTTAGGCAACTTATCACACTGGCCACTCACATTATAAGTACCTACCCTGTAATCTGCTATAGGTACTAAAATAATCAAGCTTCCTCTTTGCCAAAGTAAGTTAAAAATTGATAAATCTCTAACTAAACCATATTAGAATGTTTTCAACTTTGTTATAAATTATGATCCAATGCAAACCTAATAAATATAGTTTAGAAAACTAAAAAAACATGCTTTTAAAGAATATCAAACTAAAAAGTTAAAAATAATAAAGTAAAAGTGTTAGGTGCTTTGTGCCATAATTTTTGCATATTAAGCGCCTCACGCTTTTTTAAAAATTATTTTTAACTTTTTAGT
Organism: Sesamia nonagrioides; assembly: GCA_017933935.1. Classification (NCBI taxonomy): domain Eukaryota; kingdom Metazoa; phylum Arthropoda; class Insecta; order Lepidoptera; family Noctuidae; genus Sesamia; species Sesamia nonagrioides. The sequence continues at coordinate 5,927,442 of JADWQK010002280.1, read as the reverse complement.
TTGATATTCATTAAAAGCATGTTTTTTTAGTTTTTTATACTATATTTATTTTTAACTTTTTAGTTCGATATTCTTTTTTTAAAAAAATGAACGAATGACCGTGTTGAAAACGGTGGGACATTTTACAGTAATGAGCCGCTCAGTCGTAGTGTAAAGAATTTGAGACAGACAAACAAGCAAACATACAAGTGAAGCTAATAAAAAGCATGTATAAACATTTAAAGTGGACCTCATGTAATCCGATAAACATTATGCAGGGTAGTGTCAAACTATCGTAATATATTAGTAGGTACAACTAACAACCTTTCATAAAAAAATTGTGTTACCTTATTTAACCGACTTCAAAAAGGAGGAGGTTACTCAATTCGACCGTATATGTGGTGTTTTTTTTTTTTATACCTTTGTCGCGCATAACTTCGTCGTTTATGAACCGATTTTGATAATTCTTTGTTGGAAAGAAGACGTTCCCAAGGTGGTCCCATGATAAGGACATCAGGGTCTGATGATGGAAGACCAGAGAAATCAAGGGGCACTTTCAAAAATCGTAGGGGCGATTAGTGCATTTCTTAGTATTTTCGTTAAGTATTTTAAAGCACTACAATTTGATAAAGGTCTGGTGTAGATCTGATGATGGAGCCGGGAGACAGTCGAAGGAACTCCTAAACAATTCACAGCAGCTACCTTGTGTTTGGACTTCTTTAATTTGTATTGATAAGAACTTTACACCTAGATGGTTGTGACTGTCATAAGAGCTCTAATGATGAAGACAAAGGCCAGGAACTCCTCAACAGTCTGCAGTAGCTACTTTGTGTTTGGTTATAATTCATTTATATTGATGAGAACTTTGCCCCCATTGGGTTAAAATAATGGTCTGCAGTAAATCTGATGATGAAGACCGCAGGCAATCGAGAGAATTCTTCAAAATTACGGGTAAAAATTAAAGTAAACAAAATTATGTCAATTCCCAACTATATTTGCGTCAGCTTCCAGTCTGACCGGATGTAACTGAATACATAGTACCTACTTTTCACAACTAAAAAGTGTAAAATAAAAACTTTTTTACAAAAAAACAACTGACTTCTAAAAACCACTACAAAGTGAAAAATAACTAATTTCGGAAGTCGGTGTCAAAAACTAATATACAAAAACCAAAAACACCGACTTCCGAAATTAGTTATTTTTCACTTTGTAGTGGTTTTTAGAAGTCAGTTGTTTTTTTGTAAAAAAGTTTTTTTTACGTTCTTGTACACCCCAACCACAAATTAATGAATTCCATCTCAGTCTCATCTCAATCATCAGTTTTTTAGTATTATTATAATGCCCAATAATCGAGCCAATAGATAGGCAATCAATAGTATGACTGTAATTACATGGCTTTAAAAACAACTTTAAATAGTGTTCTAGTGAAAAAATTGGGAAAAATGTTCATTGTGACAATGCTTAAGCGACTGTACATACATTTAACCTTAATAAATATTGCAATACTGCAAACTTTAGCTATTTACCCAAATTTCACTCCTTTTGAACACAACTAGCAATACTTTTGGAATCGGCTTTAAGCACACATTATTTCTAAATTATTCATCACTTGTATTTCAATCATCATCAACCTTTTTGTCGTCCCACTGCTGGGCACAGGTCTTTTCTCATACAGAGAAGGATTGAGCGTAATCAGCACGCTTGCTCAATGCGGGTTGGCGTATTTCAATACGTTTATTTTTTACTACGGTCGCTTAAACATTGTCACAATGAACATTCTTCATAAACTTTTTACTAGAACAATAATTAAAGTTGTTTTTTTAAAACCCTGTAATTGCAGTCATAGTAATGATTGCCTATCTATTAGCTCGGTTATCAGGCACTACTATGATACTAAAACAAGAATGTAAATTAAGGTAACAAAAAATGTCGATATTATTAAAAAAAATCATATCTTTGGAACTTCTTGGTTTTTTTAATATAATTTTTTTTTCTGAATGGTTGTTGTACTAAAACCCGTTTTAAGCTTATCCATTAATTCCTGGACATCCTGTATATGTATACTCCGGATTATAATCCTCCTTTTTTTTCGTATACTCCGGGTATACGAAAAAAAAAAGGAGTAAAGGAGTACCAAGTACTAACAAAGTACAGATCCAATGATAAAATTCTAATGAACGCATGCTAGGCCGCACCACTTTCCTCATCATTCAAATTTTACTTCTATATGAATTCAGGCCCATCGTGTCCGGGCTTGGACCTACACTTCTGGAGGAAGGTGTGCCGATCGTGCCACTGCAGTAAAGATGTTCATGATGTTCAAGATGATGACCTATCAGGATGGGCTCAGTTTGAGTTACTGGGAACTGCAAAACCTAAGAAGGCTTCGAGTGAGTATTTTTATGCAATAAAATAGATTGTTGTTATTACTTACATGCTTAAAAAAATGCAGCTAAGCAACTTACTGCCCCTTAGTAAGCAAGCTCTTGCTTACTATTACTGGCATTGTATTACTCAGAAACTGGGTTGAGGAGGTCAGGAAGGCAGTCACACTTGTGAAATACTCAATATGTAAGTAGCTGTATCCAATTAGACCTGGAAACTAATTCCAACACAATTTAGGAAACGGCTAGACAGATATTCTCGGTAGTAGGCCATAACATCGGCTGCCAACAGAAGTTACCACCCATCAGACAAAGCCTTGCCACCAAGAGATGAGTTGTGTGTGGCATGATGTCTGGTGAAGCCATACGGAGTACGGGTCTGAGCAGTTGTGTTGCGATGTGTGCCGGGTACGTTGCGCCAAATGTTGTTGTGTCGAGAGTTTGGTCATGGAGGGTCTCCAGATCAATCTGCCTCTGGTGCAGTATCCTTGGACATGTTGTTTAGTTTAACATTGCATCACCTTGCTCATCTGCCGTCTTCCTTCCTATGCACTCATTTTTTTTAGTGAATAGGCCCTTAATAAACTAGCGCGCTTTAACATCAATGATTACTTCGCTGCTTACCATCAGGCGAGATTGCGGTCAAACACTAGTTTATAATTATAAAAAAAAAGATATGTAAAATGTGGTTGGTCCATGTTGGTAACTATGGATGTAGATTAACGCTACTATATGATATTGTCTGAGCCAAGCAACATTGAGCTATTGTTGGTTAAATTAAGCAATTATTTGGTTAAATTCCATTAAATAATTTTTTAACAAAAACTTAAAAAAATACATATTTTTTTCAGTGCCTCTGATAAAAATTCGTGGAGTAACTGACAAGCCGGTCAAACTTGATTGGGTGCCTCCAAACGCTTCAACAGAGTTGGTAAGTGACATTTATTCACAAAAATTTAATTATAATAATAACTAATATTTTAGATTTCGTAACAATTATTGATAAGATAGGGCACTCAATGTTACAGAAATCTATTTTGTTCTTGATAATTCATATCTTATTACATACCTACCGGTCTATACTTGTAATAGATATAATAACCACTCCTTTAAGGGAGTACAAATGAAGGCCTTGGACTGGTACTAAAACTTATCTATAGAAACTATCCTATAATGGCACTTTGCCCGACTTGATCTCACACTTCCCCAAGTCACACAAGTCCCCAAGCTCAGTAGACATGCTTGCAGTAATTGCAACTAGGGTTGTAACGGAGGCTTGTTAGCGGAGGCGGAGGCGGATGCGGAGGCGACGAGTGTCACCTCCGCGGACGCGGAGGTTAATGGAGGCGGAGGCGGAGGTGAAAGTGCATAAAGAAACAAATGAAATTTATGGTTAATTAAAACAAAATTTTTATATAATATAATATTTAATATTATATTTAATACGTACATTAATAGTAAGTAGTATACTTGGTAAAAAAAATATCACCTTCTTGTAATTAAAATTAAGGAGAAACAAATTGTGTTTACCACATTCCCGCCTCGCACTAGTTGATTCTTGACCATTTCGCGCTCAAACGCGGCTGGACGGTTGTCGAGCGTCGCAGCTTGCGCGTTATTTATTTTATAAATACGTAAATAAACCTCCGTTATAACTCCCCAAAAATTTTGCGGAGGCGGAGGCGGAAGCGAAGATACGATTTCTTGCGGAACTTCCGCTGTAACGGAAGCGGAGGCGAAGCTCCGTTACAACCCTACTATGGAGTATTTTAATTTGACAGGATTAAACTAAAATGTTATCTTCTATCCTTTTCTTAACGAAATGGAAAGAAAAAGATGCACTTAACTTAAATTAGTTTAGTTAGTGAACAACAGAATCGGCGTCAAAGTTGATTTTTGTATTGCAATTTGTAACAACAACCTTCAAAAATAAGTATAAGCTTTTTTCATAAATTGAAGAAAACCCTGTCCGACCCATAAGGATAATAAAGGTTAGGTAAACACATAACCAAATATAATATAAAATTTTACATAATCATCATAGTAACAATACTAATGAATTTTGAAATAATCTTTTTTTCCCGGGAATTAATTCCAATTTCCCCGAAATTTGGTAATTTTTAAAAAAGTGACAACACCGGTATTATTAAGAGCGAATAGCGAAGCGACCACGTCACAGGTGCCCCGTGCCCTGCCCCCCGCCGCCCGCCGGAAGGGTTGCTTACCCCTCATGTATTAAGTTACCTCTTTTTGTGAAATAATATTTATTTTTTTAGGGAGATTTTTTTTTAAAGTTTAGCCCGTCTTTGTATCCATTGGTATAATCAGTTATCGATACCTAACAATACCTTCACGGATCGGGCAGGGTTTTCTTTACATAGTGTATAATAATCACATAATTTTTCACTAGGTATCAGAGTACATGTCATGCCTGGGTCCCTTGGCGCCGGTATCCGGTTCGGACGCGGCCCGTCGCCGACGCGCTCAGCTCCGGACGCAGCTGCCTCCGCACGACGTTGCACCAGCCGTACGGCAGCATGCCAGCGACTTTGAGAAGTCTGAACATACTGTAAGTACCAATACTCATTTGTGCTTTTACTGAACCAGGTTCATAGAAAAGCCGCCTATGAGAACCGGCAACGCTAGTTTTTCGTTGACGGTTCTATAATAATACGTATGCCATTCAGCAGTCATTCTGTAGCTGTGCGTAGTCACAAGGTCATAAGACCTACTACTTACATCTCCCGAAGGTTGACTGGTAGCAAAATGCCTATGGCATTAACCATCCAAAGGTTTCCAGATCCTGTCTCTATACATTAAATTATGTGGTGTATCCTTTGGAATAATACAAAATTGTTGCTTAGTTTATAATAATGTAAACACTATCAGGACTTCAATGATCAAGAAAATTCTGACCAACGTGTTTATGTTACACAATAGATTTTACGACGAAACCTGTTATTTGTTTCCCTATATGCATTGGACATACATGTTAGAATATATTGCATACAGAATTACATCCACTTTATTTAGGTCAGTCTGCCGGTGATAGCGGCAGCGATAGTGCGCCTTACTTACCCTTTAAATAGAATGTTACGTGGATTGTGTATGTTATAACTAGGTAAGTACATATTCACTAACGAAAGTGTTTGTCTTCCAGGAATATATCACGCGTATCAAAGACCATGTCGTGGGTATGGGTAATGTCGTCAGAGTCGGCCCTCTACAAAATGGAGATGTCTTCTCAGTGGAAAGCAGCAAAATACATTCCGCCCCCAAGTCCTACGCCCTGCCGCTGAAAATATCCAACGTATCCAGAGGAGTCAAGTATAATATTGTTCCGAAGAATGCTTCAGATAAGAAGTTAGTTTTAGATAATCAAGGAAATGTTGTAAGCAGCACAGCCAATCTTCCAGATTATAAGTCCAGCCCTATTCTAAGTCGTATAGTCAAAGACAAGCTCCATGTCATGCGTATTGAATCCGACAGGATCAAGAGCGCGGTTGAACATGGCCCTGTCTATGATAAACTGTTCAAGAACTTAGAGGACCTGAACATGCCAGTTGAACATGATGTTTATCTGCAACCAATCAAACTCTTCCGTGAGGAATACAATAATAATCCTCAGTTCAAGGACGAAACTAATGAGTTCTCCAGCAAGTCACTTGGAGCTCAAATTATGCCAGACTTGTGGTCTAACAGTAATAACAATGTTATGGGTACAGCTAAAATGATGGATAGCAGAATACAGAAGGGAACTATATTCGCTCCAAATGGCGAGATATGGAGCTGGAAACATGAGCCAGTGACCCCTGAACACAGTGGAACACTTTGCTCTACAAAGATTAACCCTCAGTACTCCACTGTTACAAAGCCTATTAATCAAGTCGAACCTCAACAGACCGCGCCTTTAAGGGAATATCTCAGAAGTCACTCTGAGGATGACCTGCCTCCTCCGCCATTGCCGAACTACAGCACATATCCTGGTGGTGTACCACCATCTGGCTCTGTACCACCTCCACCTGGCATAGATTGGAATAACCAACCGCTTGATAATATGCCTTCAGTTGGCGACAGTGCTGACTACCACGCTCTTGCACATAACTATGGCGAAAATCCTGATCAGATTATTGACCAACTTGCAGACATGTCACTGAGTCCAGCTGAGGTGGAGTTCAACAGGAAGCTTTATAACGAGGGAGTGCCATGCCAACGTTGTGCTAAGTCGATGTTCGCAGGCGAAGTTGCCGTTAAAGCCGAGAGGGCTGGACACGAAGCTATTTGGCATCCACAATGCTTCACATGCAGCAAATGTAATGAGTTGCTGGCTGACCTTGTCTACTTCTTCTACAAAGATGAGATTTACTGCGCCAGAGATTTGGCTGACGTTTTGGAGATCCCTCGTTGCGCGGGATGTGACGAATTGATATTTACGCGTCCTTACACAGCTGCGGAAGGCAGGGCCTTCCACGTGCAACATTTCTGTTGCTATCACTGCGACGCCCCACTTGGCGGTAAGAAGTACGTTCCAGATGATAAGACTGGTCTCCCAATCTGTTTGCAGTGTTACGATCAGTTCCACGCAGAACGTTGTCGCGCATGCAGTGGTGTTATTGGCCCAGAGCAACAAGGAGTATCATGGGGCAATATGCACTGGCATGCTGAATGTTTCATATGCTCTGGTCGAATGTGCGGAAAAAGTTTATTGAGCGGACGTTTTGTTGTCAAACAGGAGATGCCATTCTGTAGTGTGCCATGTGTTCAGAGCAGAATTAAGTAATGGGGCACCTGATAATAAATCTTAGACAAGTTATACTATGAAAGTTGAGTTATGCTGTGTATTTTTGGAGTATATTTTATTCCATTGTCATAAATGCCATTATTATATTTTTGATATTAAGTATCTTATATAGAAGTACAGTATACACTAGTGTGCAGTCTTATGGATCAGATAGTAAGTACACAAGTTTTGGGATGATTAGTCTTTCTACATGAGCTGATAGTAATAATGTGTCATGTTAAAGATAGTCATTTGTGCCTACATATAGTGATTTAAGACATTGTGTTCCATCACTTTGGGACCAAATAGCATAGGAAGGTATGTTATAGTTTTTATTTGTTGGCTGTCACTGGCGATCACGGTGGCAGCCAATGCTTTAGGCAATCCAGGTACTTTATTTTCATTATGCTGCTATAAATTTGTTTAATTGATTTCTATGATACATTTATGAATTATTATTATGTTATTTCAATGCAAAATTGAAATGTTTCCTTTGATGGTGAAGAACAGAGTGTAAGTTAGTCCTATTCATTAAAATGTGATAATTATAATCGAAAATGGCACTCTATGGTCTTGATATACAAAATGATTATTTTTAGAGTAAAATGATTGTGGAGATTGAAATATATTATTTATGTTTAGTATTATTGGGTGCTACAGGAATAAAGTGCCATCTGTATTATTTTTGGAAGATATACAAGTAATAAAGATATTTAAAAAATATTCCTCTTTTAATTATGTACTACTGTAAAGGTCACTCAAAGGGCAATGGAGACGCAGCGTGGGCCTACCCACACTGCGTTTTCGGGGGCCTACCACCGACAAGGTGGACCGACGATCTGGTGAAGGTGGTGGGAAACCGCTCGATGCGGGAGGCGCAGGACCGGTCGTCGTAGAGATCCTTGTGCGAAATGATGATGAATTATGTACTGTCAGTTTCATCCATCTCTGAGATATCATAGGTGTTTGTGGTTAAGTAATTACAACCGCACGGGTCCATTCACAGAGTACATTGATCAGGTTAAGCTAAACTTGCAGCGGTTGGTCTGTGAACCCTTCCATGTCTTGGTATGTTAAGACATTGGTAGCCGGGACCAACGTCTTAACATACTGTTATGGTTTTAAAATGCCGGTTAAGGGTTACGAAGTTTAATGGCAACGAAGGTACAGTCTGTAGTAGGCAATGACAAGTAGAACGTAACGGATGTCGCACCGAAGTCTTCCCTGATGTCTACGAACTACGAAGTCCGTGTGGTACACACACACCACAGAAGTTACTTCACGTAGTCCTTGAAGTGCTTGTTGCAGTTGTCGCTATAGACGTTCTCAAAGATCGCTTCCTTTTTATCGCTGTTTCGCTTCGACAGTCACATGTAGACTGACTCCGCGCTGGCGTCACGGCGCTTTATATACCTAGGTCAACTGATCGAATATTCCAGATGTGTCTAGAAATAATAATAATAGAGCATAATTTCGTAAAGTACGTTCAGCGGATACCTACAGGTACTTACTTCACAGGAGAAGAGTTTCTAGTAATTTCGATGTCGACACTTCGTTGACAATATTGATGAAACCTGTATTCGATAGGCCACCCTAGGTCTAACAATGCGTTTTTATATCGTACCTCTACAATGCCTAGGTCTCAAAATACAGGGCTTAAAAGTTACGTACGGGATGTTACGCACTGTTGAAACTTATGCCATTGTCTTAAGGTGCATTCGTAACAGTACGTCATTCGTGGATATTTGACATTTATTACGGGTCGTTGGTAACCCAAGTCTGACCAGTCTTACCAAAGGGACCCAAACCGTACCTACTGATGATGATGTTCCGACCGATTTCGGCCACGGCGACCACTTCGACTCCTAGCCGATGATTTGGCGCTCATGCGCCCGAAGATGGCTTATGTAGCCTATCTTGGCGACGAAACTCCGTGCACACTGAGGGCACGTAAGCACGCCGTCAAAGACATTAAAATAATATTTACCACGCCGTCGACGTAGTTGTATGTGATGGCAGCAGGTGGGCGGGCCTATAATTGGTCGCGTTTGGCCTCGAGGTCAGCTTTGCGCTGCTCCTCAAACTCGCGAACTTGTCCGTACACCATTCTGCTGCCAACCGGGTTCTATATTGCACCTCTTCATGTGCCCTTTTAAGACATCCTTGAACCGGAGGAGTTGTCCGCCATGCTTTCGCATGCCCTCCTCCAGCTCAGAGAAGAAGATGCGCTTCGCCACCCTTTCGTCCGCCATACGTGATACGTGCCCGCACCACCGAAGCTGTCGACGCATTAAATAACCCTCAATGCCACCAACATTGGCTCGTCGCAGGACTTCGGTATTTCGCACTCTGTCAGACCATTTGATCTTCATAATGGATCGGAGACATTTAAGGTGAAAACGATCTAGAGTATGTATGTGGTGGCGGTACACACACCATGTCTCAGCGGATTATAGAAGGTTTGGCAGCACAATTGCCATATATACGGATATTTTCGTAGCTAGCTTAAGGTCATGTGAGCAGACCTTGGAACACAACTTGCCAAACGCTGCAGCTGCAGCTCCGACTCTGCTGTTGATCTCAGCATCAAGGTCACACTTAGAACTTATAGTGTTCCCCAGATAACGAAACTTGCCTACTTGCTTCAACTCATCCTCACCAAGCTTTATATTCAGTGTCTCTTGACCGTGAATGTCTAGAGACATCACCTCGGTCTTGTTGACGCTGACTTTTAAGCCGTACTTACGGCAGGCTTGATGAAAAGCGGACATCAGCTGTTGCAGGCCGTCTGGACCTTACTACTGAATATTTGGGTCGGGAGGTGTTATAAGACAGCTGCTTTAACTAAAATACAGGTATTTAGCTGCATACTGACTGGAAGCAGGGCTTCAAATTGGTTGTGAAAAGGCTAGGCAGATGAGTTCATAACATAGGCAAGTTCATAATCTAAATTTGACTGTTGCTCTCACAAGTAGTAAGAGCTCTTAAAAACGCATGTGTAAAACACAGAAACTGAGGCTTGTATTTCATTATGATATCGTGGTGGAACAACCAAGGTTGCGCTGGTAGCAATGCATAGCTTTAGGGGCTAAAATTATTGTTTTCTATTTATTAACAAAAATTTAAAAGAGCAAAAGTATATTTAGTTCTTCATAGTCTCATCAGCTTTGCAATCATACATTTAGGCGGTGCAATGCTACCATGGTGTGCCATCATGAGATTGAGCTTTAACAGTTAGTTACATGCTATGCCACTTTGTCAGTCACATAATGACTGGTTATCAGAAACAATAGAAAAAACAATTTTATAAGTTACATATTAGATTTACTTTATGAAATACATCTAATATGTTACTCTTAAATTCAGAGTTGAGCTGTAAATCAATTCAATTATAATTATTTTTTCCAACTGTTAGGATACAGAAATATAAAGATGTTTTGAAATGTAAAGCTACAACAGTATTCAACTATATAAGATCATTTTGTGGCACAAGTGGGTCTAATACAAGGTTGGAACTCAATATGAATGTTAATAAACTCAATATGAATTGTTTGAAACTGCAAACAATAGGTACATACAATATAAACTGCCTGTGTATGTAAATACACAACTGTTATTGTCTTTTTTGGTCAGGATAAATGTATTAAAAACGGTAACAGGTATTAAAAGTATAATTATTAGTTAAATACACATAATGCAAAAGTTATATTAATAAATTACAAACTGAAACATTTACTAGAGGTGCGTAAAGAAGTTTCCTCAAGCCTTCATTTTGAGTTTGTTAAGATCATTCTTTAGTTTATTTAAGTTCTCTTGTAAAGCTTCCTGTTTGTTCTCTAACGCAGATATGTGATCATCTGCTCTTTTGATCTCTTTATTGATGTACTCCATTCGCTTTGTTACATTTTGAGTAGCTTCCTCTAGGTCTTGCTTGACTAAAACGGGTCCAATCAGTTTATATACTTCAGAGTCTTTTTTTAACAGAACCAACTCTTCTTTTACGGCTTTGTTTTCATTTAGTTGACTATCTAATTGTTGTTTCTGTGCGACCGCCTTACGGTATTCTTTTTGTATACCACTCAACACTTCCAGCTCCTTTTGCATCTTTCTTTGGATTTCTTCAGCCATTTTGAGAAAAAGTTTTCTTTACTCTTTATCTGATCGTTAAAATTTGTTTTTAATTAAGAGAATACTGCTTTTTTAAAACGCGATTACTGTACCAAATGTACTTTTGAGTAAGAAGAAAAATGAGGTTATGTTTCTGACATTTGACAAATGTCACCAGATTTTTTTTTTTGGGATTTTATGGCCTGGTTTCTAAGACCTTTAAGCCATATGTCATCAGAAACAACCTCATAATCACCGATACATACTAATGGACATGCCGCGCGCGTATAAAAGTCAGTATTTTTTTTTGTTTGAAAAGAGTGACAGCACTATCTCTTTATAGAGAGAGATAATGATAGATCGAAACTTCCTTTCCTCACTTTCTTTTGGAATGTCACAATTCTCATCTCTAAGGCATGTCCAGGCGTGTGTGTATATGTCGATGCTCACAACCTCTCTCTCTCTCTCATTGTCTATAATAAGCTTTTTGTTTAAGTTTTGTAGCATGGCTCCTGGGCCTTTGCGCCATTTAATGTTTCGAGCAACACAGGCTTTAATGTCATTATGACCGACGTTTAGTTGCGTTATCATGGATCTTTTCTTATTAGGTCATCATCATCATCATCTCAGCGTTAATCCCAGTCGCATCCGCAGCTTTTTCAGCTTCGGAGTCTGAGGTCCACTTTACCAGTCTAACTGCTGATTTTGGCTAAACTTCGATATTTTTCGTGAAGCGATTGCTGTCTGACCTCCACAACCCGAAGGCGATATCTAAGCATTGCAGTTAGACCAATTGTTAGACTTTTGAGGGCTCCAACAACCCGTAACGACTGCCACTAGATGTTCGTATATCAACCGGTACCAACGTCTTAACGTGCTTTCCGAGGCACGACCAGACCAATAATAATTTTCATAATAGGTATATTTTATTATTTTGTGAACTTTGTCTAACGATAATTTAAATAATAAAAAGAAAACTAAGGATTAACGGAACATTATATTAAATTGTGTTGTTTCACAATCTTCTAAAAGTGTATTGTTGAATTTCAACTATCGTAACTATTCGGAACCACCAACTAAGCATCCAAATAATATAATTAGGTCCGTATTACAGATCGTCACTCAAAACTCAAGCTCTACTTAAGTCTCGTTTGAAGTCTTTTGATTGGTTGAAAGTTGAAACTAGTTTTAAGTAATGCTTGAGTGTTGAGTAACGTTCTGTAATACGGACCTTAGAATCGGGTTAATTCGAGAAAACTCGACCCTTTTTTATAGCTCTAGTCACACTGAGCAGAATCCCACGTAAGACGAGAGACTACTTTATTAAGCACAATCAACCTTACGCCGGCTCCACACGTCGGCCCCAACGTTGGCCCCAACGCCATTCGCCTAACGTTTGGCTCTAGAAATAGCATTGGCCCCAACGTTGGAGCGACCGTTGGTAGTTAGCCAGCGAGTGTCGGTTTTATCAAAGGATATGTGCCATCGTTCGCGATCCGTCCAAATATTGGCGATCTGCTCAGTGCTCAGTCTTGTTGCAACACGCGTCGAGTGCTTACATTAAGATGTCGTCATCAACAAAATCTTCTCCCGCATGGACAAATGAAAAAGTTATAGATTGTATAGAAATATACCAGGCACATCCGTTGATATGGAACGAAGCTCGAAAGGATCATAAAAATAAAAATGTAATAGTCGATGCATGGCGCACCATTCAACAGAATATGGGAATTATATACCTACTCGGTTGAAGAATTGAACAAAAAACCGAGAATCATTGATGAGCACATATCGCTTTTGTAAAAAGATAATTAGTGACTCGGTCAGATAAAAATTTCAATCCAGCCGTACCTTGCTGTTAGCTTCGAGCGACACCCTAAGCCGAGGTTCGTACCCCAAAGGGGGTGCTCTTAACGTGTTGTCGCTTAGTTTTTAGTTGCCTCTGGTTGGAGGCTTTAAATTCATTTAAGGCAGCCACAGGATAGTCCAATTAAGTAGTCACGACCTCCAAAGGTCAAACACAAGATGCCATAAAAAAATACTCTGTCTGATGGACGACTCTGACTGGTTCGCTTATTGTCTAATGGACAGTTATCTGGCTCCTATTTATGATAAATCAAATACCGTTAATATTAATGATTTTTTATCTTTTGTGACGTGGCCATTTTCTTTAAAAAAAAAAAAAACAAATATATATTATACACATTTAGCACTGTTAAAGCGCTTAGAGCAATTTCGATTTCGGTATCGGACATCCTCACATTCGCTCTGACGGAATGGAACTAGTATAATAGCCAACGTGTGTACGCTTCATCAAATTAATCGACTAACGTCGGGACCAACGTTGGGCCCAACGTGTGGACGTGGAGCCGGGGTCAAACACACATTACAATATTGGGCCATAAATACTCCCACTCCTTGGATACAGGCCGCCTCTCAATACTCAATCACTTAATTCCGCAATGTCTGTGATAAGGAGTGGATTGTTTTTGACCTCGAGGGTAATGCTGGAACATCCGTAGATGTCACATGTTTTTGAATATTTGGTCCTCGTTTCCCCTCGATGATTTCCAATGGCGTTTTTGTAGTGGCAATAAATAAAGAAATACACAAAATAAAGCCTGTCTGGATTCGAAAGTGTGGCCAATTAGGGTTCGAAAAACGGGTGTCTCTTCGTGTCACATTATAACTTTTCTTACAAGAGTAAGACAAATATGTTTGCTAAAAATACAGGTTTTAGCAGATTTATTAATAAAAAAATTACTTATATTACTATTACATAAATAAAATTTAACCACTTCGTCGGTCAGTAGGTAATCTTGAGTAACCATTTGCCTTAATACCATTAATACATATTTATTTTTAGTAAAAATAACTGTGTTCTGTTATAAGTTAGTTTATACAATTGGCGAGTGGAATAAACTTTCGTTCCACATCCTGCATAAGGTTCACATAGGTTTGGCCGGAGCTTTAGGAGCCAGCAAGAGCCATGAAGCATACTGGGTGATTCGCAAATAACAGTTCTATTAAATAGGTAGGTATGCTGTTATTATTTTTAATTAGGAACCAATAATATTAAAAGAATGCAATAAAGTTTACTAAACATATTTTATTTAAATAAAATGTGTATTTACAACATAACGTCAGTATCATTACAATATGAGATCCTATTTATAATTTGTGTTCGTTTTATGTTAGGATGGGATATTTGGGCGAAAACTGTGAAAAGGTGGACTTATCATTAGCATGAGTGCATTCACAGATACAAAATCGTTCAAATGTTCAATTTATAGTAGATACGGATGACAGCAGGCCAAGCTACGCTAAACTGTTAAACATTCCTAATCAATCTTGAGCTTTAATGCATACGCCATAAAGTTGAAAACCTAATACACAATGTAGTGACTTGACGTGCTGTCGTCTGTAGAACATTCATTTCTTAAAATACTATCCGATGGCTTCCGATTATTTAACAAAATGTACTCAAGGCATTGTTCTATTAGTAAGTATAAAAAAGCGTGTAATAAAGGAGAATGATCAAGAAATATAACTGTGCATTGAAGCCATATTTGTAAAAGTTGCGCGCGGTACGTTGAAAATCTTAATTTTAACTAACTTAACACTATCAGCCTATAAAAATATTATCTAGTGAGATAATATTAAACCTCTTGTAAATAAAATACGCGGTATAAAAACACATTGAAGCGCTTCTGATACCGCTTACGTCCTTTTTGCCTCCAAATGCATATGAAAATACAGTGTAATGAGACGTTCATTACACTATATTTTCTCTCCATATTCTAATGTCCACATGTAACCTGCATTGGGATCGCCACTCTTTTTAGCTTGTTCGTCAATATCAGCAGTCTTTTTTAGAATAGTTTTAATAGTTTTATATAATTCCGGATTTGTTGGCGACGCTGCTTCTAATTTTTCAGACCTTTTTTCAAAAGTGCCTTGTTTCCCAAATCTTTCTCTTACAAATTTTTCGTACAAATCTTCTTCTTCTTCATCTTCCTCTTCATCACTCTCTGCTTCAGCATTCTTGTTTTTATAGTTTTGTTTTTTCTCGCTGTCACCATAGTATCCGTAAAACCCAGTATCATGTTCATCATCATCGTTAGAATCATTGTCATCCTTTTTATTTTTACGTTTACGTAATTTCTCTTTATCGTCGTGATCGTAATAATAACTTGGTCTGTAACTTGGGACATCTGGTTGTGTATCCTTTTTATCATTGTTATAACTATATGGAGAATTGTCTCTGGTGTAAGTTAAAATGTCGTCTGGTAATTTTATGTCCGGTAATTTTATCGCTATGTCATCGAATTTGAAATTTAAATTTTCATCATATTTTACATCTTCAGGGGCAAATATATCCAGCGTGCCATCATTTGGTGTTATTTCGGTGTCTTTTTTAGGTGCTTCAGTGGAAGGGCTGTCTTTAGTTTCGGTTTTCGTGGCATGATTATAATTTACAGGAATTCTTTCAAATTCTTGTTTTACATCTTCATTTTGGACTTCTTTTTGCTCAACAATTTTGTCGTTTTGACTATTGTCGTTTAAGTTTTCTGGTTCTTTTACGCCCAAAATTGATTCCAAACTTTCAACTTCATCACTGGTATTGGATTTTGTACTTTCCTCATCGCTTTCGGGATTTATTTCAACGACAGGTCTAACTTCTCCGTCATCTATGTGTATTAATTTGTTACCATTGCTCTCAACTGCAGGACTTGCTATAGTGTTTACATCTGGTAAAGGATTCAATATTCCATGGTTTTTGATTTCTGGTCCAGGTACAGCTGTGGAAAGCGGCAATATTTCCACTGCAGTTTTGGGATCTGCATACTCAATATTATCTTTTTGAGGTTCTACTTTTCCATCATTATTTACACGTACTCTTTCAGAGTTAAAGTCGCCTAAGTCTACATCTCGCAAGGGAGCTGGCGAGTTTCCTTTGATGTCAGTTTTTGGATTCGTAGAGTATTTTCTTTGCGGTGCAGTACTTCTTTCAATACTTTCGTTACTTTTATCGCTACTGTCGTTTGAAGAATCCAGGTTCTTTCTGTCATCTGTTTCTATACTCTCCTTACTTTCAGAGCTATTGGGATCAGGTTTTCTATTTTCATTGCTTTCGGAATTTTCTTTGCTATTTTTATTTTGCGAATACCTAGACCTAGTTCTAGAATTATTTTCATTACTCTCAGTGCTTTTATAGTCTCCACGTTCATTGCTATCATCATGCTCGCGACTAGACTCCTTATTTTTATAGGCACCACTTTCTCCACTCTCATCTCTTTCAAGGCTGGAGTCTCTATTTTTAAAGGCACCACGTTCAGCACTATTATCTTTTTTGAGATTAGATGGTCTATTTTTATATTCCACACGTTCCGAACTGTCATAATTTTCACGGTTAGAGTTTCTGTTTTGATAATCTTCTCGTTCACCACTGTTATCTCTGTTATTGGCAGATTTTGATGCCTTATAATCACCACGTTCAGCGCTGTCTTGATCTTCACGGCTGGATTTTCTATTGCGATAATCACCACGTTCATCGCTATTTTCGTTTTCATGCTGAGGTGTTGCATTCTTGTAATCTCTACGTTCACCGCTCTCTTCGCTCTCGCTACTCGATTTACCACTACTATCATTTTGTTTCCCTCCTCTTTCATTGTTTGCTTCATTGAGGCTTTCAACTTCACTAGAGTCTGTCTTGAGATTAGGAGCTATATGCTCACCTTTTTTAACTTCAGGGTTAAGATGTTCAGTTTCAATGTTAAAGTCAGCTAGGTTGGCTCCCAAAATGTTATGTGCGTTATTTCGCAGAGGTGCCAAAACTTCTCCCGATCCATGCACAGTTTCATAATTGATTACTACGGGTTTTTGAAATTTGCTCGGGAGTGGGCTATTGGGATGTATTCCGTTAGTTGATCGTTTTCGCCGTAAGCTGTTCTTGAAATGACCTTTATCCTTTATTGGAATTTCCGCCTTGTCACCTTTCTTATACACATATTTTAATACAGTATTTTTATCGACAACTTGATTATCTTTTGTATTATTTGCATTATTTGTACTATTATTATCGGCTGCGGTGATAGTTTCGCAATCCACAGTGGTAGAGTTGTTATTGGTATTATTAGAACAGTGGTTATTCTGAGTTTGAAGCGTATTTACAACACAATTTTGTGTTCCGTTAACAGAATTTGCGGTTTGGTTACACGGTCCTTTAATTATTTGATCGTGGGTCGTGCTGTTATTTTCAAATGTGGTAGCGTTGGTCATCTGGGAAATAAATTGGAACAAACATTAGATAGATTTATGTGTTCTGTTTACTAGTACTATCAAGAAATATCTACTTACCTTTGTAGGTACATAAATGTGCTATTGTATTTTCGATATCTATAAAGGTTGTGTTCAATAAAACCATTGTTATATTCTAACATTTATTACAACATACTTGTATTTACACAATGTACTACAAATTAACCATGCATATTTCTAATTACACATAACTTGAACTAAAAATAAATAAAAAAATAACAAAACTGTTTAGGTACATACATTTACACCGGGTTCGATAAAGATAAATGCTAATGAATTTTATGAATTTCTTGCTGTTGATTCTTGTTTTTTATAACGTTTAAAAATTTTACGGTTACCCGCGTTTATGCCAGTTCAAATTGTATATGTGAGTTTGATTCAGACTTAATTCCACTGAATTTATGATATCTTTAGTCACTTAAACAGTAAAGACAATAGCACTTATCTTCACGGTATCATAGATCGTGGTTTAAATAACAACATCCATGTACAAAGTTTCTATGTTCAGTAGGTTCATTTTAAACAAACAATATGTGTAAAAAAAAAACATTATTATGGACTTGAAGACCTCGGACTGAACATACAAACTAAAACTCTAACCAAATACTAAAAAGCATGAATCAAGTCTACTTATATTTTTAAGTTGCTTTACTTACTAACTACGGTGATAATCTGATGACACTGGAGGATTGCTAATACTAACAAAATTAGACGTTGAAATTAGATGATTGAACAATGAGAACGAGTTTTAGGACGACTTGAACGACAGTACTAAAAGACGGAATTATACATAAAAAGGTTTAGTCCTTTTTAAATATAATTCCGTCTCCATCATTCTCTAGAATGGTTTCTCGATTGAGAGAAATGGGAAGACTTCCTTGAAAAAGGTGTGTGGTTAATTTTATTTTTTGCACGTTGTGAGCCTTAAATGTTGGTATACGTTACACGTATCGTAATGTAGGTACTATTTGTCTATGCTGTGGTCCAAATCGGCCTTATGAACGTAGGTAATTAAATTATCAGTGCATTCAGATATTGACTAAATAAGGGGCAATGTTTATACGCCAAAATACCAGCCTCCAGCAGGCATAAATTGACTTCTACTACTACAGGTGCTTTATTACCTACTAGTTTTTAAAGGTCAAAACTACCGCTAACTAATTATATGGCAAAAAAGCACTTTAGCTTCGACTAAGCCATTCTTTACGTATTTTGTACAGTTTCTATTCTATTTATAAATAGTTATTTTTTCTTAAGACTAACATGCTTCATCGATTGATTGCAATTCGTCAATATTTTGGCACATTTGGCATTAGTCGATCTTGATTTCTTGATGAGGACGTCAACAACCAAAATGTAAAATGTATATTTAACAGATGACTTAAGAGTACACTACGATAATTTAAATTAGACGGCTTTGATTTAATCAGACATTTTATTTTATATATTGGCAGCGGTCTAACTGAAGCTATCGTTGTGCTTCGTGTATGATTACTATAATACACTATAACTGTCTAGGATACATTTTAACAAGGACCTCTACATTATACAGCAAAGACCATAACATGGAAACAGTGAGAAATTACGATGTGGTCAATGTTAAAAATTCAAGCTAAGTAACCTTTGTGCGAAGACCCCGGACCGTTAAATGAGGATGAATGACTTAAATTGTAATTGGAACGTCGTCGTTATAATTGGACGAAAAATAATGTGTCTTTTTATTTCCGGCCAGTTGTTCGATTGGGTGGCCCAGTAATAAGGTAAGCTAAGACTTTAATGTCGGGCCCAGGGTTAGCTAAAGACATATATGAAAGGTTATATAACTTGAACAACGGACAGTTACACCGTTGACTATAACATTACTCTATGTGAATACTTTAGGAGCTAGGTGCTGGTGCGACTACTTCTTGCCCAAATACGGGTCGTATGTGAAGCTACTCACGAATTGTTTCGCAGCACCATGGAACGGCGCGGGCTCAGCCCACTTGCTGAAGTCCATAGAGGGAATGACACCGCTTCTGCATGGTACACGTGGGTTTCTAAAAAAGTAGGAAAAGAAATGGTTAGTTAACACTGAATGATATCAAGGAATGTTGACGATCAAAATGGCTGATGCGATATATACGTAAATATACTGCGAAAGGTCTATTCAAACTGTTATAGTATTTTGGATTGACATAGATATTTATCTAGAAAACAACTTGTCACATTCACAAACCATGAGTATACTTACAATTCATGATCAGGCAAGACCATGGGGTATAGTTGGACAGTGTCGATGATGTCCGTGTTGTCACAAATGACACGCGCAAGACGTGACTTTCTGATCTCAACCATCTGTTCAGGTGTAAACGATGACGGTTGGTTCGGTAGCTCGAACCTGAGAGACAAAAATAATTCATTCGGCAATCATAGGGTATGGGATAAGTATTATTGAAGAGCAACTAATATAAAAGATTAACTTACCAGAATCTGTCACCTCGTCTTGAATAAGAGAACTGAGTAGCAATGATGCAAGCGAAAGTGGGCCCCAACATAGAACCAGGCAGAGGTCGCTCAGACACGCCACCAGACCAAAGATCTACATCAATTGGATGGTCGAAGATAGTCTCGTATTTCTGTACAGTGGCGTTGGGCATAGATCCAAACAGATCTTGGAAGGTATCCGCACTAGGAAGACCACAGAACTTTCTGAACTCCATGTAGCCGGGAATTCCGAACTCTCGACCTCTTTGCATGTTAAATGACACCAAGTCCATTCCAAATCGGGCGCCGACCTTCTTGAAGAGATGGTTGGTTACTTCCTGGGTAATGGAATCATCCATAGCTTGGGCAACCTGGTTCATTAGACCCATGACGTATTCGTCGAGAACTCCAGCTCTGTATAAGTCGTATGGTCTACGGATGAGGTCCGAAAGTCTCTTAGATGCTGAAAATATTAATATAGTTATGAATATATGGATATTTGTGATGATATAAATATTGTCATCATGACAATGATTAGGTGGCGTTTATTTTATGAGTAGCTTACCGATGAACTTGTGTGCTTTGGACCATCTTTCTACAGCGGTAGGCAACAATGAATGTCCGAATCGGTAAGCAGCTGAAGCAAACGACGCGATGACGTCAGGGTTCACTTCTGGATCGTATCCGTCCCAGTAACCCTGAAACAATTCGATCAATCATTCATTGCAACTGCTAAGTAGAGCATCGCGACATGACACAAGTTCAATTACCTGTTACTTGTTTCTGTGAAACTGTTACATCACTTTGATCGATGAACAACATCGTTCGATAGAAAATTTACAAGATTATAATGAAATCTTTCTCAGTTTATTTAGAAATCACCTTTCATTGTCGCTATTCGTAATGTTTTTGGGAAATCCTGTCATATATTTTTCTAGATTCAAAGATTCTTACCTCTTTTTCGAGCACTAAACCGAACTTCTCCATAACGTCCTTCCCGAGTAGGATGGGCAAGAATTCATTGTAAGTAATGTGTTGGATCTCGGCAATGTTGATGCGTCTCGCTTCTTGGAAGAGGGTCTCGTCGTCCCAGTGAGGATTGACCTCGGCCAGGCCGTTGGCGACTCTGTTGTGTTCACGAGCCATTAGAGTGTGCATCACAGTTAGAACTAACTGCTCGTTTACACGGATTTCGCCTTGAAAAGAAAGAATAAGACGATGATGATAGCGAATAATATGCTAATTGTTGTGAGATAGCAGTTTTTGATAAAGGGAACAATTTTTTGAAGAAAGAGAGAGAGAGTGAGATTCAGAGTACAGTTCTTTGATTAAATGTCACTTAGGTGTCGATTTTAGTATAACATAATATTTTTCTCAGATTACTGACCACCATTTATCATGTCGTGAATCTTAATTATAAGATTCATAATTAAACTGTTAATCAAAAAGTGGAGCGTCCATTAACAGCCAACAGATTGATCTGCCGGATTTTACTAATGGTGACTTAGAAAATTACAAGCTCAAATGAGCGCCTGAAAGTTAAAGTTATAGATTCATATAAACAGATTCTTACCAGCTTCGAAGCAGTACATGTTCTTGTTGGGTCTGGTGCATCCTTCATCAGGGATGTCAAGTTTCAGTGGCAGCAAGTCCTTAAGACCATACTCTTTGAACACTGGGTTCATACGCAACAGACCACCGAAGCCAGTTCGCAGCTTTCTATAATTTATAAAGTTAAGATATTGTTAATACAAAATTTCACACGGTATGAAAGTGTGTTGCAATGTGCAAATATATATATGCTGAAAATCGAGAGCTGCTATTGGCTAAGAATTTCCTTTTCTATTTCCGTTATTAGTAAATATTTACAGATTGACAGCCTCCGTGGCGTAGTGGTGGCGAACACGGCCGCTGGGTAAGGAGGCGCGGGTTTAATCACCGCGCAGTGCAGATATTTGTATGCATGAATATGAATATTTGCACTGGTCTGGTCGTGCCTCGGAAAGCACGTTAAGCCGTTGGTCCCGGTTGCCAAACGAACATCTAATGGCAGTCGTTACGGCTTGTTGGACTACTCAAAAGACCAACAATTGGTCTAACTGCAATGCTTCGATATCGCCTTCGGGTTGTGGAGGTCAGACGGTAGTCGCTTCACGGAAAATATCGAAGTTTAGCCAACATCAGCAGTTAGACTGGTAAAGCAAACCTCAGACTCCAAAGCTGAAAAAGCTTCGGATGCAACTGGGATTGACGCTGATATGATGATGATGATGAGTTGAATATTTATAGATTGCGGTCATCGGCAAATTGCGACTGAGATTGGTTCTTGTGGGATTTAGTAAAGATATACTTCATCAGACATTTTAGCAGAAAACTTCCACAGCTGGATATAGGCTTCCAAGCACCTTCAATTTGATAGGTTTTGCGCTGCCCACATCCACATCCATGGTCGTCACTCCAGAACCTTTAGCCTTTCATAAACGTAGCGAACACAAATTGAAAAAATATTTTACCTGGCGAATTTCTCAGTTACACCATACACTGTGTTTCCATCTAGGGTTCCAGTCAGAGTGTTGAAAGGAACTCTTGATCCTAAAACATAAATTAACATTCATAAATTGTTATGGACCTATTAATATTATAGTGTAACAAACGGGTCATGTCACATGTCTACCATGTCGTGATTGGCTATGGCCTTATCTATGCAATTAGGGCCAATCAAATTATTATGTGGGTCTATTTTCCGTCAAGTAAAGTGGCCAACCTTCAAATAGTGCGCCAGATTTGCCCAGTCTCCCCATAATGTTTATATATTATACGGTAAGTGGGGAATTTATTGCAAGCCGTCGTTATAATATTCATATAATATTATCACAAAATTAATTTTGCAAATTATGCAATCGATTTCTTAATAACATGTTTGAATTGTAATTTAGTAAAGTGTCTACTCTCTTTTCGCGTTAAGATTAGACATTTAAACAAACCTTTTTTACTGTTTGTTCAAACAATTTTAACTTCTATTCTGTATAAATAAGGATGACATTAAAAACAAAAAAGTCGTTAAAAAACCAAGTTTTTTCTGCAGCCGTCATTTGTCATTCCACCAAAGTAATAAATATCAAAATCGGTTGAACGAACAGTAAAAAAGGTTTTATTAGATGCTTAATATTATTTTGAACGGAGCATAGCATGAAGATACGGTATGCTTCTAACGTGAAAGCGTCCAGTGGCGCTCACAAAAGGTGGTCCGGTTTTTGGCAACATATTATGAGTTACAAAGAACGTTATCTGTTTTAAATCACAAACTAGTTTATTAGTCATTCTTCATTTCAAATTAGTTTCATTTATTGTTTCGAGACTCTGACACGATCGAGTCATTCGTAAACGATCGAGCTATTTTTAAATTTCCTACTATAATCCAACAAAGATAAAGTTGTGATTACAAAAACTGACGTTAATGAAAAAAATAGTCTAAATTCTCTTTAAAATTATCGGAATACAGTTCAAAATACAGTAACTGACTCTAGGGCTAGAGGCTAGGTCTAAAGTTAGAACACGTTTGTAATAAGAAGGTAAAAGTTTACAAACCGATTTATATACGGCACACAGAACATTCTCTTTGCGTTTACCAATCCATTAGTAGGGCGCACCCTAATGATAGTTCTGGTGTACGGCACAATACCAACACTATCTCTGAATACCAAACACGAGCGGGCATACCACCTTCTGAGCTACATTGCGCAATATACGAACAGAACGTAATGACACTTTCCCTGTCCGTAGGCAGATGACGAGATTTCAAGATTACCATCGAATCTAACATTAAATGGTCAAACAACAATGGTTGGTGAGGTCACCTTACGTCTGTCTACGTGCTTCACCGTGTCGGACATAATGTGACTTAATACAGCACTTTGTATGCAATTTCCTTAATATAAAGCGTAATCGTGAAACGAAAGTGATATATCCTCCGGTTTATTTCCGTAACTGAGAAAATTTATTAAAGTTGCTTTACTTAATTAGCTGAACGTAAATAGAATAATATTCTTGGAGAGTTTCAAGTGTCTGCAGTTCTATTGTGTGATGTAAAATAACCACAATGAGATCAAACTTGTTGTATGAAATTTAATACGGTTTGCATATTCAGAACAATAGCCATGATTTGGACCAGTTAGATGTGCCTGTTAACGTATTTGATGACAGAGATGAAATTATGGGAGCAATTCAAAATAAAATGTAAATCGCGTGTGAATTTGAAATGTATTTGACCTTACCCATGCTAAATTATAATTGAGTAGCTGAATTGTGGCCTTACTATTTTGAAATTTGCAAACCATAAAGAACCACAGACTTTCAAAATTTGAAGGTTTCAACTATTCTAGATATTTTTTTAATTTATGTAGTATTTCAAAATCTAATATAATTATATAATTAAAAAAAGAATTTTACCCAGTCGGCAGCCGGGTCTTGGCGATGGAAAACCTCGCACGAAGTCGATGCACTTGACTCCGAAGAGACGGTAGAAGTAGTCATCATCAGGGATGCGGATCTCATTGCAGTAAGGATGCTTCAGGTGAGGTGGGCGCTTGCAGCACTCCTCGGGGTCGTTGCGGTTCACAGGGTCTATTGGGAAGAAGAAAAATAAAACACAAGACGGTATGTGCACTAAATGCATGTAGGATTTGGAGCGTTATTTGCGTTTAGCCGAATCACAGGCACTGAGATCATCTATGTTTAGAATAACTGAATGTTATCTACGCATAGAACTTATCTAGGGTTGTTTTTATCTTTTGTTTTAAATTCTGAATGATAAACTCACCAAGTGGAGTTCCAGTTAGCGTGTAATCGTGATCCATGAACTGTCCCCAAGCGATGACCATGACGGTACCAGCGTGGTCGTGGAAGCCTTCATCAGGGTGCATAGTTCGGGACACCACACGGGAAAGCGGCAGGTCCTTACCATGATGGGCAATACGCGGCGAGTTTATACCGTCAGCGAAAAGCGGCCCTATTAATCTGAAAAGAGGAAACACATGTCACACAAGCTCCATATGTAAGCGGGTATTTTATACACTTGCTCACGAGGGGCTTTGCACTGCGAATTTCACTTCCTAGTCTAACCAGAAACGTGAATATGACTTGAATCTTGATTTTGTTTTACTCTAGAGATTTATCTGATCAGGCGCCACTTTAGAAACTTGGACAACAAATGTTTGAATTAATCATTGTCGTTCGCATTTTACGGAATAATTTAGATTTTATCGGAGTTAGTAACTTGTCGTATTGTTTGAGTTACATTCTCAATGCAGGTTCTCAACATTGGTGTGAAGTATATTCAATATTCAGCATAATGTGGCCAGTCATTGTTTATAACCAGTTTAGGGCGTCCAACCATTTGCGGATCTATGACTCATATAGTAGGTATTACAGCCTACAGGAGGCTATTGGACTTAGTAGTCCAATAGCCTCAAGATGCGGTAGTCCGCATCGTTCCGTTAAAGGTATGAGTGCGGGTGTGAATGCGTCTATAACGGGGTTATTATACTTCGTTTGTATCGAAGTATACCTTTATAGACGGCGCACCATGGGATGCAGACTACCTAATATTTTGACCACAACTGGAAAAAATATTCCATTGCCTGGCTGTCTTATGTGTCCCTAATTAAGAACTAAACTAAGAAGTAAACATAGTAAGGTGCTTGGTGGCAAAAATATTAGCGGGTCAGCCATGCTAAAACTAAGATGACGTATTCTTCTTCACTAGATAGTTTAAAGCAAGTTACCTTTGGAAAGGAGCCATAGTAGCGCCCCAGGTCGGGTTCTGCAAGTTGTTGCAAAGTCCATCATATCGTCGGTACTTGCCGGCGCGGCACTCCACGTGGGAGAACACCGGAGGGCATACTTCACGGATGAGGGTGCGAGAAGTGTCGATAAGTGGCAGGCCCTTCTCGATCTCTTCGTACGTCAGGCCATATCTGGGGAAAAGTGAGATAGTTTAGATTTTAGACTATTTAATATTCGTGAAAACCTCGTAAGTCTGAAAACTAAACGACGATATGTTTCCAATTCAAGCCCTGTGACAAAATGTAACATATATTATTAATGTACAAGCATGAAGAGGTGTGCTAACCATCCAATAGATTTTGAGAAGATGAGTTCCTATAATTGATTCATTGAATTTAATTCCGCATATTTATATTAAAACAAAATAATTTAAAAATTCCGGATGTCTATGGGATACCAGAAAACACGTTATAAGTCATTGATCTTTTCTTGCGTGGTAGATTACGGTCCACTCCTTCTCACCGAGAGGAGGCATGTATTCCAGGAGTATGAACATTACAGGTTAATTATGTATTAACCTAGAACCAAACTTATACCGGTAATATTCATGCAACAGAGACATAGAATTGAGACATAGAACTGAGTTTGAAATGTGGTGATCAATCAGAAATGAATGTGCTCGTTTAGTCTGTAAATAGCATATCGGCAGCATATTTATAAAAAAATATAAGCTAGAAGGAGTCAACATTTTCTATCAGACTACCTCTGAGAAATGGCGAAAGAAACCTAGGGATCAAAGTTTTTTTTAAAGACCAGACATAAACATAGTGTGAGAGCCATGTAGATTAATATGTAAATAGAAATTACGATACGAAATAAAATATATTATAGCGGGAAAAAGGTAAAGATAAAAAAAAGTGGAATTGAGGAATCTTAATAATGTGGCATGTCGAATACCGATAAAAAATAAAAATAATACGCCACAGGAAATAATAGGCGTTCATTGCTAACAAAATAACATAAAATGTTCTAGTAATTGATTGATACACTTAGCAAACGTTTATTGCAATGGATTCGGTAACGGATATTCAAATGCCAAGGCTTATTACAGACATAACGAGAGTTTGTTCAAAGATTTATTTGACTACACCAATTATGATGTTGGTTGTAGGATTAATTGGGATATTTGGCATTTTAAACGGTATGAGATCATTTGATTTTCATTTAAAAGTATTATTAGGTTATTTTAAATGATACATGTATCGATTTGTCGAAGGTGTACGGATGAAATAATGCCTTTTACCTAAATGCATAATAGGGGCAGTCACCCGTAAAACCCACTGCTTTAGGGCTTGATATTAACAGGGAGGGTAACATTATAAAATAACCTTATTGCTGCAGCAGCAAAGGCGAATTTCGTAGTGCAAGTGTATAAATGCGGTTGAAAGTTCATATTTAAAAGCAGCGGACATGTCTTGCTTATTGTTCCAAATTCAAACAAAAGAGGAAGTGTTATTTATCGCGATATACCTAGTTGTGGCAGAGATCTAATAAAGTCAAGCGATTTTTTTGTGATGAGACGAAATTTAAAGCACCCTGTTCAAAAAACTAGCATGACTGTGCCCTTTACACGACACATGTATAACAAGTAGGTAGGTATTTAATAAAGGTCAAATATTATCCACATGTAGTTCAAGGCATCCATGAACAAGTTTTTTTTTTAATTATAAGACAATATGCTCTAGGTCAAACGAGAAAGATCGATTTTTTTGGACAACACTGGCGTACAGCGTTGCTCAAAAAAATCAACTTTATATTTGATAATTAGACCATTTTTGTAGAAGTCTTTTGAAAGCAGTTTTTTAAAATACATGTTCTCTTGTGCATTATTCATCAGTGTGTAAGATTGTAGGTTCGGAAGACAGCACATCAAGCTACTACAATCTGTCAAATTTTCTTATAAGATTTTCAACTTTATCTCTAAAGCATTAAGGCTCAGGGTTGATTGGGAATATTTGACAGTTACGGGTAACTTGACCTGCTGTCGTCCATACTTATACTCTATTCGCGTTTGCTTACCTAAGTCAAAAGAGGTTCATTGAGCAGGGATGTACAACTTTTAATTTTAGTAGTGACAAAATAAAAACTTGATAGATAATGTTACTAAAATAAGAATAACACAATAACAACTAAATAACTCAAATCGGCAGTAAATAAGTAAGACAACATTCACAAAATAATCGACAAGTCAATGACAATCAAATACAGCGTACTTAGGCGGAAGCTTGCAAAATAAAAAAAAAAAAAACCGCTGTCATAACGTATAGGTACCTAACATTTCAGATTTGGTAGACTTTTAGTAAAATGGAATGCGTTCCAGGTAATGACAAGCCCTGATTCTTTTAGGTTTTTCACAGGGACACTACATTTCCATACACGTAGTAGTAGTTTATGTAAAAACTAAATAATTTATTTAATAAAAAACCTCGTAAAAGCAGAAATATGTAGTTCAAATGAGTTGATTTAAGTATAACAGTTGGTATACGAGTTGTTTACTTGTAATAAATTCAGCATAAATCTTTAACTGAAACAAAGCGCAGTATACAATGTATATTGTACTTTTATTACAGTGTACCCTAGAAACAACCCTTTTTAGGGTTCCGTGGCCAAATAGCAAAAAACGGAACCCTTATAGATTCGTCATGTCTGTCTGTCAGTTTCTCCGTCCGTATGTCACAGTTATTTTTTTTCGAAATTATAATAGCTATAGCGCATAAAAAATTTGATGCAAAAGTAACATAATAATAATAAATATTGGGGCTCCCCATACTTAGAACTGAAACTTTTTTTTTTTCATCAAACACATACATGTGGGTAGATAGGTCTTCAAAAATGATATTGAAGTTTCTAAAATATTTTTTTTCTAAACCGAATAGTTTGCGTGACAGACGCTTCCAAAGTGAAAAAAAGTTGGTCCCCCCCTCCTCTAACATCTAAAATAAGAAAATTAAAAATTTATAAAAATAGCATAGCTACTTGCTATAAAAACTACCCACGAAAATTGTTTTGAACGAGATCTAGTAAGTAGTTTTTTTTAATACTTCGTAAATCGTAAACCGCTTATTACCGCGTGAATTTTCATACAAATAACTTAAATCCTTTAATTTCATAAACCAATGGTACGGAACCCTTTGTGCGTGAGTCCGACACGCGCTTGTTAACTACTGTAGAAGTTTAAATTAAGAAGTATAGGTAGTAAAAATGTTTTATTACACAATGAATATTGCTTGCACAGCTATTTATTGAATTAAACTCTTTTGCCGGTTCTACTTATAAAAAATATTCTCCACTTATATATTGAAAAAACAATGGCAACTTTCAAGGGTGCACATTTAAAAGTTTGCAATGATAAGTACTGTTATTAATATTGGCCTTCAGAGTGCGAAATATATGCGATTATGCTCGATACATCGAACTTCAACAAGAATACAGAGAGCTAAGAATATTTAGTTTTAATTTCCTAAATTTATCCGATGTGGAGATGACATTACGACAGTCAATGAAATTCATGTGGATTCTGGATACGGCTTCGTCTACCAGGAACACACAAAACTCTTAATCTTCGTGAATCCAGATGAAATCCAAACCGAGACTCGTCAGAAAAAAGCTCCATGGATACTTGTTCATCACTCTATGCGAAATGTTCTCGAGCCCACAATAGTCTCCGGCCGCGATTACCGCGGCTGATGATTGAAGTTGTTTCCGAGAATCTTCATTCTCGCAGACCTAGCCATGTACCTAATCTTCTTTACAATTGATATAAATTGTTGGACCTTAAATCAAGGTGCACTCTGCTAGAGACGATATTTTTATTTGATTTGTGTAGCAATGCATATGACTGTATTGATATTCGTAATAGAATAAGCTACATAGTTCCTAGAACGACAGTGGGTCGAGCGGTGCGGTCTCGGCCACTGTTTGCAGTTACCTCTTGTCGTAGTAACGCGGGTATGCGTGCGCCTTTGCGGCGACTTACTAATAATTATAATGATAAATTCCATCATATCGATATGTTTGCTCTTCCTGCTGGTAGTTTCAAAAATAATGTACTAAAGGTGCTTAGTCAATAATAATAATTTTTATTGCATCATTTACTTATACATTTAAGTTTTTGCTCTGTTACTAAAGTTTGACTTTATATTACTTACTTGTAGGTTTAAATTTGAATAGCATGGTTTGTAAATATTATTATTTTTTGCTCTCTATGAAATATAATGTGTGTTTGTTTTCCCAAATAAATAAAAAAAAAATATAGGTGGTTAGATTGTAGCCTTTGA
This sequence comes from Sesamia nonagrioides, assembly GCA_017933935.1. Lineage (NCBI taxonomy): Eukaryota > Metazoa > Arthropoda > Insecta > Lepidoptera > Noctuidae > Sesamia > Sesamia nonagrioides. The sequence continues at coordinate 5,897,284 of JADWQK010002280.1, read as the reverse complement.
AACATTTGCACAGCCCGTTGAATTTTCTCCTAGCGATATTTTGAAGAAAACGGTCCTGTCTAGGAGTGGTGATGCGATTTCTGCTTGAATGCTGTTCAGCAACATCGCCTGTAGCACGATAACGTGACCATAGCCTGGAGATTACATTTTGGTAGGTTTGAAGAGTTTCAGCAACTACGCGTTGTGGAGCGCCAGCTTCCAACAGCCCATAGCTCTAATCGGCTCGCTTTTATTTTTTGAATACTTCCGTGTTAAATTGTTTCATGAACTAACTCTTCGACCGCCAAATTTGAATAATCGATATTGTTTTGTTTCAAAATGAGTTTTTGTTTTTTTTGAATTTCGAACGAGGTGGTGCAGAAGAAAGTACACGTAGTTTATATACAAACTTTTTTATACTGTAAATAGTTTTTAAGTTAAGAAGTCTTTAATGTAATATGTCTAGATATTATTGATGTGTGTATTTGGTAGATTTGTTTTATGTCAATATGGATGCGCCTAGCACATATTATTTATATTAATAATAATTACTTATAGGGTCCCAGGAATATTATGACTCACCAGCTACATTTTCATAAGGAGTGTGTAAAATACAATTCTATTAAGTAATATTTATAACATTATTGAAAGTTTCATCACAATAACTGTGACACTTGACAGTTATTCTCACTTTGAAACCATTTTTATGATAGCAATGTGCACACTATGGCTTCAAATCTACATAACAGAACACTATAATGAAAATAATTTAACACCCACTATCCCAACTCTACTCTTTCCACGACAAAATAAATAATTATTAATTATATTATGATTTCAACAGCTACAAAAGCACTTTATACAGACTTCTGATAGTAAAGTAAACCTATACAATGCGAGATTACCTAAAACTGGAATTGGTCAGCTAGACGTGCAGCCATGAGTACAATCACTTTTACACGTCATAATAACCCTATAATGTTCCCCCACTCCTGAAATACAGGCTCGTAATCTACCACGCAGGATCAGTGCAGGTTGGTTTACATGTCAATCTATCGTTGTCAAATCGTGATGTTAGAGTTTTCTATCTGACTAGTCTGAGAAGTAGGGCCGAAATAAACTTAGTTTTTTTTTTAAATCTATGTTCTTTATAGGAAGAGTTTGTTTGACCGCGTAATCTCTAGAACTATTAGCTGGTGTCAAAAATATATGCTTTTTATAGTTTTTTTTTTGAGATAGGCTTAAAAACAATACTGTAGGACTCCTAGGAACCAAGTAAAGAAAGTAGTCAAAAATAACGCTATCCAATACTAGATTCGTAATAAAGCGGGCAGACGATGCAATGCGACAGGGTGGGTCGGGAACAAGAAATATTACGCAGTCGAAGTCGCGGGCAGAAGCTAGTTATTTTATGTTATGTACGTACGGCTCTAAATCAAGATATACATAACAGGTATAAATTGACTTCTGTTTGTACGAAAAACCGAAGTAAAAAAAAGGAAAGGGTATTCGTAGTTAGTTCGTCGTTTAGCGAGGTTAGATAAAACTGGAATGTATGTATAATGAGAAGCCATATGTATCATTTTCTATTCCCAAACTTCTATGAATTACTACTAACGTCATTATAGTAGGTACCTAAGTATCTCCTCATCAATACCACGTCTGGGCCTAAACCTGGCGTTCCCCTTTGTTCACTCAGAAGAGGATGTACCTATTCCGTAAATGAATCCCTTAGGAGTACCTATTCTTTATGTTCGTTTTGCGGTGGTGACCACTAGGCGAGATCTAAATGAATGTCCAAATACAATCACACTGTGGATGTTCGACGCTCAGTTTACCACACCACAGCTAATAGGCGTATGGAAATCTTACCCACGGGGGTCCCAATTTAATAGCGTTAATATTAAAGTTGACTTTAAATGGGCATTTAACGCGTCACTTATAAGGCCGTGGCTTTAACAGAATTTGACATTCCACCTTTTTATTATAATAGCTTGGCACCGTAGATAGTAGGTAATGATCACGCTTTGGAGTAGACCATCTAAGTTATGAGTTATGTAACAGAATCGCATTTGACAATATGCTATAATTGCCTCCAATTTATTGTTATAGACAAATTATAAAAACACAATACTAAGCTTTGTTGCTATATTTTTTTTTCGCCTAAATCTATTTCAAAGTTTCTATCTGATCGCATTGTGCAGATAGATACAACTCTGTTAATAATGTTTTACTTTATATATGTTTTGCTGTGACTTTCATTCTTTACAAAGAATTTATTGTTAGAGCACTAGAAAGTACTTTATAGATTATAGTGACAACACTTCCTAAAAGAAAGGATTAAAATATGGCAGATAGGCTGAGGAGCTGTGCCTAAAATTGTAAAAAGAGGGTTTAAAAAAGTAACAGCTATAAGAATGTCCAATTCCTTTGTACACCTTTTCGATCCAGCCGTTCCTAGCAGCCCTAAGCTGAGGTTCGTTCCCCACAGGGGAGGACTACTGAAATTATTGAGCGACTACTCAATAATTTTAAGTACTCCTGTCTGGAGACTTTAAATTCATTTAAAGCAACCACAGGATAGTCCGGTTAAGTAGTCACGGCCTCTCAAAGTCAACTAAGAGATGCCATAATTAAAAAAAAATACAGTTTGACAGGGATATTTGCGCGGTACTTGTTACATGGGTAAAGGTGTGAATCTGGACCAAACCTTAAAACACTTGAAAGTTGCTTAAAAGGCGTACTGATAATGCTATTTGTTTTTATAACCAACAGATAATTTCTACGTTAATTCATTAGCATTAAATTCTGTTACAAGACTCTAGACGGTATTTTAGAACGTTGTGCTGATCCCTGCCACCCTGTATAGAAATACATACATGTAATACAAAATTGAATCAGTAATAAAATATTTACCTACATATATACAGATCATTCAGAAGCCATTTGACAAGAACAAGTTATATTAAAACAATGTATCTAATTTTGACCTAGATCCGTCAATCAAAACAGACAGATTGGAATTAAATATTTTGTTCAGCGACCTTCGAGATGACACATAATGATAACTATGTATATGTTTTAGGTATTAAACGTTAAATATGATTTAGATTATCAAAATTATATTTGAGGGACCTACGGTAGGTACTTATTAAATAAGGTGTATCAAATCTTATAGAATTTTTCAAAATTAAATAAAAATGTCGTCTAAATAAAAAAAAATGCAGTTATGATTTATTTTGAAACGCTGATCACCACCCACTTGGTCAATTACTCGCAACACTACCTGTATCCAAGTATTATATGTTACAGTATTTCCTGCCACTAAAAGAAGCAACCTTGGTGTTAATTTATATGCAGCTATAAGAACAACATTAATCAAAATCAAAAAGGCGATTTCAACGCCCAGTTTCTTAATAGATTTGTAAACTACATGTATCTGCCTACTTCATATACTTATAAGTACTTTGCAGCCGGATTATATCTTTCTGTATGTATGTACCTATGTCCAATCATCTGACCTTGTATTAGTTGTACTAATTTACATTTGCATATCGCGGATGTCGTAATAATTAAAACTTGTAAAAAAATATGTTAAATCCGTTACTTACAACAAATTATACAGTAGATTTGCATTATAAATTAGTGTTACACCAAATAAGACAATAATATAAATGTTGGAATAAGCATAAAATTTCAATTTTAATTACCTAGGATGGGCAAAACGCCTATTTTTTAAAAATTGTTTATCTGAGTAGGTATTCAAACGAATATTTCATGGTTATTAATTTAGTCTATTACAAATACTTTTACGTAAAATGCAGTTACATCATGTGATGTGTGTAATGGCAAAGACTAGATAAACTGATATCTTTAGTCTGCGAAATTAAAAGGATCTGCAAGGTAACATGCATGAGTCAATCTTTCATGCATGTTACCTTGCAAATCCTTTTTATTTTATTTAGGACAATAACTAAAACATAAATTAAGGGAGTAAAGCAAAAATTTGCCTTCCAACGATCAACTTAACCGAAATCTTACAAGTAAAGTACATAAGTAGTCAGCTACTGTTGAATATACATACATATATAAAAAAATCAGTGGCCAATTAGCCGGACACCAAAGCTATTGGGTGCTTTACAATACAATTAACCTTTCAAACGAGTAATGACGATCGATTGCAATCACCGATCTCTATTTGATAATCGCCCTTTACTATCAGACTAGGAAGTGAACGGCATCGCACACCGGCGTACAATTTACAAAGGAGAAGCGCCGGCACAGACCACTCTCGCTCTCTTCCGCGCCAACGACAGTGACGTATCACGACTGCCGGTGATTCAGCCATTGCTCCGGTTACCGCTAATGAGCCGAGATGACATTTGCACAGGACATTCACTACAAAGGTCAGTACACCTCGTAGGCGACAACCGTAAGATCAAGGTTTAGATTTAATACCATTTAAATGAGCACCTACTTATGAGTACGCCAAATAATTAAAATAATCGATATGTGCGTGCATATGTAGCAATGATTTGGTATTTGGCATTTTGACATTTATTCTCTATAAGGATAGATTGGTTAATCAAGGAACTAGTTCAATTAAATTCTTACTTCCTTACGTCTATTTCATAATTTATGACTCAAAGATAAACTAAAGTCGATATGTTTTGCGCATACACACATGTTGCGGTTGAGGTTTCAAATTAAATGATCATTTTACGGCTCCTTGATCGTGTGTCACTCGGGTAGCTTGCGATTCGATACGGGGTCGACTAGAATTGGTTCCATGACAGCTGAAGAATAAATGTTTGTTGATTATGTGTAGCATGCCACAATAGATTCTTTGGTATCTTTCCGCGTCGTGAGTGGACGCTGGCCATGAATAAATTGTTAGAGAAGACAAAAGAACCGATTTGAAAGAAGACCTGCAGCCTTGGATGACCATGGTTTTTTCTTTTCAATTAAAATTCGTGCCTGGATAATGAGATCGTGTTGTAACCCCTCGTAATGATAAGAGTTCAGTAGGTGAATGTCGAACGAAAGTTCATTGTAAATAGTAATTAAATCCAGTCCATGACTTTGCATGAATTATCCCAAAGGTCGTACATGTATTCAATAAATCCTGCCTAGTTTACCTTTGTTGGCATTAAGGAGTCGTCGACACGGATGTAGAAAGTAGTTTGAGCTTGTATATCACTGAAATTAATCTTAATGTCAGTGTAATTTTAGCTTACCTTCGAGCCAGGTTGATGGATATGTCGAGTATCAGCTCACCGACACTCGCGAAGTGCTCAGCCTTCCAGTCTCCTTTTGGTTGAGAGACCACTGTGGACACAATTATAATATCAATCTTTAAGAATTGTTTCGTTTGCACTTATTGAAGAATAGAATATATTTCGGGAGGTTTGGCGCGAAAGCTAAGATGAGTGTCACGCTCATTTTTCATTGGACTTTTAAATTATTTATAGTGTCATTTACTAAATAAAGCGCGTGATTTATGTAGTAAAAAGTGCATTCAGTAAATAATTCATAAAGAACATTGAAATATCGCAGCATAGTGGCCACATCATGAATTTGCCTTAAACCTCCCCCGTAGACGGTTCACGCGGCCGTCTTTATCGACTATCATTGGCGATATCCGCCATTATTGTGAAAGAAAGAGAGCTTCTATAATTTGTTGCACGTGTTATTGGCAAAATAGTGGTATCTATTCCACAGGGGCATTGATCAAAAGTTGAAGAATAGAATAGAATAATCTTTAGGGACTAGGAACTTTTGGATGAATTGGTAGGGAGAGGGAGCACAAAACTAAAATACAATGTACAGACGACAGCATATTAAGCTACTTACTACAATCTGTCAAATTATTTTATTAAATTGTTGTTGGTTGATGTCAAATTACTTACTTTATGGCAAAAGCATCAAGGCTCAAAGTTGATTGGGAATATTTGAGAGCTTGACCTGCAGTCGTCCATACAATGTCTGTGGTGTACATACATACATGAAGCATATGACACAGAAGCAAACAATATACATATAATACTAGTGTTAAAGAAGAGAGGAAGTATTTGAAAAGAGAATATTATATCGTATGTTTTTGCTTAAATACTAACATTAACGGAAGTGTTAACGTTTGCCCCTGTCACATTAGAATTGCAAAAGTTAAAAGAACTCTTACGTTCAAAGGATGATATAGCATTTATTTTTAACGTGATGATGTAAACGGTAATGTTATGTATATAAAATGTTGCTGCATTAATATAAATCGAAAGTTCTGTATATGATGATAACGAGGAGTCAACTCGCCATGTCTTCCGGTTCACGCACTTGATGACATAGTAATGTGACTTGTGTGATTGCGCTCGCGAGTAATTTTATTATTTGTATGTCACAGCTTGTAACTTCGTATTCATAACATATATTTTGAGAACCGAAAAAGGTTAAATTTAAGAAACTTTACTGGTGGGCTCGTTCATCGATTATCCAACAATATTTTGCAAATTCTTTCATAGATTGTCAATGAAGGAAAAAGTAATAGAAACTCTTAAAAACTTACAGATTCTGTTTCTGCCTTCAAGATAAGCTTGATTGATAGCTTCGTATGTGATGCAATTGGGCTGTCCTTCGTATCCGCTGGAACAAATAAAAACACGTTCAATTAAGTATTTTGCACCATAAAATTAAACTTAACTCTGTGTACTCTCGAGTATGTTTCTATAGTTTAATTGTAAAATAAATATTGGCTGGGTCATAGGTATTTGTAGATCGTTGATGTAATCTTCGAATGCACTCGTATGTTCCGCATTCAAGTGTTTCTGAGCTGACTGTTGCTAGATCTTGTATATTTTTGGCAAGATACGCGATATTTCAATACTTTTGAAAATCGAACTTTTCAATTTTATTGCGTTTTGGGAGGATTTCTTAAGACAGATTCTTGAGAGCAGGTTTTAAACAATAACATTATATTTTACGACTTTCGTAACTTCTTTAAAATACACACATCTGTAGGTAAGGTACTTTAATAGCTAATTAAGGATACTGCAAGTACGCATTCAAAGCTAATATTCCACATAGTTAGTAGCAATAACTCACCCAATATAAAAACTACAAGTAAGATATAGTATATTTATTCGCAATTGGCCTCGTGGCCTACATTCTATGGCAAGTTAAACGTCTAAGGCCGTCTGTTACTTAACCACCAACGTGATAGTAATCGTTGTTATTCAACAAGTTTTAAGTGTTTTCACGTGATTCTAACATTTGGTAACATCTCTAGAAGATGGGACGACCGATAGCGGAGCACTCATTATCTTACCAGACATAGAAACAAATTGCGCGTTACGTGAACGAGCTGGTGGGAAATTAAGACTATTAGTAACAGTAAACAGGATTAATTTTTTTTTAATATATACGGACAAATCACACAGATTGAGCTAGCCCCAAAGTAAGTTCGAGACTTGTGTTATGGGTTACTAACTCAACGATACTATATTTATAATAGATACATACATAGATAAACATCCAAGACCCAGGCCCATCAGGAAAAGATCGTTTTCCATCATGACCTGGCCGGGGATCGAACCCGGGGCCTCCACGTCGCAGGCAGGCGTGTTGACCGCTGCGCCACGGAGGACGACAAATAAATTGCTCTGCCAGGTAACAAAATATTAATTATTTTAATGAAAACATAAATTTTTACCTCAACAAGTTATGCGCTGAAAGGAGGTGTAAACAAAACAATTAAATAGAATCGATTGTAGATATTTAAAATGAATGATGATGAAATGTAGGAATGGTGTGTGAAAGTGTATAGCGAGTAGGTACGTAAAGATATACGTTGAATGGATTATGCCCCGAGGATTAACAGAATCCTACTTCCTACCCTACGAATATAAGTTATAGACGTTATAGTTTGTGAGGATGGATGGATGGATATTTATATAGATGGATGGATAAAAACTACTGCACGGGTTTGAGAAGGACAAAGAAATAATTTTTAACCAGGATTAACACAGGATATTTTTTATTCCAAAATTCTCATGGAATCCAAACTTATACGGGTGAAATAAATCAGCCGCGGAGTGCTGCTTATTTAGTTCATACTTTTCTTTCCACTTTTATATGATATATCTTTATACGAAACCTGAATATAGTTTATTTAGAATAATCAACTGAATGGATTCCAATCATTTTTACTCCATGTCATATTTTTTCCCAAATACTTTAGAAATTGTTGCAGTGTGGTTACCGAGCGCGTCACGTACCTTGCGGTAGATTATACTTGCGCAACAGCTGACGCCACAGGTCAATGCATCGCTCGCTCTCCCGAACGGAGCGTTAACCATATTTTTGTTGGGATAACCAAGTAGGATAACAAGCTCATAATTTTATGGTTTTCCAAGATATCTTTTTAAAATTTTGTACATAGAATCTTTACTTAAAAATCCTGGACACGTGTTTCCGGTTTCGCATGAACAAAAAATAATGTTGTCATGTCATGTTACAAAATTATAATCGTACCTACTTATGTTCAAATTATGTGCCAACGCAAAAATATATGGAAATTAAAATTATCTAATATTACTGATTGACGCCCTAATAGTTTTTGTTAATATTACCGCTTTTGGGTTCTTTAATAAAAACTTACAAAAGATTAAGTACCTACTTTTAAATATATAATTCTATCTATTTACTTACTTAATCAAATAAGAAATAAAGAATAAATCATATTGTTCTTGCTTTTCTTTGAATACTTTCTTCTACTTTCAACTGGCTTCGATATCGATTTCATGAATAATAAATCTGTATTATTATACGGAATCACAATATTCTTACTGCTTATAACTAACTATGAAACATGGACATGGAAGTCTTAAATGTTTTATTAAATAATTCGAGATTTGTTCCGGTTTCGAGTCACATGATAGAATATTTTAACATAAATATGCAGTATTACCAAACTGTTACCTACGTCTAACATATTTTAAGTGTTTATTAGAAAATAACTTTCATTGTATTATTTTAAACGACTCGTGTTACTATTGGAAACGTTTCTAGATTGTCCATTGACTTTTGTTTTTAAGCTAATATTTAAAGAAATTATGTTTTTCAATGACCATTTTTGAATTTTGCGTAAGCTATACTAATATTATAAAGCTGAAGAGTTTGTTTGTTTGAACGCGCTAATCTCAGGAACTACTGGCCTGATTTTAAAAATTCTTTTTGTGTTGGGTAGTCCATTAATCCAGGAAGGCTTTAGGCTATATAACATCACGCTGCTATCAATAGGAGTGGAGCATATAAAAAAACGCGGACGAAGTCGCCTGCGGCCTTAATCTCTTTAAAAAAATAAAATTTATAAATAATAAAACAATAGGCTCCTTTCCGATACCAGTGGGCTACTTGCTATTTTTTATTTATACTTGTTTTATCTCTTTGTTTATAAAAATAATTTAAAATGTAATTATCAAGGATTTAAATAAAATAAAAAAAAAATATATACATATAAAACCTCTTTCTAAGACAGATAATTAATTTCAAGAGTAATTTCTTCTATCTAGCAGTAAGAAGTAGGAATAGGATTTAAAATTCCCACCTTTCTCCGCTTGAATTTTTTTTAAGAAAACTACTTTGAAGTAGGTACGTGTATTGTCTATTCTCGGAGTTTTGGCGGGAAAGCTAAGATAAGTGCCAGACTCATTTTTCATTGGACTTTTAAATTATTTATAGGGTCGTTTACTAAATAAAAATGTATGAATGCGTGATTTATGTAGTAAAAAGTGGCCACATCATGACTTTGTCCCAAACCTTCCTTCTAATGTCGGTTCACGCGGAAAACGAAAGGAGATAGGTTTAGGTTAGGTTAATTTAGATTAGTTAGGATAGGATTGTTGAAAATTAATTACTGAAGACATGGCAGTATGGTCTTTGACCTTAGCCGGTTCCAAATGGAACAAACAAAACAAAAAAAAAGTCTATTCTCATCACTACATCCCCTAATATTATGAGGGAGTTTGGCGGGAATGTCAAGATGAGTGTCACGCTCATTTTTCATTGGACTTTTAAAATTATTTATAGTGTCGTTTACTAAATAAAAACGCGTGATTTATGTAGTAAAAAGTGCATTCAGTGAATAATTCAAAAAGAACAGTGAAATATTGTAGCATAGTGGCCACATCATCTCTTTACGCTAAAGTCTAAACCGCTCCATAACGTCCAAACGCGGGAAACGAAAGGAGTTAGATTAGTTAGGATAAGTTTAGGATAAGCTAGGAAAAGTTAGGATTAATTAGGATAAGTTAGGATAGAAGTTTACTCAAGAATATATTTACTGAAGACTAGGCTGTATGGCGTACTATGCCTTTGCCTTTTCCGTTCAGAAGAACGGAAAGAATTGAACCAAAAAAAAAATATATATATTATGACATTGCAGGACTTCTAGCTCATAAGTTAGGAGCACATTTACAAACTATGGCTCTAATCTCTCAATCTTGATAACCGTTTAATTAAATACATAATTGTTTTACAACGTGTAGGAATGCCGACACGTTAACACGTAAGTATTGATGGTGGTTAGCAAACATCCCGTTCCCACGTCCACGATATACTTTAGCGAGCGTCTTCGATTCTCACCATCAAGCCTTTCTACGTGGCTACGACGGTACTATGTATTGCAACAGGCTTCTGTCCGCGCTTACGTTATTTTTGTGTGACGCGACGTGCGAAAATAAAAGATGTTTGCGTAGCGGTTTTGCCTAATCTGTTTTCTCATGTTGAATGACTGTGCATTTTCTTGTAGTTCTTTTGTAATAATGTGATATTTTCTTGCATAGTTTGGCTATTGTATTTTCTTTTGGGTAGAATAGCAAACATCTTATATACCGACACTCAAATTACATTTGTCTTCATCATCATCATTATCTCAGCGTTAATCCCAGTCGCATCCGTAGCTTTTCAGCTTTGGAGTCTGGGGTCCGCTTTACCAGTCTAACTGCTGATTTTTGGCTTAACTTTCAGTTAGACCAATTGTTAGACTTTTGAGGGCTCCAACAACCTGTAACGACTGCCACTAGATGTTCATATGGCAACCGGGAACAACGGCTTAACGTGCTTTCCGAGGCACGACCAGACCAGGGCAAATATTCATATTCATGCATACAAATATTTGCACTGTGCGGGGATCGAACCCGCGCCTCCTTGCGCAACGTCCGCGTTCGCTACCGTACGCCACGAGGGCTCTATACACTACATTTGCCTTCAAACTGATAAATTAGAGATCTGCAGCTATTTCATAATATTTTCGTAATAATTATTTTTAAACAAAAAGTTGCCCCGCGCTAAGAATTTCTCCTGTATCGTGGGTGCGTTTACAAACATATAATCTCAGATATACAAACAGCCAGATCCGGAACAACTAATTGAAGGTCATACAAATAATTGTTCCGTGCGGGAATTGAACCTGCGACACGCAGCGCAGCAGTCAATAGCTTAACCACTGCGCCAACCGTGCCGTCAAATTGTTCCAGTCTCCCAATGTACGTGGTGTAAAAGACTAGGTGAAGCACTTCGTCCGCAACATAGTGGTGTTAGCAACCGCGTAAGGGTGGACACTCGCCCTACGACGGGTCGTCCGATGATGGAACGGAGATGCATTTCCCTCGCACACTTTCAAAAATACATCCAATAGAACACCGACAAGCTGGTTACTCTTCGCCTGTGCGGCTTTGGAGACCGTTTTAAACCATAATGATGGTAATTTAAACATATTTGTTTTTGCTAATTTTAGACCAAGCTTGGCAAGTTACGGTTTTTCTATCAATTATGTTTCATGCTGTTATATTTTTTAAGATAAGCTATACGACTTTCAACATTCTAGATAATACCTAAATAAAATCCGAAACCAGTAATTTAAATCGTGCATTCTTTGGCACCAAACCGTCAGAAGCGTCAGGAAAAAAATGATGCTAACATTTAATTTCTCTTCGGGCTAATAGCTGACAAGTCTAGACGATACCGATTTTACCACTCGTCTTGACGTTTGCAGTCATATAAACATTCACAATGATCGATATCATTGTAACATTCAGAATGATATCGATCTCACACGGTTGATTTCAACATGAATGATGTAATCAAATATTTGTAACAATAGCTTGAAAATTTAAAAGAGTGTCCATGGAGTTTCTTGCCCGTTCTTCTCCATAGGTACCTACTCTTTGGAATGGGCGACTAGCTTCATCTTATTGACTGACCGACCTTCTGACAATTCAAAAGTGCCTGTAACTGGTTTATTTGAAACTAGCTTTCCGCCCGCGGCTTCGCCCGCGTGGAGTTCGGTTATATCGCGCTTTTTAGATTTCCCTCGGGAACATCAAATTTTTTCAGGATAAAAGGTAGCCTATGTTCTTTCTCAGGGTCTAAAGATTGTCTGTGCCAAATTTCATCAAAATCGGTTGAGAGGTTTAAGCGGGAAAGCGTAACAGACAGACAGACAGACAGACAGACAGACAGACAGACAGACCGACCGACAGACAGAGTTACTTTCGCATTTATAATATTAGTATGGATAAATGATTTGATTTGATCAATGTGAATGTTTATTTGATTTATTTATATATTTAGACTTTTGTCACAAAGGTGCAAAGGCGGACTAATGCCCTAAGGCATTAGTCCGCCTTTCGAAGAAAGGGTTTCGCCTTTTGAAGTTGCCTTTCGTTCAAAAAAGAAAGGCAACTTCACCAAACATGGTTGACTGGTAGAGAATATCTAAATATTCTCTACCAGTCAACTATGTTTGGTGAAGTTGCCTTTCTTTTTTGATATGAAATTTTATGCTAGATATGCTGTCCATTTGAAAACAGTGAGAGGTTTCTAAGCCAACCGGTAGTATGTAAGATCAGTTACCCGGACAGTTCCAAGTACTTACCTACCGATAAAATCTCGTAAACAAAGATTTCGATTGCCGTTTCATTTAGCATTGGTTATGATGAGTTCGCGAGTGGTTTACCGTTTTGCCTCGATATTGTCAACAGAGAGGCGTGACCGAGACCTAGACAAACGAGAAGATACCGGCATAGAATGAGACGGTACTGAGAACTGGCCGCACCGTTATACGGACATAAAGCTCGTATACAAAGTCTTCTAGTGATCAATGCGCTTGTCCCTGATTTACGAGGCCTCTATTGACTTTATACTGATGATTTCAGTTTAAAAAGTAAAGTAGGTAGGTAATGAGAAAATTAAATTTACGACGAAATTCAGTCATAAAAAGAGACGTATTTAAAGAATGAAAAAGCATTTATGATTTTTAATTAAATCAAGTCATTCTTCGAATTGTTGTCTCGAAAAATAACAATACAAAGTTAAGGCTATCACCATCTAGGATCATTAAATTTCACACAGCCATGAATTGATGAAGTTATTCAATATGAAACGAGTTCAGATTGAATAAGAAAACAAATTAAGGCTTTTATATCTTACTCACATTATTTATGATCATATAAAAAGCTTTTGAAGGCAGACAGGGTGATTGTTATATTGTGAAGTTTGTTCTCCATTTTTTATTTACTTCGTGACGTATCAACATAACATGATCGGAACATGAGGCGAATCCTTGTGCAATAATAAATTCAAGATTCAGCGGGGGCGAGGGATACTGCATAGATAGTTTAGACGCCATTAAAAACATGGCAACTAAACTTACATCAATTTACCTCGGGCGCGGACTAATTTGATAGGACTAAACTCTGAAATAGAAAGAAAAAGATGCACTGAACTTAAATTCAGTTCCATTTGTGAACAAGGGAATATCACGTCAATATAAGTTCTGGCGCTAAAATACGGCCGGATACTTTTGCATAATATGCGGATATTCATAAGGGGGCTCGCCGAATATTCAGTATTCGGTATGTTGCCGAATATACCATTGTCGGTTTTACGACGTAATTGTACTATAGGTACAAAAAGTTAAGCGAAAGGATGTTGAAAGTGAATGTGATCCGTCAGTTAGCTAATGCTACGCTTGGTGGAGATGAAAGCAATCAACATCATTGAAACCTATGTTATAATGTTGCGTTACGACATCAGCCCCTGTAGCCAATGTAACATCGCTTCATAGCGAAACGAAATCGAATACTAAACCAACCAATGGCGGGAACGATTGACCACGTGATTTATCGCGTCGCGTGGTCAAGCGTTCCCGCCATTGGTTGGTTTGGTATTCGATTTCGCTTCGCTATGAAGCGATGTTACTTTGTCTACAGGCCCTGAGGTCACTTCGGTGAGCGAGCGGCGTACGAAGAACAAAAGCCATAATATTTAAATTATAACTCTAGATAGTTCTAATTTACTGCTCAGAAGTCAGAAGTAATTAAAGAAAGAAAGCGAGTAAAAATGCAACAACTGTTCATATTTCTTTTATAGCTTTTAATTTTTTATACCATTGAATGCGGAAATGACTTTGTCTGTGTATCTTCTGCGATTGGATGTCTAAACTAGTATATTATAAGCTCATCAATTCATTACGTAAGAACTACTTACTGATTTTAATATAATGGCACTTAGGTGGGGCAAATATCTACATATAGGTACCTAATAATAAAAGTAGTCGATGCCGTTTGGGCAACAGAGCCTATAGTTGTTAAAAATATAATTAAACTAATGCATATAGTTCTTAAAAAAAACTAATTACGTTAAGCTTTCGTTAAATTCACAAATTCGCTCCCGCGCAGTTCATTGACACTGCTAATCGTTTTCAGTTGATCGATCAATGTTTGTCGGCTCATTTATCACGTATCGCAGAGAAAGATAAGCGAGTGTCAAGTGTGTCGCGGAAGTGTGTCAAGTTTGCGCTGGCGCTTGACGTAACGGCGACAGTAAAGAGACAGACGCGCAGGTGACATTGTAGAACGTACCGACCGACTGCTGCGGGGCTGGCGAAAGTTAGTTATTAATTTGTAGCTCAGAATCACTGAGAACTGCTGATGCCTGATGGCAGACCAGAAGGGAATTCTACTATTATTAAGAACGTTCACTGGCTGATCTTAGATTCTCTCTCTCTTTTTTTTAGATCTGTATTGTATTATAAATCAAATTTCTTTGAAATTTTATTTTTGATTCGTGGATTGAGTACTGTAATTTTTAATTTAATTTTGTCGTATAAATTTAAATTTTGTACTTTAAGAACGTTCACAATCTGATCTTAGTCTCAATCTGTATTATAGGTATTATAAATCAAATTTCTTTGAAATTTTATAATTTTATTTTTGATTCGTGGATTGAGCACTGTAATTTTTAATTTAATTTTGTCGTATAAATTTAAATTTTGTACTTTAAGAACGTTCACAATCTGATCTTAGTCTCAATCTGTATTATAGGTATTATAAATCATATTTCTTTGAAATTTTTATTTTTGATTTGTGGATTGAGTACTTTAATTTTTAATTATTTTTTAATTTTGTTGTATAAATTTAAATTTCGTACTTTAATTCTAATTCGGATTTAATTTTGATTTTGTTGTTAATATTATTTATTCTAGGTACTATTTTTTATTTAAATTTTGGATGAATATTTTTTATATAATGTTATTGCTAATTTATATGCTATCTCTATGGACCAGCCCCCTAATCGGCGAACACATTTTTGTCAAGTGATTGCGACTAGTTGGCATCGTTTGGACCGAACGGACCAATGGGTGCTCCGAACGATACCAACTGATCCCAACTAGTCGCAATCATTTGACAAAAATGTGTTTGCCGATGATGGGGCAGGTCTGACAATAAAATTTATTATTATAAAATACGTCTAATTTCCCTATGTTTTGACAAGTTTTTGACATTTGTTTCTCGCCGAGATGAGAAATGGGAGAGAAATAGGGCCTTCGTCGTTATGAGATTCGTGTAAAAAAGAGGCGTCGATTAGGACTTCTATACAATATGTTAAGAAAACCCTGTCCGACCCGTAAGGATAATAAAGGTTAGGTAAACACATGACCAAATAACATATGAAATTTTACATAGTAACAATACTAGTGAATTTTGAAATAATCTCTTTTTCCCGCGAATTAATTCCAACTTCCCCAAAATTTGGTAATTTTTAAAAGTGACAACATTATTTTTGACGGTATAATTCTGAGCGAATAGCAATGCGACCGCGTGCCGCGTGCCCTGCCCCTCTTCGCCCGCGCCTGTATGACCTCGCACATGTTTTAAGTTACCTCTTTTTGCGAATTAATATTCATTTTTTTAGGGGGATTTTTTTTTTAAGATTAGCCCTGTTTTGTTGGCATTATTAGAATCAGTTATCGATACCTAACAATACCTTCACGGATCGGACAGGGTTTTCTTTACATATTGTATATGTCTATTAATTTAACTATATTATAAATTATACTTTTATCTCAACTGTTTAAATGTAAGTCTGTTCATTTGATTACGTATCAATTCTTTTTCAAAATGCAAGAAGAGAGAATTGTGCAAACATCTGTCATTTCAGTTTTCTGAGCTTGCAACGAATAATATATTAGGCAGTATACCGAATACTGAATATTCGGCGAGCCCCCTTACGAAATCTGAATATTATGCAAAAGTATTCGGGCGTATTTTAGCGCCAGAACTTATACAGACGTGATTGTTTCTCACTCTTTAGTTATAATGTACTCATCGCCGCCGCACTC
Source organism: Sesamia nonagrioides (assembly GCA_017933935.1). Taxonomy (NCBI): domain Eukaryota; kingdom Metazoa; phylum Arthropoda; class Insecta; order Lepidoptera; family Noctuidae; genus Sesamia; species Sesamia nonagrioides. The sequence goes on along the minus strand of JADWQK010002280.1, from coordinate 5,880,630 downwards.
CCGCAGTTGTTCTGCGCGTTATATAGCTAACGCACTGCAAGTTTAATAAGTCCTCTCTTAGTTTCGGTTTGATTGTAAATGTAGTAATGTTAAATTTAAAAATAAAAAATTAAATAATTACCTCTCTTTAAGCTTTTTCCCTTTACCTCTGTTTAAAGTAAAACACAATAATAATAAAACGATTATGGCCCCTAAAAAGAAATCGCCTTTATGGATCCTTTAAGGATGATATGAATGACCTTGAAAGTGCCGTGATTAAACTGTGCAAAATAAAAATTTCTAGTGGTGGCGTTGGAAGAAAGACGACCACATCGGGAATGTTAAATCATTAAAATACATAGAATCCTTAACTTTTCTAATAGGTATGGAAGATGATTATGTATACGACTACTTAAATGATTATAAGAGAAATGAAAAGATTATCCAATTATCTCCGTATAACAAAATATATTTATTACTGAAGTATTTATTATTTATTGACAGCCTCCGTGGCGTTGCGGTAGCGGACGCGGCCGCTGCGCAAGGTGGCGCGGGTTCGATCCCCCACAGTGCAAGTATTTGTATGCATGAATATGAATATTTGCACTGATCTGGCCGTGTCTGGTCTGGTTGTTGGAGCTCTCAAAAGTCCAACAATTGGTCTAACTGCAATGCTTCGATGTCGCCTTCGGGTTGTGGAGGTCAGACGGCAGTCGCTGCACGGAAAATGTCGAAGTTTAGCCATATCAGCAGTTGGACTGGTAAAGCGGACCCTAGACTCCAAAGCTGAAAAGGCTTCGGATGCGACTGGGATTAACGTTGGGATGATAATGAACAAAATATATTTATTACTTAAGTATTTTGTATTCGGCCGAATAATATGTTAGATTACTTAAAATTTAATTATAATATAAATTTAATTTAATTCAATATTCGGTATTTGGCAGAATATAATAAAAGCAGCCGAATACCGAATAGTAGCCGAATATTCGTTGCAAGCCTACCGAAAACTCAAATAATGCAGCGGTCCTAAGCCCGCTGTTAACACCAATAAACAAAACAAGTTATTCACAAATTGCCATCCTTCCATACTTTATAAGCAGCAGCCTTCACTCGTTACTTTCAGAGCTTAGTGCCATTGCAAATTGAATTCATATGCCATCAAAGATCGTGCAATAGATCTTATTGTGTGACTATCTGTGCAAGTATAGTGGTTGCGAAAGCGTGACATTAGAAGCACTTTCAAGAGGTCTAGTGACAGTGAAATTCAACAGTCTCAACGTAATTTGATAGAGATGGATATTCAAAGACCTTTGCCGATTTATCAATCTAGTTGGTTCTATCTTTATCACCATCAAATAGGTTGCATTGGTCACCAACAATGAGGTTGTCATAGCCACCTCCACTCAGAAATTGATGTAAATCACAATATATAAAATAGTAACGAATAATTTTTTACAGTTTATCTGTTTTGTTGGATGTATGTGTCGGATTGGCATAAAAATGGCTAAAGGGATTTGGATAAAACTTGGCCCTCGTATAGTTTATATCCTGGATTATTAGAATATTTCTGTGGGGTACTTTCTAATATCACAATTTAAGAAGAAGGGGTTAACTATTACAACTGCTCACGATGATCAAGCTACAAAAAAAAATCCCTAGCTTGAACTGATTTCGTATACACGAGAGAAAAAAAAAACCTTCGATCGATTATTTTCAAAACCTTTAACAAAATCTTTAGCAAAAAGGTAATGTTACATTTCGGCAATACTTTTTTGATGACCCTCAAATGAGGTCTCCACACCTTCTGTGAATATTGTTGTAAACAGGTTTTGTAATCCACTTCAATAATACCAACTGAATTGAACATAAACGGGAAATAAATTACATACCCGCAATTTTACTGACAAGTACATTTCAGAGTCTGATTGAAATACATTTAAGTTGTCGTTTAAGTTAAGCCAATACATTATTATGTATGGTAGGAATGGTAATTCGAGACCAATTTAGCCTGTCCCCGCGCATGTCTGTATACGTAAATGATTTTTTACATACAACCGCTTACTTAAATGTCCTAATAGGCATGCAATAGAGCTATCTATCATCGTTAATGTAAATATGCATTGAGAAATATACTGTATAAGACGGAATTGAATTATTATAGTACATATGTAGGTTATGAATTAATGATCTACGTTGATTGTGTGATTGTTGTTGTAATATTAAACGATTAAACGATATAGAAACTACATTCGCCTGAAGGCACCGGTATAACTTTTGCCTTAAACTGAACGCTAGTTTTGAAGTCCTATTTCGCAAAACCCTTCCTTATAACTCAACACATAACAATGTGACCTTATTCTGTAGGTAAGTATCCAGCACTAGACATAAACGTCTGAAGCCAAACCTTTTTAATTATTTTTTTTTAAACATACTTTGTGATTGGATTATGTGTGAAATTACCTCAGCGCGCTTTTAACACCCACAGCCGACTTGCGAATAAGATTATAAGCAACAGTTAAGAAATTGATTAAAAAAAAAAGGTATTCGCTTATTGCGTTACGTTAAGTGAAAAATATTAAACTATTGCAGTAATTCGGAGTACGTACAAGTTGCCCTTGAGCAGGTTGATGCTGTAGTCGTAGGCCGAGGTGCGGCCGGGTCCGTTGAGGTAGAGGGCGCAGTCACTGTTGTCGCCGACGCCGTGCGCAGGAGCGAGAGGTGACAGCGCTGCTGCATACGTGCAGCATAGCGCTGCTATCAACGTCCTGGAGAAAGAAAATGTTTGATTAGCTTGTAGGGAAGGAAAATTTTAAGCAGCAAGGCTTAATTTTATTTTAATCGGTATGCGTTTGCTGGACTACAATAATTGGCGTCATTTCGAAATGAAATGAAATAAAATCGTTAATTAAGCAAGTAGGATCACTGATCACTTTTACACGTCATATGATTTCCTTTTTTTTTTAACTAGATGAAGCCGGCATTTCCTAACTGACTACCTCTGGGAAGAAATAGCCGAAACAAACTCAGGGATCATCGTCTTTTTTCAAGTCCAGACATTAAAAATGAAAATGTTTACAATTCTTTACGACTTATGTTATAATTAAACATATTGCTTAATAACAATGCTTATCACAGCCAGCAGCTCAGTCCCAAGCTTTATTGTCTTCTACATAATCTGTGATTTTATAATACCACTTTTAGCAAAGTTTGGCCTTTATATAGTTTTTAGATCGTTTAATGCGTAAGTTTCGAATGTCCATGGGAAGCTTGTTGTAAAAGTGTATACATTGACCCATGGACGAGTTGCCTACTCTGTGGAGACGAGTGTGATGTACAGCAAGATTGTGTTTGTTCCTGGTTTTTACATTATGAATATCGCTTATCTTCTTAAAATTCTATATTTTTTTATGTACATACATAAGATTTTCAAATATATATTGTGAAGTCAGAATGTTCACCTCTCTGAATTTTTCTCTAAGAGAATCTCTAGGACCAAGGTTGTACCTAAATGGCTCGAACAGCCCTTTTCTGTAAAACAAAAAAAGTAACTCAAATTTTCATATCGGTTCAAACTACGAGATGTAGGTAGGTACTCTTTCATTATCCATTTTGTAACAGGAAAAGTTTACACAAATTAAAGTCAAGATTTGGAACTCGCATTAATACAGCGGTCACATTGATTTCTCGGCAATTTATTTGCAATTTTTAATTTTAAATCGATTTATATCCGCATTCAACGCTTGTATAGAATCAATCGCAATAAAAATCAATGTAATAACAAAGAAATCTATTTCTGTCAACGTAATTGAATAGAATCGATTTCGATTTACAATTATTTAGTTATAGTTGCATCGACGAAGACGCTAAGCGCTTGTGCCGTCACCTAAAACTGGGTCAATTTAACCGTCTCCAAGTGTTCTAAACAGCATCGTACCTTGTGTGATTACCTATCTATATAGATTAAAATAATAATGAGAAACGTAGTTTTTAATGGTAATAAAATTATTATTAAATTATTATTACTGTAAAAAAGCTTGAATTACCATTTACACTCTTTGAGTTCGCATGTTATAAAATATAAAAATAATAGGAAATTATGAACAAAACGACTGTAAGTATGTATGTTTTACGCATATTGGTTATGAACTAACACGTTTAGACATAGTTTACGTCCTTGCAACTTGTAACATACCACACTAAAATATTTAATCTTACGTTAAATGTTTCTTAAGAAAATTCCATTTACGTGATGAAATATTTTCTCGGCTGTTAAGCCATACTATAAATACTTCGAACCGTTAGTCGTGTTTATTGGTATTTGATATACATAGAGTATATACTTGTGGCAGGTTATTTTTTCTTTTGCTATGAATCCAAACTTACAGATAGTACAGATTATTATTTAGATTCAGATTAAATCTCACTATATTATTATAAATGTATAGTGATGTGCCGATTCGCCGTTTTGGTGGATCGAGTCGACTCGAGTCAGTTTATGCGGTATTCGAATCATGACTCGATTCCCTCTACTCGAATTCTATGTATGGTATTCGAATACTGACAACTAGTACTGCTTGGCCATAGTTTTGTGAGATTGTAACTCGATTTTTGGTCGTGATAGTACATACACATATACTTACTATCACGTACTATCACATATACGTATACTATGTGTTATAGCACTTTCAAGCTTCACTAAGCCATTTTGTCAAAAGAACAATTTTTTTAAGGCGATTGTCTAACTATAGTTAAGTATCTTTTTCGTGGACAGTAAACCATGTTAGAACATCTCTTTCAAGATCACAAAGGTTTTTAAATCATATTATGTGCCTAACAGTTGTTTCGCTTGATAAGTCTATTAAAACAACCTCTTCATTGGTTATTATTTAATTCTCACAAAGTAATGAAGTGTTAGCTAGGTCTGTAGTGAAAGCTCGATAACTGACGAGATGACCACCCAATGTGTCGATATCCCGGTATTTACAATACATGTGATAACTTTTCATACCTCTAGACAACATTCGGGCTTCTAGACATTAAGATGTCTACTGCAATGCATCTTGTTACTGCTACTAGTTAAAAATAATAATAAGTGTCAGCCAGGTGTTTAGTGAAAGCTCGATAACTGACGAGATCATCACCCAAGCGTACTACATGTGATTAGTCTAGTGATGACTCTTACCCTCTGACTCTTCAGACCTCTAGTAAAATCATAACACAAAATACAGTCTATTTGATCACCCCTGACCCTTTGCAACTTGTTATAGAGTAATGGACTGTCAGTCATGCTGTTGGTGAAAGCTCGTTATTGACGAGGTGCCCACCCAATCTATCGATGTGCCGGTAGTCTACACGATGTCACTAATGATGAGTCTTGAGATCTTTAGTGAACTAACTACATCTAAACAATATTATTCTTCTTCTTCAGCCTATAGATGTCCACTGCTGGGCAAAGGCCTCCCCCAAGGCTTTCCACGCTGACCGGTCTTGTGCTGCCCGCATCCATCGGCTTCCCGCGACCTTCACAAGGTCATCGGTCCACCTTGTTGGGGGCCTCCCTACGCTGCGTCTTCCAGTACGTGGCCGCCACTCCAGAACCTTACTGCCCCATCGGCCATCGGTTCTACGAGCAATGTGCCCTGCCCACTGCCACTTAAGTTTCGCGACTCGAAGAGCTATGTCGGTGACTTTGGTTCTTCTGCGGATCTCCTCATTTCTGATTCGATCACGCAGAGAAACTCCGAGCATAGCTCTTTCTATTGCCCTTTGTGTGATTCTGAGCCTTGGTATGAGGCCCATTGTGAGCGACCACGTTTCAGTTCCGTAAGTCATCACTGGCAACACACACTGGTCAAAGACTTTAGTCTTGAGACACTGTGGAATCTTGGACGACGAGAAGATGTAGCGTAGCTTCCCGAACGCTGCCCAGACGAGCTGGATCAAACGATATTAAGTTAAGTTAATGTTAAGTTTGTGTTGTAACTGCCAGGGATAGGTACGTACAGGCTCACCTGGCGTACAGGCAAGTGACTGAACACGGGTGGGTTTTACTCAGTAAAAGTCTGTCATGCCCTTGCTTGGCTCAGAGCTGTAGAGAACGTATGATCGTTTTACGGATACGGGTATTGTCAGAGTTTTTGTGAATACATAGTAATGTAATTCTTTTATAAGTAGCGGTAATAAGTACTATATTTTATGCAAGTCTAAATAGGGTGGTCCATGTCAAGCATGTTTAAAAGTATTTGGATTGATTTCTTATTTTGTACAGATAATTACAGCATCAAATCTAATGATTGCGATTCAAACTTATGTCATCATCACACTTAAGTGCTTCTTATTAATTATTTATGTTTGAAAGTATTAATTACATTTGGCCAAGATACAGTATTTTTGCAAGTGATCCAATACACATGCTCGTGTGCGAAAAAGCAAATGAGCATGCGTAATATATTTCAAAATTAAAGTTATTATTCTGCAACTTTAACTAGAGCATTAAATCTTAGACTGTATTAATATTTCGCAATAAAGACGTTTTACGTTCAAGTGAAGCAATATGAAATAATTAATAGATCTAGTCTAACAAGCTCACAGGTAAACTTTAGCTGATGTTAGGAACTAGTTGCAATTAATTACCCAAAATTAATTGCTAATTAATAATGAAACGCAAGGCATTCTTAGCACAGATATCAATCGAATTCATTCAAGGTAGCGAGTAATTAAAAAATAAATTTATAAATTAAGATTCCACTACAATCACGGAGCGAGCGGGAAATATTATTTTTATAACTCGGTGTTTATAAAAGGCGACTTTATATTTTGTCTATGCTTCTAGTCTATACTAAAATAAATAATGTAATTCATGATTTTAAAACTTTGCATGATCCACATATTATGACACCGTTGTTTTAGTGCACCAGATTTGATATCCTTTCAAATTCGAAGCCAAGCCTTGCAATATGCCTATCATTAATATTTATGCGTTATAGTTATACGGCATTGAGGCTACGAGTACCTTTCTATAATATGCTGCAAATTATACGAGCAATATCAATAAATAATACTTACTGCAAGAATAAAGCTGATATAACTTTCAAAAAATAAATAATATAAAAATTTTGGCTCCTATAACAATCCTTCTGTAACAAGAGCATAATAATATTCTTATATATTAAATTCGTAGCACGTCGTGGTGGCCTAGTGGTTAAAACACCAGCCTCTCAAGTATGAGTGCGCGGGTTCGATTCCAGGTCAGGCAAGTACCAATGTAACTTTTCTAAAGTTATACGTACTTTCTAAGTATATCTTGGACACCAATGACTGAAGGTGAAGGAAAACATTTTGAGGAAACCTGGATTTAAGTCTGAAATCGCCAACCCGCATTGAGCAAGCGTGGTGATTACGCTCAATCCTTCTCTGTATGAGAGGAGACCTGTGCCTAGCAGTGGGACGATAAAAAGGTTGATAATGATGATATAAAATTCTCGTGTCACAGTGTTTGTTCCCATACTCCTCCGAAAAGGCTTGACCGATTCTCATGAAATTTGGCGAGCGTATTGAGTAGGTCTGAGAATCGACCAACATCTATTTTTAGGTTAATAAAAAGAGTTGATCGTAGAAGGCTGAAAATTTAGGATTGTATGTATTTTGTTTTTTAATTATTATAAACTAGTGCTTGACTGCAATCACGCCTGATGGTAAGCAGTGATGCAATCGTTGATGGTAAAGCGCACTAGTTAATTCAGCCTATTCACGTAAAAAACTTAGGAATAGGAAGGATGACGGCAGTTGAGCGAGGTGCTGCAATGTTAAAACTTAAACCCAAGACCAACATGACCAAACGATGCTGCGCTAGAGGGAGATTGATCTGGAGACTCTCCACGACCAAACTGCCGACACAACAACATTTGGCGCATCGTACCCGCCACACATCGCAACACAACTGCACAGCCCCGGCCTCCGTACGGCTTCACCAGACATCATGCCGGAACACGACGAATCGCTTGGCGGCAAGACTTTGTCTGGTGGGTGGAAACTTCTGCCGGCAGCCGATGTCATGGCCTACAATTATTATAATTAATTGTTTACTGTCGACATATTCCCCCTTATTAAAAAAACGGAATCTAACTTTAGTTCCAGACTTAACCTCTGTGTCAGTATTTGTATTTTGAACTATATTTAGATTTATGCAGCGTTCTTAATACGAAATTGACAACTTAGTACTGAACTAAGCTGCCATTTTTATATAATGAACTGCATTTCTATAACGGTTAGGTTCATAATTGAATAAGTAGGTATTTAGGTGGATTAATAATGGGGATTGATTTTACTTATAGTTTTCAACTAAGAGGTATGTTTTATTTATATGTATAGTACTAGCGATTTCCGTTGCATCGCACGGTTTTTACAACTTGAGAAAATAAATATTTAGTTACTTTAATATTAATGTTAATTAAAGTAACTGAAACAATAACGAACTAGTCGTGGTTGCACAGTGCTTAAAACACCAGCCTCTCAGCCGCGCGTATGAGCGTGCGGGTCGATTCCAGGTCAGGCAAGTTAGACTGATTAAAAGGTGAAGGAAAACATCTTGAGGAAAGCTGGACTTTAAATCTGATATCGCCAACCCGCATTGAGCAAGCGTGGTGATTACGCTCCATCCTTCTCTTTATGAGAGGAGACCTGTACCCAGCTGTGGGACGATATAAGGTTGATGATGATGATGATGATGAATTAATATTCATCATAATATATTAATGTATGTGTACATTAATATGTACAGATATATTCTGGAATTAATTCGCTAAATGATAATAACAACAGCTTTAAAGTTGCGGAGTTTATAAGACAACACGGCGCACAACTAGACACGAAAAGCAGGACACACCAGCTCAGGACGCAGCATCAATCGTCCGATCATTGATCAGACATAGATTACAGACAGCTGTGCTGCTGGGGAGTTTCTTCCGCCACTTCTTCTTCCCAGCGAAAGCACTAGGAATGGTCGACGTTCAAAAAGTGCTGATTCTCAGCCTAATTTGAATAAATGACTTTTGATTTTGATTGGTAAAATGAAAACTTCAGTAAACTGAGCGTGGAGTGAGTTATCATTCCAACTAATATTATGTACTGACATTATTCAGAGCACACTCGTAAGTTTGCTTCACCCAACTTTTGACAATGAGATTTTTTTATAAATATAATTATGAACTAGTGCTAGACCGCAATCCCGCCTGATGGTAAGCAGTGATGCAATCGTTAATGGTAAAGAGCACTAGTTTATTAAGAGCCTATTCGCTAAAAAAAAACTGAGTGAATAAGAAGGAAGACGGTAGTTGAGTAAGGTGATGCAATGTTAAACCCAACAACGCGACCAACGATGCTGCGCCGGAGGGAGATTGATCTGGAGACCCACCACGACCACACTCCCGACACAACAACATTTGGCGCATCTTACCCGGCACACATCGCAACACAACTGCTCAGATCCGTCTTCCGTACGGCTTCACTAGACTTCATGCCGGAACAGGACGAATTGCTTGGCAACAAGACTTTGTCTGTTGAGTGGCAACATCGGCAGCCAATGTTATGACCTACTACCGATTTTCATGGAATCGATTGGTAGTTATACTATTTTTATATAAATAACGAATTATTAAGAGGGGACTCTAGTGACGAGGAATTTGGAAAATAGGTATTAGAAGAAACTATTGCCGTCGCGCTGCTTCCAACCGCTCCCGGTAAAGTATGAAAAGGGCAGTTGCAGCTCAGGCTGATTATACCTACAAAAACGTTGACCAAAAGGCGTTTCGTATTCCGGTGTTTTCTTTTTCAAAAGACCTCAATTATTCTTCTCAATTATTCTTTATTCAATTTAAGATCTCAATTATTTTCATATCAAAATTGAGAGGAAAAGTATACCTATGCTTCTATTATTTTTTGTCAATAACTTATCGCGTTTGTCTAATAGTCATCTGAACAATGGGTTATTTTTTGCAACTTTGAAGTATCATATTTCTTTTAGGCATAGAATAAAGAGAGGGAAGTAGGTTATCTCCGACCCAATCCGCGATTTAATTGCCTACTGTCTTAGGGTTGTCACGTTTAGCAAAATTTTAATTCAGTGTCTATAAATTGGCAAAGGTCGGAAAGTTGACGACTGTTCACGCTTCGTCGGATTCAGTTGTCACCGAACCCGCTAACAAATATTTATAGACTAAGAGCTTATATTTAAATTATTTGCTTAGTATTTATACATATAGTCATACACAGTTTTTTTTGTATTTTTTATTTTGCAATTTATTAGTAGTTTTGTACACATAAAGGACCATATTTATTTTTATTTTTAATTAATACAAATTTATATAACACAAACATATCTATTAACCCTAAAAATCGTAAAACAACATAAAAATACTGACAACTGCCTCTTTGACTAATTATTTCTGTTGTTAAGATCTGAACTTTATTTATCTGATTCACAAATTGTCAATTAGGTACTTACTTACTTTTAATAACGATTTTATACCTGTAAGTAAGTAGTTACTATACCTACCTACAATAGGTACTAAGAAATCGGCATAACTAAATGTAAACAAAGCAGTAGACCGCTAGCGGCAAATCAACTGACAGATCAAAAGTACCTATAATCATTGATTTGTGTGAATAATAAATTCTAGTATGAAAACAGGCCTACCTACTTCCCCTATCTGATAGAAAACTAATACTTACAACAAGAAATAAGTAAGTTCCTAAGTGGATATCTCATCATCAAGTAAAAATTATAATCTTATAAGAATAAGTGACTTGCTTACCTTTCCTGCTCAGTAGGTAATCTGAACAGAGACAATTCTGAAATCGATGAATTAAGACACCCAAACAAACAACAATACTTTCTCCTGCGATAATCACACATTGTTCTTTAATTTAGCTACGTAGTATTCTGTAATCTGTGATTTAGCGAATGTGCCGAAAAGCCGTGACGCGCGAACCTCGTTCCATGCTAGCCGCGACTAGCGCAGTCATAGGCACTCTAATATTGTGTTTAGGTGTGCGTGCGGCGACGCATAGATACTATGGCGCACACATACAAGCCGCGCGCGGTCCGTTTGTATGAAGATAACGTACTTCCCTCTCTTTATTCTATGTTTTAGGGCACGTGTAATTATGGGGTTAAATTGTACAAACAAAATAATTGCTTTAAAAGCATTATCCACGAGGTAAACAGCGGAATACGTTTGTATAGAGAAGGCACCACTAGAGTTCCCTCTTAAGTTTGTAACATTTATTTCGTCTATATTCTACAAAGTTGAAAGGTGAGAACTATCCATCACACGTCGGACATTACATAACGTATCGCGTACAACTTTGTGTATAAAATAAAGGTGATATCTACGACTATTAAACGAATTACGTGTCTTCATAAACATGGCCGATTATTTGAGGATATCGTTATTCCGTGAAGTGATCCACGACTTTCTACCGGCTTTCTGCCTCGCGGCGGTATTTATTATTATTATTATAAAATTTTAAATGTTTATTTTATCTAACAGTGCATGCTAATTGATGCATCTCATTGGAAAAATTTTATGTTTATTTATATTCGTGTTAATTGACAGATACGAAAACAGTCAAACGGTCTAGACGGAAATATATTCAAGCCGAATTTAATTTGTCTGATTTGATAATATATTGCACCTGCCTTTTGTTGATTGATGACTAATATAAACTTATTATTCATCAACAAAAGGCCAATGTTTCAGGTCTCCGTGATCCATCAGAAATGCATTTAGGAATTGGTTACTATTTGACATGTTTTTATTTTGATACTAGCTGAACGCGAGGTTTCAACGGGAAAGATTAATATCTTATTCTTGGATAGATCTTCTTCTTCTCAGCCTATAGAGGTCCACTGCTGAACAAAGGCCTCCCCCTAGGTTTTCATTCTATTGGGGGGCATTGCCATAATTCCCATGCTTGGCAGGTGGGTTGGGGATTGCAGTAATTTGTTGTTCCACAGGAGAAGCGCTGCCCGCTTCCCTGGTGAGAGTTCCCTTAGTCGCCTCTTACGATACCCACGGGTCACGGGAGGAAATGGATAGATCTGTGTGACAAATTTTATCTAAATCCGTTTAGTAGTTTTTGCTTCGAATATATCTATCCTTCTATATATATATAATATATATACAATTACATCCTCACAAACTTTAGACTCTAAAATTAGTAGAATTGCATAATAGCTGCACCCAATATTTTCATCCTCATAATTTTGATTCCGTGGGAATATCGGAATAAAATTATCCGGACGAAGCGTTTCGTCTCGTCTTTTATACCGCGTACGCCGAGGGACCGGAACAAATTTCCGTCTGACTACAATTTAATTATCTTCAAGGCTAGAGTGAATAGGCTTTTAATAAACTAGGGCGCTTTACCATCAACGATTGCATCACTGCTTACCATCAGGCGGGATTGCAGTCAAGCACTAGTTTATAAGTGTCCTATGTGTTAGGTATTCCTGTATATAAACCATATATGAGTCAAATTTTATCTAAATCCGTTCAGTAATTTTTGCGTGAAAAAGTAACAAACATCTTTCCATCTATACAAGCTTTCACGTTGATATTATTTTAGTAGGATGTAAATATTCTTGTATTTTATTTAGAGCAAACTGGTCTCTTCTAACGCTCATAATAATTATGTCCTGTGCCCTAATTATGTAACACACTATATTTACTATCAATTGGAATCATTTTGGAAGCATATTGCCGGTTCATTGTTTCATATGTCGAAAAATGTTCTGCTCAACAGCGTAAACAACGCAATGAATGTCGTTGAACTGTCAAAATGGAACCGATTTCTACTGATGGCTGTTACACAGTGAATTTTGTACAATCCACATTTCCAATCCTATGTATATTTTAATAATAATAATATATTTATTTCTCACTTCACAAACATGTTACAGCATATTGAAGAGCTTATCAATACCGTAGTATTCTGTAATCTGTGCCAATACGTTATAACGAACTGTTTAAATGCTCCATTAATTTATAACTATAGTTACAGGACACATTAGATGTGTACTCATTAATTGTAAAACGTAACATTTCCGTTTGTCATGTCCGTCATGACTCGACGGCCTTGCGTCACTAAATGCCATCAGTAAGTAATCCCCTCACTGGAAATATTGATAATTAGTACTGATATTTATCCTTGATTCAGTTAGATAATCGCTCTATTTTACATAGATTGTGCGCAGTTGAGACGTTTGACAAATTATGTTGTTTGTCCTACAATAAGAGTACTTTGCACAGCAGTGTGACCAACCGTAAATTAGAGATCCTGCCCCACTTAGACAAGAAAACTGACAAATCCTGCCAAAATCAAAACCACAAAATGCCAAAATAATGCCAATATAATCTAAAAGTTTAAAATAAATAACCACATTATTTTTTGAAGGTTTATTAAAACTAGCTGCGCTACATGGTTTCGCACGCGTTTTTTTTTTTTAAATGCCCCGCTCCTATTGGTCGCCACGATGCTATATGTATGGCCTAAAGCCTTCCTCGATGAATGGGCTATCAAACGAAAAAAGAATTTTTCAAATCGGACCAGTAGTTCCTGAGATTCACACGTTCAAACAAACAAACTCTTCAGCTTTATATATTAGTATAGATAATTGATCATAAAGTCTAAAAGTGAACTGAATTAAATTACACATTCCTATTAGCATCGTATTCTACTGGATCACTTTCTTTATACATCGCTTTTGTCATTTCTTTAGTTGGCTGGACTGAAACGCAGTCACCATATTCACTAATGCCCTGTTTAAGGTCCGTATTACAGAACGTCACTCAAAACTCAAGCCCTACTTAAGTCTCGTATCAAGCCATTTGATTGGTTGAAACTAGTTTTAAGTAATGCTTAAGCAGAGATCAATGCTTGAGTTTCTTTCTGGAATACGCACCTAACAAGTAAAATAGAGGCGGCATGTTTATTAATAAATCTGTTCCGCGTTTTTGTTTTATCACATTGATTTTCGAGGATATCCATTCACAAACAGCATTCGACTTGTTTTTGAACCTCTTAAGCTATTAATTTTTTAACCATAATTTAGTTTTTACATTTTGGCATTAGAATTTCCTTCTAGAAACATTCTAAATTATTTTTTATTTTATTTGACATAAGAATTTTGTTCTAGATACATTCAACATTATTTTCTTTTGACATTTCTGTTTAGGATTTTTATTATTTTGTATTGTTTCTAATAACAAATTGCTCTGTTCTCTGGTTGTAACTGACGATTCGAAAGTGCTTGTATCTAAGCCTACTTGAATAAAGTATTATTTGAAATTGAATTGGATACTGAATTCTACTCTTTTTGTGGGCTGTAGCGGCTAGCGGCTATACTATATTGTTAATACTGCCAAAAGTGCCAAATCCTGCCAGATTTCTAAAACGTCAAACAAAAGTGCCAGAGAGTAAAATAAAGGGCTAAACCTGCCAAAAAGGCAGGATCCTGCCACATTTGGTCACACTGTTGCACAGAGTTCCGAATGACGTTTGAATATGAACCATAGACATTTTTTTTTTGGTTCGTTTCTTTCCGTTCGGGCGAATGGAAAAGGCAAAGGCATAGTACGCCATACAGCCAAGTGTTCAGTAATTTTTTTTCATTAAATATCTATCCTAACTTATCCTAATTTATCCTAACTTATCCTAACATAACTTAACCTAAACTAACTCCTTTCGTTTTACGCGTTTGGACGATAAGGAGCGGTTTAGCGTAAAGACATGATGAGGCCACTGTGCTACAATATTTCACTGTTCTTTTTGAATTATTCACTGAATGCACTTTTTACTACATAAATCACGCGTTTTTATTTAGTAAACGACACTATAAATAATTTTAAAAGTCCAATGAAAAATGAGCGTGACACTCATCTTGACATTCCCGCCAAACCTCCGAACCATAGACTATAGTACAGTTATATTTGAAAAAATCAAAGACTGAAACAAAAGAAAGGAATATTTATCGTTCGTTGTATCGTTTTAAATTAGTGCTTGATTGCGACCCCGCCTAATTTAAAAACCGCCTAATTTTTTGGTAAACCGAACTAATTTATTAAGAGCCTATTCACTCTAGCCTTGGAGACACGTAAATTGTAATCAGACGGGAAGAACGCCGCAGGCAAATTGCCCCACACTAGGAAATTACTTCTGTATCGTTTACAAACATTTGAATTCACACACACAGACCCGGAACATATAAGTAGTTGTACCGGGCGGGATTCGAACCAGGGACACGCAACGTAGCAGCCGATCGCTCAACCAAGGCGGCATCCGTGTACAATCAATATTGAGCCTTAATGTTTAAGCGATAAAGTTGAAAATCTAATAATGAAATTTAACAGATTGTAGTAGCTTGATGTGCTGTCGTCTGTACATAAATGAATAAATTATGTATTGGTTATTCTTGTTAGTATGTTGTAGTTATGTATATCATAACATCATGGCAAAGGCTTTATCTATTATAGTTAGAGGGAGTTGGTTATAATTCGCCACGCGGGCCCAGAGAAATATTTTTTTATTTCACAACCAAATCAGATTGAAATCGTTTTGATGTGATAATACTTTCATCCTATTTGAATAGATTAAAGTTAACCAAGAAGATTTCGTTAACATTTTCATTACAGTTTTTGCAACGAAATCATTGAACCTCGTAAAAATAAAAGCCAGAAAATTGTTTTTGTTTTTTGTCTCAGCACTGTGACGCAACACGGCTGCGATGGCTGGCCCAGTGACCGAGGCGACCGACGAAGAGACCGGCGCCCCCGCATCTTACGTGACCGACATGCCGTGCTCACAAGCAAACATTTATAGAAAACAAACTATTTGAGAATACTCCATTGAAGTTTATGGGTACGGTTACGTGACGTGCATAACAATTTACTTTTCGGTAACGTTTGGTTGGTTTCTAAATTGCCGAATATTTAGTGCATAAAGAAAAAAAAAAAGAAGTTATGACGTGTTCACTTCGATTCGATTCCATTTTTGAATTTATGAAACTATGCAATTGCATTAACATTTTATTTAAAATATTAAATGGAGATGATGGTCGAATGGTGGATGGTTTTTTTTAAGATTTATAGCTTCGGTGAAAACTAAATAAAGCAAATTTACTGGTCACATAATCTAAAAACAACAAATGCTTCCTGAAACCTTATATAACTTAGTAGACAAGATACTTGTTGTATATTTCATACCGTTAGGTGTGACTGCATCATTGCGTCACAAGTCATGAATGTGAAAAAAAGTCGAATATTAACCGCGGACTTTTCTCCGCGTGTTACCGTTCCTGTGTTGCGCAAGCGATGATCATCGCGATGCGCGGCTGACCGACCGACGCGACGTCGACCCCTCACCCTTCACCTACCGTATGTTTGATATGACTTCACTATCTAAATATACAACCTTCTTTTTTGTTTATGCGAAATCTAAATACAGTTTCTTCAGAATAAGCAACTGAATCGATTCCAATTATTTTTACACCATGTTATATTTTTCCCCAAATACATTTAGAAATTGTTGCAGTGTGGTTACTCAGCGCGCCACGCAGCATAAGTTAGATCAAACTACACAACGCACCGTTCACCCGCCCGAGCGGAGCGTTGATCATAGTTTTGTTCGGACAGCCAAGTAGGATAACAAGCTTTAACTTTGATAACTTTGTGCTGTTTCATGATATCTTTTTGAAATTTTGTAGACAGATTCTTTACTTAAAGACATAGATTCTTTACTTAAAGATATTGGACACGTGTTTCGAGTTTCGCATAAATAAAAATTAATGTTGTTTTTCAATAATACAGTATCTTTGGTACATTACCTTTTCTCCTACTAATATTACAAATGCGAAGGTTTGTGAGGATATACTGTAGGTATGAATATATGGATCGATGGATGTTTGTCACTCATTCACGCAAAACCTACTCAACGGATTTGGATGAAAACATATGGTTTATAACCAGGAATAATACATAGGATAGTTTTTATCCCAATATTCCCACGGTATCAAAAGTTATAAGGGTGAAGCCACGGGGCGTAGATAATATTATAAGTGCGAAACCATTTAACCATTAATTTATTTCGTTTTATCATCATCATCATCTCAGCGTTTATACCGATTGCATCCGCGGCTTTCGCGTTGGAGTCCGGGGCCCGCTTTCCTGCACATTCTGCTCCATTTCGCGCGATCTTTGGCATCCTGTGATAAGAGATTGTTAGCACGCATGTCATCTCTTACAGCGTCAAGCCAGCACTTCTTTGGTCTACCCCGCTTGTGCCGGCCCGGCGGCGGAGGCGCCTTGGTAAGACATTTGTTACCCACGTAACGTGCCGGTTTTCGTAAGACGTGGCCGTACTAGCGTAGGCGAGCCTTCTGCAGTTTGTCTGCTATGTCACGGATACAAAGATTGCCATGGATGAGCTTAAAGCAACTTATATAAATAACAGGGAAAATCGCCAAACATCATCTAGTTATCTGCATATAGGAAGAAGTTCAATAAAATAGACAGATGGGCTCTGCAGATGGAATGATGATTGTCACTTTTTACATTACTTATGATAATCACCGCACTGTTATATTAAAAAAAAAAAAAAACATTGACAATGGCGCCGATTCTGTTGTTCACAAACTAAACTAATTTTAAGTTATGTGCATCTTTTTCTTTCCATTTCGTTAAGAAAAGGACAGAAGATCAAATGTCAGTTTAGACCTGTCAAATTAGTGCGCTCCTGACGTAAACTGGCGTATTTTAGACGCCATGTTTATAATCGCGTCTAAACTGTCTATGGAGTATCTCAATTTGACAGGATTAAATTAAAATGTTATCTTCTATCCTTTTCTTATAGAAATGGAAAGAAAAAGATGCACATAACTTAAAATTAGTTTAGTTTGTGAACAACAGAATCGGCGCCAATGCCTGGCTAAAGTCAGTAATTATTTATAAAATTAGTACATTACTAAACCAACATTTCAAAAATAAACGTCAAAGTAATAACTGTTCATCTTTTGACAAGATTAGAGAGAAAATATTTCGTTATATCAAAACATATTTTATTTTGCAAACCAATTGAGAAGATGCTGTAGATGTTGTTTATTAGAAAGTAAAGAATTCGCAACACCGAACCGGTCACTCTCGTGATCATCCAATTATACATTTATATACATTAATTGAACCCAGTCTGTTACATGACGAACATATAATCATATAAAATATGTAAAGAAAACTCCGCCCGACCCATAAGGATAATAAATGTTAGGTAAAAATATGACCAAATAAAATATGAAATTTTCCATAATCATCATAGTAACAAGACTAATGAATTTGAAATAATCCTTTTTCCGCGAATTAATTCCAACTTCCTGCAAACTTGGTTATTTTTTTAAAAGTGACAATACCATTTTCGACGGCATTATTATGAGCGAAGCGACCGCGTGCCGCATGCCCTGCCCCCCTTAGCCCGCGCATGTATTGCCTACTGCACATGTATTAAGTTACCTCCTTTTACGATATAATATTTATTTTTTAGGGGTTTTTTATTTTAAGTTTAGGCTGACTTTGTAGCTATTAGTAGAATCAGTTATCGATACCTAACAACACCTTCACAGATTGGACAGGGTTTTCTTTATACATATATTGAATATTTCTCTAAGTAATATTAATAGAGCCAAATATATTAAGCTTATAGTGTTCCTATCCCACTTCTGAAATACAGTCCCTGGCCTAGTGCGAGTTGGTGGATATCACTGTCTTTGAATTTTCTTACGCGGGCACAGTAACTAAACATTTTACTTTCCCACTAATTAAAATTTTATCTGAACATACAGAAGCTATACTCATATTTCTTTGAAAAATTTACTATCTCTAACAAAATCTTACGCCCACAGAGGTATCTAATAAGAATTACATTTCTATTGGGTCTCGGTCAGTGGCCCTTATCTGGTGAAATGAGGATGCATTATAGATATACCTCTTTTTAAAACGGTATTTCTATATTTAATCTAGTCGTATTCTATTGTATTCTATACAGGATTTGTTAATTTACAGTTAATGACAGGTTCTGACACACTGCTGTTTTCAAACTTCATTAACAGACCAACGAGTTTCTAAAAATCTCAAGTATACCTACGGTTATAAACAAATGTTGTGCTCAATAATATTTGAAAACAAATTATGAAGTCATTTTAAAATGAATGTGCTGCGCTTCTGTTTCTTAAGACCTTAACCTTGGAGTCGCGATTATGCAAAACTTACTAAAACGTAAATTTATGTTCAAAGTATGGTAAAGTTGTGAAATACATTGAAAGGTGGGTGAGTTAATTTATTTTATAGCACTCATAAGCACACAAACAAAACAAGTCAATGTATATCGATAAACTTTTGTTTTTTTTTTCCTTTTTTAGATTTAGGCCAGTCGAGTATTATTAGGCCGAGAATTGACACTTTTTGTGCTTCAAAATAACATAGGTTACAGTTATTTCCGGACTGGTTTATAGCAAGATAGTTCCTCAATACGTCTGACAACTCTAGCCGGTAAGAAAAAGTCGCGCAACAAACTCTTCAGCACATAGTAATAAAATTGCGTGTTCTATCAAAACTTTTTTGTAGACTAAACTCAAAAGTCTGATCATTCAAGGTCTGACATAATAACAATATGGCCTTTCGTTAAACTGTGATAGAATCTATCAAGTGCAGTCCAAATGTCGAGTTAAATAACACTGTATCAACCTACACGGTATAATAAACGGGAACTTCACTTTCGACCATCATCCATACTAATATTATAAATGCGAAAGGAGCTCTGTCTGTCTGTCTGTCTGTTACGGTTTCCTGCTTAAACCTCTTAACCGATTTTGATGAAATTTGGCACAGACAATCTATAGACCCTGAGAAAGGACATAGGCTACCTTTTATCCCGGAAAATTTTGATGTTCCCCAGGGAAATCTAAAAAGCGCGATATAACCGAACTTCACGCGGGAGAAGCCGCGGGCGGAAAGCTAGTTACGCATAAAGCACTAAACGTAACAAGTATAATGTAATCTATCAAATCTTGGCTAAGCTTTCGCTTTCGATGAACCGTACCTTTAGCCAAGCGTAGTATAACGAAACGTAGTTTGTTGATGACGTCATGTTCACCGTGATTCTCCACAGCATTAATCATAGAAGCCATAATTACAGTTATTATTTAGAACACTGTCTTAATATTAATGATCGCGAGTTCATATGTCACTCTGGTTTGTTTAAATTGTTTTTTTTTTTTGTTGTGTGATATAATCGGTGTTGTTCTGCTTTCATTTTCAAAGGAGATGGTAGTTGTTTGATTTATTTCGTTTGACTTCATTTCACTTAGATGCAAAATTGAACGCATTAAGTTTACATAAGCTGACATTTAATAATTCAATTACACTTCGAAGAATTATTGAGTTATTCCGGATTAGTCATATTAGCACTATGTATTTCCTTGTTATATATTATTATAGTTGAACTACGGAATCTTTTTTTTGTTTTCTAAAAAGAGAATTATCTCGTTAGAAAAGGCGAATTAGCCTATAGGCTAATTAGTGGTAAGCAACAGTAAGAAGATTGAGAGTACCTGTGAGAAGAAATGAACTAATACTAACTATGAATAATCCCGCACGCAGGCACTGGTTGGTGCTTCAAACTTCTTTATTTTGAGAAAAGACACTAAGGTGAAGTCCCATATACACGATTCAAGCTGTTTGCATGTGGTATATATACAATACAGTGTGGTATATGTACAAGAAACGATATGCATCGCACTATTCGTCCTCCTCCGTGGCGCAGCGGTCAACACGCCTGCTTGCGACGTGGGCCCCGGGTTCGATCCCCGGCCAGGTCATGATGGAAAACGATGTTTTCCTGATTGGCCTGGGTCTTGGATGTTTATCTTTATATTATGTATCTATTATAAATATAGTATCGTTGAGTTAGTATCCCATAACACAAGTCTCGAGCTTACTTTGGGGCTAGCTCAATCTGTGTGATTTGTCCGTATATATTTATTTATATTTATTTAAACAGTGCAAAATTTTATTCTTTCATTAATTTACTGCAACACACCGTGTAAAATGATGTCTAGTGGTAACGTTTGGAACTTACAAGTTCTAGGTTGTAGATTCAAATCAGACAAGTGTTTTGTTTTGTTTAAATAAGTTTCCTGCCTCTGCTTTCAAAACAATAAAGAATAATTAAAACTGAGAGATGTCAGCAAGTCCTAGATCCAAGAAATCATAAAACGTGACGTGTACCAACTCGCGATTTGGCTTCTTGGTGGATACAAGACAATAGTGAAACAAGCCCACTCCTTCTCACCGAGAGGAGACTTGCGACCACTTTTGTGTTAGTGGTTCAAATGTCAAATATCCCTTTATTAGGAAAATGGCAAATTACTTTATTAATGCAAAGGTGACTTGGTTTATCGTTACTGTGACAAACGAAAACACTTTATTTGATGAATCCTTAAAGAAAATTTTAATTAATATCAATCAGGAGAAAAGTTATTGCAAAAATATATGTTGATCCCTAGACACTTTTGATGTGTGTATTAAACACATTTAACATTGAATAAAGTTGAGGCATTTGTCAATACAATTTAGCGTATTTTAATTAGGCATTCAAATTAACTACATAACACATGCATTCTAATAGTTTCAAGTATGGACTAATTATAAATACATGTATCAAAAAATTTAACCTAGTAGGAAATTAGCTTACATGTGTGTCATTTGTGTCAAATTTCATTCCAGTCGGTTAAGCGTTCTTCGCAAATCATAAATATCTAAACATAAATAAACCGTTTACATTAGTAGGAAGTAGGATTATTACTTTTGTGAAAATCATATATGCAGAAAAGGTCGTTAACATCTGTCTTTTAGGCGTAAACTACTCGCTGCCTAGCAACGGTTTGGTTACCTCTATTCTTTATCGAATTTGGCTCAACTATAGGCATGCTGGTGTGAAGTAGGGTTGTAACGGAGCTTCGCCTCCTCTTCCGTTATTGCGGAAGTTCCGCAAGAAATCGTATCTTCGCATCCGCCTCCGCCTCCGCACAATTTTTGCGGAGTTATAACGGAGGTTTATTTACGTATTTATATAATAAATAACGCGCGAGCTGCGACGCTCGACAACCGTGCGGCCGCGTTTGAGCGCGAAATTGTCAAGAATCAACTAGTGCGAGGCGGGAATGCAGCAAACACAATTTGTTTCTCCTTAATTTTCATTACAAGAAGGTAATATTTTTTTTACCAAGTATTCTACTATTAATGTACGTAATTAAAATATTTTTTTTTTTAATTAACCATAAATTTCAATTTTTGCTATATGTACTTTCACCTCCGCCTCCGTTAACCTCCGCATCTGCGGAGGTGAGACTCATCGCCTCCGCATCCGCTAGCAAGCCTCCGTTACAACCCTAGTGTGAAGTATCGCCGGATCATTGCTATAATATCAACTGATGTATGTGATCTGACCAAGATTCTGAATCCTGAGACTGAGACCTCTGAGTTTGTTTCGATTTTTATTTATACAACATAACTTTTTGTTTAAGCGAATCCCGAAACACGTGTCCATTATTTTTAAGTAAAGAATCTATGTACAAAATTTCAAAAAGATATCATGAAAAACCGCAAAGTTATGAGCTTGTTATCCTACTTGGTTGTCTCAACAAAAATATGGTCAACGCTCCGCTCTGATGGGCGAGTGGTGCCTTGACCTGTGGCGTCAGCTTTGCGCGGGCGTGCGCAGTACTATGATCTACCGCCAGCTGTGTTGTGCGCTCGGTAACCACACTGCAACAATTTCTAAATGTATTTGTGAAAAAATATAACATGGTGTAAAATTATTGGAATCGATTCAGTTCATTATTCTGAATAAATTATATTCAGGTTTTGCAAAAACAAAAAAATAACGTTGTTTACAACGTTGTGGCTCACGCGCCTAGTACTATGATCTAACGTCAGCTGAGTTGCGCGCTCGGTAACCACGCTGCAATAATGTCTAAATGTATTTGGAAAAAATATAACATGGTGTAAAATTATTGGAATCGATTCAGTTGATTATTCTGAATAAATTATATTCAGGTTTTGCAAAAACAAAAAAATAACGTTGTTTACAACGTTGTGGCTCACGCGCCTAGTACTATGATCTAACGTCAGCTGAGTTGTGCGCTAGGTAACCACACTGCAACAATTTCTAAATATATTTGGGAAAATATCTTCTTACAGGTCGTAATAAGCGTGAACGCGGCCATGGGCGGCGGTGCCGTGTTAGCGGAGGCGGGAATGCACGCCGTCACGCAGGCAGCCAAACATTACTGTGTACCGGTGAGTTGTTATCTATACTAATTAAGCCTCAACCATGGGCATACACAGCTTCTGGCCTGGGGGGGGAGCAATCTGCCTAGCGTGTGGGGAAAATTCCCCAAATTTTTAGAGTATGCACGAAGATTACCCATCTTTATGCGCTGTAGTCGTACGCCGTTTTTTGGCAATTACACCGTACATTTTGTTAGTCAGACTCCGTGGCGTAGCGGTAGCAAACGCGGCTGTTGCGCAAGGAGGCGCGGGTTCGATCCCCGCACAGTGCAAATGTTTGTATGTATGAATATGAATATTTGCACTGGTCTGGTCGTGCCTCGGAAAGCACGTTAAGCCGTTGGTCCCGGTTGCCATACGAACATCTAGTGGCAGTCGTTACGGGTTTTTGGAGCCCTCAAAAGTCCAACAATTGGTCTAACTGCAATACTTCGACGTCGCCTTCGGGTTGTGGAGGTCAGCCGGCAGTCGCTTCACGGAAAATGTCGAAGTTTAGCCATATCTGCAGTTGGACTGGTAAAGCGGACCCCAGACTCCAAAGCTGAAAAGGCTTCGGATGCGACTGGGATTAACGCTGAGATGATGATGATGATTTTGTCAGTGACTACTGCGTGGTTTATTTAAAAGTTAGAGACAAGTCCTCGTTTATACTTTCTTTAGTAATTAGGGGAGTTCATCCAAGTTCTGCGAGCTTTCCAGGGAGGGGGGCAGCTGCCTCCCCGGCTCGACCGAGATCTCGGCGTCGGCATTCTCGGCTTCAAATCCTACCGAGAAATTCATGTCGGTTCTCGGCGAATTATAGCCGAGATTCTCGGTCATGACCAAGACTTTAAGCAGCTTTCTTAGAAAAGCATTTTTTTATATAATTATAAAGTAGCGCTTGACCGCAATCCCGCCTGATGGTAAGCAGTGACGCAATCGTTGATGGTGAAGCGCGCTAGTTTATTAAGAGCCTATTCACTCTATTCTTGAAGGCACTCAAATTGTGATCCGACGGAAACACCGCCGCTGGCAAATTGTTCCAATCCCTCGATGTATGCGGTATAAAAGAGGAGGCGAAGGATTTCGTCCGGATCGTAGTGGTGTTAACGACGTAAGGGTGGAAACTCGCCGTACGACGGGTCGTCCGCTGGTGGAACGGAGATGGGGGAATTAAATCACCAAAATGCATCCTATAGAACAGTCAACAGTCTCGGTGGTAGGCCATAACATCGGCTGCCGGCAGAAGTTACCACCCACCAGACAAAGTCTTGCTGCCAAGCGATTCGTCGTGTTCCGGCATGATGTCTGGTGAAGCCGTACGGAGAACGGGTCTGAGTAGTACTTTTGCGATGTGTGCCGGGTACGATGCGCCAAATGTTATTGTGTCGGGAGTTTGGTCGTGGAGGGTCTACATATCAATCTCCCTCTGGCGCAGCATCGTTGGTCGTGTTGTTGGGTTTAACATAGCATTACCTCGCTCAACTGCCGTCTTTCCTCGTAAGTAGTGAATAGGTTCTTAATAAACTAGCGCGCTTTACCATCAAAGATAGCATCACTGCGTATCATCAGGTGGGATTGCAGTCAAGCACTAGTTTATAATAACTAAAAAAAACCGACCAAGTGCGTGTCGGACAAAGGGTTTCGTACCATTGATTTATGAAATTAAAGGATTTATTTGTATGAAAGATTACGCGGTAATAACCGGTTTACGATTTACGAGGTATTAAAAAAAAGTACTTACTAGATCTCGTTCAAAATAATTTTCGTTGGTAGTTTTTATAGTAATATACCATCATATTGTTACGAATGGACCTTATGTCGATGACATAAGGTTCAATATCGCGTGGCATGCAGTGTGTCACTTTTAAGCCCTATTTCCCCAGATCTAGACATTTTCTTGGTACAATATAAAAACGCATTACTAGACTTAGAATGGCCTATCGAATGGTACAAGTCTCAACAGTTTTGTCAACAAAGTGTCGACATCGAAATTTCTAGAAACCCGTTTCCGGGAATTACCGTAGGTACTTACTTGGCCGGTGACCTCGAAGTTATGGGGTATTATTATTACGTCTAGAGGAATCTGGAATGTTCGATCAGCTGGCCTATATATAGCGTCGTGACGCCGGCGCAGAGTCAGTCTGAATTCGACTAGCGATACGAGAACAAACGACAGTTAAGAAGCGATCTTAAACAAGACCTACTGCGACAATTATAACGAGAACTTCGAGTACTACGTGAAGTAACATCCGTAGTGTTATTGCGTGTTTACAACACGGACTTCGTCGACATAAGGGAAGACTTCGGTAACGTGTATATATTGAGCTAAAATACATAATATTAAACACGTACATACCACAGACACGACAGATATGGAGCTGCATTAGTCATTGACTCATAAAGTTTGATCACGTTACGTAACCGTTCGGGTTCTTGGCGTAGTATTTAACTATTTAGCGAGAGAAAACGGCAGCTAATGAGTACTATGGCAAGAGGTTAGCAGGATTTGATAAACTTCTAAATGTTGCCAAGATAATGTATGTATTTGCTAATCGCCCACACTGTACGAAAGGACTAGTAAATTCTAGTACCAAATATTAATTAAAATATTTTTCGTTTGAGTCGTAGTGGCCTAGTGGGTAAAACACGAGCCTCTCAAGTATGAGTGTGCGGGTTCGATTCCAGGTTAGGCAAGTACCAATTTAACTTTTATTTTAAGTTATATGTAGGTACTTTCTAAGTATATCTAAGACACCAGTGACTGATTATAAGGTGAAGGATAACATCTTAAGGAAACCTGGACTTTAAGTCTGTAATTGCCAACCCGCATTGAGCAAGCTTGGTGATTACGCTCAAACCTTCTCTGTATGATAGGAGACCTGTGCCCAGCAGTGGGACGATAAAAAAGGTTGATGATGATTTCTTGTTAACTCTTGTTCTGTAAACCAAGCTGAATACTAATGGAAATATTATTTTTATTTTATTTATATTCAGTAACAAAAAACTGAAATATGGAGGTAACAATATTTCTTTACAACTATATTAGTAAACTTAACACTGAAATATACAGGGTGTATCTGACATCGTAACGTAAACTTCGCGAAAAGGCTAGACCGCATGCCACTAATAAAATTATGATAGTCATTTATGTCGTTAATGAACGGTTACAGAATACACAGTGTTTAAAAATGTGTCGGCTCGGCTTTTGAAAGTTGCAAGCGTGCCGCCGTGCGAGTTTGTAGGTATGACGTTGATACCTGAAGTAAACTCTATTAAATGAGCTGATAAGATCGTTTTTCGGGTTTTGTTTTCATTGCGCTTTTTTATGTAATTAGCGAATAATTTTGACTTTATAATCTTATTGGGTTATAAAAGTATAGCAATTGTGAATGGTCTGAAGTGAAAAAAACTAGATTTTTTTTTTTATAATCATGAAAAAGTCGACGAAACATTCCACCACTGGGGGGTTCAGAATCATGTACTGGATCCATGGTACTCGTTTGTGCGTCGATGTCACATACACCCTTTATGTACTTCATACGAATCCCTGTTACAACACCGATGTGGAAATTGGATTTATCGTCAACCTTCAGTCATATTCCTGCCCCTGTAGCCAATGTAACATCGCTTCATAGCGAAGCGAAATCGAATACCAAACCAACCAATGGCGGGAACGATTGATCACGCGACGCGATAAATCACGTGGTCAATCGTTCCCGCCATTGGTTGGTTTGGTATTCGATTTCGCTTCGCTACGAACCGATGTTACATTGGCTACAGGCCCTGTTCTGTTACACAAACGATGAAACACATAATAACGTGTCCTTTCAACTGCACGTTACAGGAACTGATAGAAGCCGGTGATGATGCCAAACAAATGGCCGAGGACCAAATCCATTTGTATTGCCAACGACATGCTGAGAAGAAGAATTATATGCCTAATTATGTCCATTAATTTTGAAGTGATTTCCGTACTTAAAGGGAAAAACATATTACATAATATGTACGTAATTAATAAAATCTACGTCATAACATCGTTTCATTGCAGTAGATATTGTGTAATTTAATCTCTAGAGACGTAAGTACGAACGACTCAAAGGACCTTGAGTGACAAGCAGCGCCATTGATCTGCTTAAATTATAATGGACTGTTACAATAAATATTAATTCAGCCCGAAACGCAAATTCTCGTACATTGAATGGCAAAAAGTTAAAGCGCAATTCGCTACAGTGGCAGGTGGATCTACAAGCCTAGCACAAAATAAACTCAACTAATGTACCGCGACTCCACAAGGACCATAACTCCACATTGCGACAAAACAAAAACTCAAATTTGCAAACGTATAAAGAAATTGAAAGGTACCGGCGTGCGCGATGCTATCGCGAAATTATTCCAAATTTCACCGTTTTGCCTCTCTGGCTGTGGCGTTTTTTACTTTTTTCATGCGATGGCAGTCGCGGGCCAACTCCCATAAATTATAGTTCGGTAGCTCTGTTAAAGGGGTTTTTGAGTATTTTTTTATTTTTGTTTAGCCCTTTGAAGAATTTATGTCCCCGTCTTACTTAGTAGCGGCGGTCAGCGAGTTGCCGAGTTGACCGGCTCCGAGAAATGTTCGGGCCTTTCGATACGCGACGCTATAAGTATTTTGTACTTACAGTTTTGTTTGTGAGCTTGTGATACGGCTTTCGGGTTATTTTATTTTAGTTTCACTGAAGCCTGCTTGAAGTTGGAGTTGAGGCAGTTTAATGACTACGACGATCGTGGTTGAAGAAAGCCGCCGAAATCACCCAAAAACTTTTCATCGTCTCAAAATTTTATGCTACAGCATCATCGTTATCTATTTAATATTTTGGCACTTTATCCTTGAAATTGGTCCTTCGATCCTCAACCTTCCTCTATTTCATTACAAAAGGCACGTGTCACAAACTACCACTCACTATTCTACAAACCAGATCAAAGTGCTAACATCCAACGCACAACATTATGTAAGTTGTGATGACGTAACGTGAACAATGGCCATCGGAAGCAGGCACGTGTCTCCAAGTCGTGACAGACCAGAGTCACTTCCAATTGTTGAACAGTCATACTATGATGTGGTGAATGGGGGGACAGTAATATGAGAAGGAACTGGCATATAATAAATATGGATAGGTACTTTTTTGAATTTAGAAGGTGCATAAACAAATGATTTTGAAAAAAGTTTATGAATATAAGATTTTAATCAGTTTCTATCTTACAGAGACTAATTATTAAAAAAAAAAATAGGATCGTTTTCAAAACTACTAGAACAATATGTAAAATAAGCTTATTGCTATTCCATTGGTCCCTATTATTGAAAATATATTTGCTCAACATCGTAAATAACGCAATGAATACTGTTACTGCTAAAATGAAACCCATTGTTACTGATATTGTGTTACGCAATTACCCTGAAATGAAATGAAATCGTTTATTAAGCAAGTAGGATCACTGATCACTTTTACATGTCATGTTTATTTTTTATTTTATTTTTTAACTAGATGAAGCCGGCATTTCCTAACTGACTACCTCTGAGAAGAAATAGCCGAAACAAACTCAGGGATCATCGTCTTTTTTCAAGTCCAGACATTAAAAATGAAAATGTTTACAATAATTTACCTTATAATTACGCATATTGCTTAATAAAAATGCTTAATGCTTATGCCCTGCAGGATAAGACGCAAATTATGTAAGGAGCCAATTTGTTTAAAGGCTGTGGTTAAAGGCATGGTAAACGTCATTCGGGACTCACTGAGGAGCATCCCTTAGTAGTTCGATGTAACAAATTTCAATTAGATATAAAACTTCAGATACAGACAAATAATCCCTCGAGATTTGGATGCCCGAAAGAAACTTGGATCAATATCAAAAATCCGGATCACATGCGTGAGAAGTGAAAAGGGGCATTATGACGCGCAAAAAACAAAAATTACAAATATTCCGTAAACGAATAGCCTTAAAACGCGATAGCAGACAAAACGGATTCCAAATACTGGCAATTGGAATAGTTTTCAGGTTTTTTTTTCCGTTTTAACTTTCGAAGGCATCCTAACGGTATTCGGGAGACATAGCATCGGGACGGACGCGACAACGCTTTTTATGTTATTTTTCTACTGACCTTAGTCGTTTGCGATCGATTTCGAATCTTTTTAATCGGTCCTTCTTAAAAATAAATAAGAAAGTTCCATTTTTGTTTTATTTTCAGCTTTAGTTATGAACTTATGACTGAAATGAAGGTTTCTTGAATTTTGTTTATAGTTTCACAAAGATGTGATGTGACCTTTGTCGTTTAATGAAGTTGAAAATCAAAGGTCACACTTCCTTTTTACTGGTAAAATCTAGGTACACTAAAGATTTACCCAGAAGAATGGCTATAAATCATAGGAATATTACCGGATGGCGACGTAAATAAAATATTGATTAGGATCATAGAATTAAGATTGCCTTATTAATTACCTTAAGTAGTATTTAAGCTAACTTTATAGCCGCGCGGTGATTATGACACAAAAAGCTATACGGCCAGCTCTAATTACGTTCAACGCCGGCCAAAATTAAAAAGAAAAGTCGCACAGCAAGAATCCCGCCTATTTTTAAAAATGGAACCCGACGATGATTCGCCTAATTAATAAACCAATCACGTACAGTCGAGACGCGGCGTCGAGGCGCGGCGGACGTGCGGGCGCGGGGGATGAACGCTCGGAAATTCGAATACTATATTTTTTTCTGCACTCAAAGCATCGCAATGTTACTTGTAATTGGCTTGACGGCCAATGATAACGAATTTAGAATGCTATCAATTATTTATGAGTTATTACTTTGGCTAACAAGAAATTAGCACTTTATGTGAAAAATGTAAAACTAGTTTATATTAATCATTAAGAAATATTTGCGAACGCCAGATGTTATCCGTCTAAAGTATTCACCATGCCCACTAGTTAGAATGTATCAATACAAAAAAATTCTGCTCAGTTAATCTTGTAAAATCAATATAAGAAGTATAAAATTAAAACTTCTGATCGGATTCTCAGATCGTTGTTATGAGAACGTATCGGATTATATGACACAGCATAATGTTTTCTCTTTTGATTGAATGGACATGAATGGAACACACATTATTAACAAAAGAATATGTCCTGCCATATTGACACCGAAAAATTAGTTTAAAAAATCTCCAGTTTAGGGGTTTTAAGAAAAAAATATCATTTATCAAATAAATGCATTCTCTGTTATGTCTTTGCGCAGCGTGACTGTAAAAACTAGTTGAATAATAAATGCGTTGGTTGGCAACACTGGGCCCGAGGAAGCCCGAAGCTCGGCGAAAAAGGGCGAAGATTAGCGAGCGCGCGCTTTTTGTTTGCATCAATCGATGCGCTCGCGCATTCGCACGATGAATAATTCAAAAATTGACATGAAATGGCGTATGGTTCTTTTTTTAAATGAAAGGTGCCCGATTGAGGACTGTAATCGCCTGACGAATTCATTGGTCAACGGCTTTTTGCGTTCGGTAATTGCTGTATTTACTTTATAGGTTATGAAATGAAATTAATGCAAGCAAACGATTTCGTTCTGTTGTCTCAATGCTAAAAGCGTTGTTTTTACTACACTTAGATTATGAATCCAATCGCAGACGCAACAGTTTATACAACTGACTATAAAATGAGAATTTACAGCCAGACCGCAAATAAAGCCTCGCCTCGGCGTGCGTAAAAAATGAAATGTCATAGGGTACTTCACAAAGTGTTACACAACCGCTCAGAGAAGAAATTTAAAATGTTTACGCGTCTGCCAGTTCGTATATCTAGAAATTGGCTGTCATCCGAAGCAAAAAATGTGTAATTAATTCAAGTAATGCTGTTAATGATGCATCGAAAACTTGTGTCGATTTCCAAGTATAAGTAATCTTGTCATCTGAATTCTGGCTGCGATTGGTTGAGAGATCCCCGGTGCAGTTTTTGGATAAATGGCTTCATTCCGCACTACGGGATGCTGCTGTCAAGACATCTTCGAGTTATGGTTATGACAGCTTTTTACGTATTTCATGAAGATAATTTCATTATGTGTCTGCAAAAAGTGTGCAATAATTTGCCTGTCTCAATGTAGCAGAAGGCTGGATCGATGTCATTGTGTATTGTGGGTGAAAACTCGGTTTCTACTTCATGTTTTTGCTGGAATACTTAGCAGTGTAACGGTGATGCAGTGTTCTCTAACCGGTTCGTAACCAGGCTTTACTCTGTGAAAACAATTTCTTCACCACTGTTTTCAAAACGGTGAAGGGAAATATCGTGGTGATGTTCTAAAATCAAAACATCAAGACACATGACATGTACGGTCGACAGCAGATCAAGCTACCCCAAACTGCCAAATATTCCCAATGAACCTTGAGCCTGGATGCTTTAGGGAATAGGGATACAGTTGAAAATCTAATAAAGAAATCTGACAGATTTTAGTAGCTTGACGTGCTGTTATCCGTACAAACACGCACCGGATCCCAGTAGTGGATTACATTCTATCATTCTACCTCTAATTTTAGGCCTGCATCCCAGTACAAAAAACATTATATATGCTAATTATACTTTAACGGTGTTTATGTACGTACTTAGCTTCAAAAGATTTTAAAATATAATTGTAAAAAATATAGCTTTGTTTAGAAGTCTTGTTTTGCTAGATAGCAATCGTGTGCCAAATGTCAACCATCAATTTGTTTCTCCAACCAAGAATTTAAATTTTCTTAACACTAGTGACTTTTGTTGTCATCATTGTTAACTGTCATATTATTACAAATTAAAAAAAAAATGTTACACCAAAGAGTTTTCGTTCACAAGAGATTTTTTGTTGTATCATCTCCGGGTTTTGCCAGACTCTGTCATGTTTAAATATTCTGAATCTTCTACCGACATTCCACAATAATCCAGACCACTTAGGCTAGAATATATTTCTTGTATACTCACTTATAAGATGAAAACGCCATATTGTTGTCTATACAGGGTTGGTCGTCCACCGTTCCACCTGTTGTTAGCATCAGGGTGTTCATTCGTGTTCTATTCTCACAAGGATATCGATTAGTTTATCGATTGAAATCTATCGGTACACGCACTTCACTATTGGTTCTGCAAAGACCGCGCGTGCGTCAATGTGACGCGTTCGCACATTATGTACGTCACATCACTAGTGTTTGTGGCATAATCTGTAATGGAAGAAAACCACTATTAGAAAAAAGGCGGTTAAATTTCAAAATATTATAATACAAAAAATATTGACTTAAATGAATTGAAACTAAAAAATGATCATTAACTTCTTTAATAAATATTTCATTACAATATGCATTTTTCATTCATTTAGCTTAGAATACCTAATACGTTATATGATTCCCCTATTTGCGGGTACTCAGGCTTACTTACAAAAGTAAGCATTTCTAATTAGTGTTTTACCGTTCGTAAATTAGATACTAAACAGGTTGCAATCGATTTCGGCTAGTCGTAATAGTTTACTAGACTTATTAGATGTATCAACAAAATCAGCGAGTTCGCTAACAGAAAGTGAATTCACTTGCATTAATGAAAGCAATTATTGGCATCGCGTGACATTTCAACTGCACAGTTAAACTGATTATAGAGGTCATAGTTTTTTGTATAAAAACTTTTCTAATCTCATGAGAGCCCTGCGTCAGATTTGACGGAGATAGCGACCCGCGGTTGTACCGACGGAACCGGCCGGCCGCCATCTTGGCCCTGATTGACAGCTGTCAATGTTGGCGGCACTGCGACGCGTCGCCGCGCCTGCGCACTACGGTACACCGCGCGTCACTAATTCGTTTTGAAAATAATGTTCTTTATAAATGTCTTTTTTTGACATTCAATGGTTTTAGCAAGATTTTTTGCTGCAGTTATGATGCATATTTAACTATTTAATTTATAAAACACGTGTATTGAGATTAAATTTATATTTTTAGTTAGAATCGTGTTTTACATTCAATTTAACAGTAATTATTAATACAGCTGTTCTATTGTAAGCACCTACTTCCTCATGGCATAGACCGGTGCTGCTAATTATTCAACTGGCAAAAAAATTTTGGACATTCTATAATTATAATTACTGCATGTGCTGGAAAAATATACTTATACTTACATATCACGTCTGCATTTGATTTCTCAGTACTTTCCTTCTGATTATCAAGAGACAAACTTTTTTTAAGTACCGCGAGATATTTTACAGCTTCTAATATTTTTTCTTAAATTTGATTTAGATATTACTTTTGAAAAAAAAAACAGTTTATGATCGGTTCTTGTTTTTTTAACCAGCTTGACAGTTTTCCTCTTATCGTGTTATCTAGGTAGCTAAATAATAAGTAAATTCTGTATAACAATAACGTCCATAATAGTTTATAACTATTTAAACTGCATACATTGTACTCTATATTCTAGTCAATAGACAAAATATTTTTCTATTTTTATCTGACTTCAAAAAAAGGAGTAGGTTCTCATTTATTCATTGATTTGGTTGCATCTAACAATTTCCGAAAACGAACGTATATATAACCTTGAAAAACATCCTCTAGCTTTTTGAAAATAGAACTAGAAAAACTTAATTTTGATTTTTCCAGTTTGTATGTCATTTACTTAGATTAGATTAACCTTTCCACTTGATAATTTAACAAACTTATACGCATGGAAACACGAGGAAAACCACTACATAAACCATTAAAATGGCATCGTATAGTAAATCTTATTTTATAGTGCACTGACATCACAGTCTTGTAATAAAATAGCAACATTATGCAGAGGAGAAGTAATTGTTGAAACTCATTGCGTTCCTACATTAATCGATTTTAGTGTAACTTATTTTGCTTTAACTGTATTTAATATGTTTAGTATCCACGGGTAATTCTCATATTTTAACAACGTTTACAGCCTCAATCTGTACAAAGTAATTTTAATTTACCTACATTTTGACAACTATTTAACATTTGTAGGTCACCGAGATGAGACTGCAACTAAATTTTAAACATTTTAAATTACGAGAATTGAAATTAGCCCACTGTTATAATATATCTATTATAGAAGTCGTAATTTCTTCAGTTTTCCCCGACATTTAGAAACTCTTTGTACCTGTGCTTATGTAGTAGTAGTATTCTTCTTTTTCCATAAGGAAAGGCAACGGTACAGAGCCATACAGCCTGATCTTTAATTAAATCTTAGTTTCACTTCTTCTTTTGTAACTTATCCTAAACTTATCCTAACTTAACCTAACCCCTTTCGTTTCCCGCGTGAGGCCGATTAGGAGGAGTTTAGGGTAAAGACATGATGTGGCCACTACGCTACAATATTTCACTTTGCTACATAAATCACGCGTTTTTATTTGGTAAACGACACTACAAATAAATTAAAAATCCAATGAAAAATGAGCGTGGCACTCATATTCGCTTTCCCGCCAAAACTCCCCACTGCCTATGTTGACTTTAAATTTCAAAATTAGAACAATCCTTGCTTTTTTTTTTACTTTATTTGATTATTATTTAATGGTAGCACGGGCTGTTAAGAACATCTTCAACTGAAGAAAAAGTTTCAATCACAGTTTTGATTTCGACCCAGCCAGTCGGTAAGAATTGTTTATTTCCGCCGCTGCGTCGCGTCGATGCATGTGCGCCCGTGACGTAGCGGAAAAGATTCAGGAATGCTGTCTGGCTCAGCCGGAAAGCAATCTTATTAAAAACCTGCATTGGCCAGGGATGAAAACCGATGTTGTCAAATATTAGGTTGTATATTATAAGCTGAACAATTTTTTTTTAAATATTAAGTATCCACTATGGGCTTGTCACATATGCCGCAGGGCCGACAACCGTTGGGGTAAACAGTCCTCAAGTGGAGACCACGTCTCGAGAAATGTAGCGTAGGACGCCCTTGGCCGACGACATCAAAAAGGTGGCTGGTAGTGGCTGGCGGAGAACTGCTCAGGATCGAACTTGTTGGCATGCCATGGAAGAGGCCTATGTCCAGCAGTGGACGAGTAGAGGCTGATGATGATCCACAAGGCTCGAATGTTGTATTAATTTTAGGATGACGTTTATTGTTGCTCCATATCTTCTTTTGAACCCAACATACGAACGTTAAAAAAATCTATGAAGTGTGTAAAGAGCGAAAGAAAAGCAATCATGCGCACTTTCTAATTCTATGTACCAGCGCTAAAGCTGAAAAAATCTCGTTTTGACATTTACCAAACCAGTGTTGTCCCAGTTTGGATCAATGTATCGATAAAAATCTCGCTACCGAACTTATCGATAATCACTGAGTGTCACCGCTCTAGACGTAGATGGTAATCTAAGTGGACGGCTTGACACAACACTGTGTAAGCCGATAAAAAAATAGCAGACTACACGTTGAAAATAATAGCTAGAAAAAGGCTAACAAAAAGAAGGCCTAGTCTACCTTGAAACCTATAAGGGATAAAAAAATACTTGGGCCTAGTAAAAAAGTTGAAGACTGCAAAATAATTAGGTTTTATGTTGCTTTGAAGGCAGATGTAAGAATAATATTACTTATTTTAGCTCTAATTGTACAGATAGCCCTAATAATATGTATTTTTAGTAATTATGTACGAGTAATCGCTACAAGTTTTTAAGAAGAACTTTTATGTAACCTAAACGAAAATTTCAGCTTTTGTTGGAATGCGAACATCTAATGGCAATCGTTACGGGTTGTTGGAGCCCTCAAAGGTCTAACAATTGGTCTAACTGCAATGCTTAGATATCGCCTTCGGGTTGTGGAGGTCAGACGGCAGTCGCTTCACGGAAAATATCGAAGTTTAGCCAAAATCAGCAATTAGACTGGTAAAGCAGACTCCAGATTCTAAAGCTGAAAAGCTATGGATGCGACTGGGATAAACGCTGAGATGATGATGATGACTTATGCTTGTGAAACCGTGGGACTAATAATGACAAAAAATTAAAATCGATACCTACTATTCTTCCTATCGATTTCGTGATCATTTCAGCACGGTTCCTTCCACCTTGGAAAGTACAAAACCACGAACATGACACATGACTAGAATGGTAACGAAACAGCTGGTAACTAAAACAGACGCCATGTTTTGGTTAAGTACAGTCCGCATAAAAAATAACATCCGCCGCGTAAGATATCAATGAACGTGAAGCATTGTACTGTACGTCGCTATGCGGATATACCTGTGTTACATATGTTAAATAAAATTTATTATTATAAATTATTGAAGTCGTAACGTTTTTGTAGACATTATTAAAAATATTATTTTAAAGATAAAATATAAGGTACAGGTATATACGTATAAGTATATACATAGGAGAGATAGAAATGTACAGATACAGCATCTCAGGCATCGACGCGCAAACTGTAAGCATAGATTTTTTTGTTACCATATAACCGTGTTTTATTGGTGTTTCGAATTATAGTAAAAGAAACGATTGTCGTAAGAGAGTATAAAAGTGATGTGCTCTCCCAAAACAATAATTTCTTTAATCTTCTTCAGCCTATAGAAGTCCACTGCTGGACAAAGGCCTCCCCCAAGGTTTTCCAAATTGGGAGGTTTGCCTAATCCCCACGGTTGGTTGGCGGGTTGGGGATCGCAGTAATTTGATATTCCACAGGAAAAGCGCAGCTGCCCGCTTCCCTGGTGAGAGTTCTGATTGCCCAGTATGGTACCGGGCTTAGAATAGTACCATCCCATATCGTATATATTCGTTCACTATATTATTTTTCTTTTCTGATCTACCTATTTTTAATGAGAATTCAACCACTAATCGAAAATTAATAAACAGTAAGTGTATTTATACACGTGCAGATGACAATTTCAATTACTTTCGGTTTTCAATAAAAAATGTCACACAATAAAAGTCACTAGCTAGCTCACTTTTTAATTATAGACTTGAAATGTCATTTACTTGAGCGTAAGGTGCGTAATAAACTATTAAAGAAATACCAGAGCCTACATTCACTCGAGCGCTTTCAACGCGAACTTTTAAAGCGTGCTCCGAATTTTCAACTCTTAACGTCAAACCGAGTAAGAAAAAGTACAAAGTTGGATTTTCAACTCATACTTCAAAGCCCAAGTGTAGAAAACCCAGTGCGCTGCAAGAAAGGTCGCATTGAAAAGAACGCCCGTGCATACATAGCCTTACAGCAGAGCAAAATATTTTTATAGACATACCATAGAGTGGCTGAATGGTCATACCGTGTACAACTCAGGCAATAATGAAAAAAAAGAATGTGACATCGCTATAAAAACTTAATTAGAGCCGAGTGCCTTTAGCTTGGCAGACGATGAATAAGGTAAAACTGAATTTGACATTGAAATAGTCATTTATCAAGCAGTGACGCCATGAACTGCTAAAATTACTGAAATATTGAGTACCGTCTCATTTATGTCTAGTTAATTGTTTAAAGTTAACGATAGATACAAACAAGGCGACAGAGCAAAAGTAGCATCATTTTACTCATTATTGGTCCCGATTCCCTTGTTCACAAACTAAATTAAATTTTTGTTCAATGCATCTTTTTCTTACTATTTCATTAATAAAAGGACAGAAGATAAAATGTCAGTTTAGACCTGTCAAATTAGTGCACTCCTGACATTATCTGGCGTATTTTCAGCCGCCATGTTTATAATCGCGTCTAAACTGTCTATGGAGTATCTTAATTTGACAGGAATAAACTAATATGTTATCTTCTATCCTTTTCTTAACGAAATGGAAAGAAAAAGATGCACTTAACTTAAAATTAGTTTGTGAACAATAGAATCGGCGCCATTATTAGTTCCCTAACTGCTTAACACACTGTCAATCTGAATCATTTTTTAAACCTTGGTAAGTCCTTCTTTCCTCGTCCCTAGTTTCAAAAATTTACCAACGAAAATACTTAGGTCCGTATTCCAGAAGGAAACTCAAGCATTGATCTCTGTTTAAACATTACTTAAAACTAGTTTCAACCAATCAAATGGCTTGAAACGAGACTTAAGTAGAGCTTGAGTTTTGAGTGACGTTCTGTAATACGGACCTTAGTGCTAAATAAAAACGCAATGACAAACTCACACACACCACTCAGAGATAATAATCTTTATTTTTTGTTTTATATTGTGTACATAATAAATAGTATTCTATCTATCTATTTAAACGTTACTGAACTGACTCAGTAAGAACACGATTTTAGACAATTTGTCGTATCAAGAAAGGGATATTGCTTACAGATTATAATAAAGATTAGGCTGTATGGCTCTGTACCATTGCCTTTCCATGTGGGAAAAGAAGAATATTACTCAAGAAAGGGCTTTTTTTGAATTACATATCGCTAGGTATACAGTCATTTTTACAAAAAAATTAAATAACCCTTTACTTAGTGTAATAACGTTACTTTCGTAGTTCACATAGTTTCCGTAAGATGGTAATGATATTTATTAAACTTGAAATGTCATTAATTATTGAGATGTCAAAGTTTTAAATGCTTCTCCTGAAAAATTGCATTTTCGCAAAAGTGACGGTCTCGTATTAGATATGTAGAACAACACTTTTTTTTTAAATAATAGACGAATATCATCGACGTCCTTTGTGGTGATTAGAACTATGTAGGTACTGAATCCATGATAACAACAGAAGAAATATTCTCGTAACTAAAACCGTTCAAAGTCACATTCTCATCTCAGCGATCAAAGTAAAATACTTGTCAATAATATAAGAAAATTGAAGTTTTTATTGACAGTTTGAGACTACGTTCTTATAATTGCCAGATTGGGCACTCAGGTCTGGGGTCGATGTACGAACGACAACAAGTCAATTACCCGAAACTGTCAATTATTCCCAATCAACCTTGTGTCTTAATGCTTTTAAGATACTTGAAAATTTTATACAGAAATCTGACAGATTGCAGTAGCTTGATTTGCTGTCGTCTGTACATCCATATATACTACAAACCCCCTCACTAGGAGTCGAACGGTCGTACCTGTGCCAATTTTAACTTTAGTAGGTAGCAGTAACAGTAAAAGTAATATTTACTTATCTTCCATCCTTTTCTTAATGAGATAGATAAAATAATAAATTTAGTTTAGTTTGTTATATGTACTTTCTAAGTATATCTTGGACACCAATGACTGATTACAAGGTGAAGGAAAACATCTTGAGGAAAGCTGGACTTTAAGTCTGAAATGGCCAACCCGCATTGAGCAAGCGTGGTGATTACGCTCAGTCCTTCTCTGTATGAGAGGAGACCTGTACCCAGCGGACGATAAGAAGGTTGATGATGATACTACCCTCCCACTAGGAGTCGAACGGTCGTAGGTACGTATGCCAGTTTTAACTTTAGTAGGTAGGTACTAAACTAATATTTCTTGTTTGTCCTTTTCTTAATAAAATAGAAATTAAGAGATGCAGAGAATTTAAAGATAGTTTAGTTTGCGAACAAAGATATCTGGCCATGGTTGCAATAATTTTAATTCCTTCTAGCAACTTTGCAATCATCATCATCATCATCAGCCTCTACTAGTCCATCGCTGGACATAGGCCTCTTCCATGGCACACCAACAAGCTCCTTTCTGAGCAGTTCTCCGCCAGCCACCTTTTTGATGTCGTCGCTCCATCTCGCCCATGGGGGTCCTACGCTACGTTTGCCGAGACGCGGTCTCCACTCGAGGACTCGTTTACCCCAACGGTTGTCGGTCCTGCGGCATATGTGCCCAACCCATTGCCACTTCAGCTTGCTAATCCTCTCAGCTATGTCGGTGACTTTGGTCCTCTGTCAGATCACCTCATTTCTGATACGGTCCTTTAGAGAGACGCCCAACATAGCCCGCTATAATTTTGTAATAATTTTGCAATAATTTAGTTTAATATAAAAACGAAATTTCAAGATCGTTGTCAGAAGAACAAAAATTGCAGAAACGTAATTTTATAGGTGTTCTGATCCTTAGATCAGAGATCTAATTACCTTTCTGCAATGATTCCAATAATCTTGTTTATTGAGATCTTGCGCTACTTAATTTCAAATTAACATTGTCGTTAGTAATAACTTGTAATACCACGGTAACTTGCTGTAGAATATTCGATGCCAACTAATTGTGCCGTTAGATAGAGATCCCACGCATCATCATAATTCACAATCATATCGTAGGTATATTACAAAGCGGCTTGTTTTAATGTAAATCCTGGTAAGCTACTGAACTGATACCATTATAATATGGATAAGTACCCTTCTATAAAATGGTACTGAATAATTTTTGATAAGTCAATTATTATAGTGGAGAATTATAATTCAAAGTATTAAAAATTAGTTTGAAGAATGAGACCTGTGTCCCAACAGTGGGAACATATTAAGCTGATTTGTAATTATACAATATGTAAAGAAAACCCCCTCCAATCTATAAGGATAATAAAGGTTAGGTAAACAGATAACCAAATAGAATATGAAATTTTACATATCCATCATAGTAACAATACTAATGAATTTTGAAATATTCTTTTTTTCCGTGAATTAATTCCAACTACCCCAAAATTTGGCAATTTCAAAAAAAGTGTCAACACCATTTTCGACGGTATTATTATAAGCGATGCGACCACGCGCCGCGTGCCCTGGCTCCTTTCGCCCGCATATGTATTAAATTACTTCCTTTTGCGAAATAATATTTATATTTTTACGGGACTTAAGTTTAGCCCGGCTTTGTAGGCATTAGTAGAATCAGTTATCAATACCTAACAATACCTTCACGGATCGGACAGGGATTTCATTACATAATTATTGTATATTAGTGTTCGGAGTATAAGTAACACGGATCGAATTAAAACTTTTATAGAGGAAATATTTGTGTTTTAAAGGACGCGACGCAACGTGTAATATCTACTTCCTATTAAGGTCTTATTTACCCCTAACCTGAAAGTAATATGCCTATAATTATTTGCTATCATTCAAAAC
Organism: Sesamia nonagrioides; assembly: GCA_017933935.1. Taxonomy (NCBI): domain Eukaryota; kingdom Metazoa; phylum Arthropoda; class Insecta; order Lepidoptera; family Noctuidae; genus Sesamia; species Sesamia nonagrioides. The sequence goes on along the minus strand of JADWQK010002280.1, from coordinate 5,839,334 downwards.
CTGATAGCGAACACGTTGTAATGTTTCATTCACGTGATTGTCACCTTTTCACCCTTCCTGACGTATATGGACGTCAGTGACCGATATGTGGACTAATTTGTTGGGTCCAATGTTGGTCAGAGCGTTGCAAGATCATCCAATTTGTTTGTCGCAAATATTACCATCATTATTTTTTGACCTTCAAAAATGTTCATGCAATATTAATTCTTTTTTGTTTTTCTTCCAAATTTAAAACAGTAAGTATTCTATTATTAGTTATTAATTTTTTTCTTTTATTTGTTTCTAGTAGAATGTTATTATTATGTTGCAGTAACACAGTAAATTCGTAATATAAACGAAATTTCATATTATCACGGTAGCGTCACCAAGTGCAATTGTAATCACAAGATTCAGAGATAGTCAACCCATCGCTTCTAATGCACTGTTTTATCTTTATTTACAATATCATGTTTATCTATATATTTGCAGAAGTGACATCTTGTTAAGTCAATTATTTGCATTACAGTATAGTTTCCGAACACGTCTGTTACCTTTTGTGAAACAATTTTGAAAATGTATAAACGATTTTCTCTGTGTAATGTGTATGTATGTGATCTCTTATGAGTTACCTGAGATATTTTTTTAGTAAAATCTATCACCCACGATATTAAATATATACTTAATACGATATTAAAGATACATAGGTTATATAGTTAAAGAAATGAAATTAATTAAATAAATCTCGAGAATAATGCCTTGGACAATTGTCTGTGGTGCTGTGTCGCAGTTTGTTTGATAATTTTATCTTTAATCAATGAACTATCAAAAATCAAAGAAGGTAAGTACTTACCTACTTAATTAAAAATAATTAAAACGTTTACTAAGAAAAGGTCAAATAGGTATGCTAAAACATGAGTGAACTTTTGGTATAATTGATTTGGTATTAATTATTTTTTATTAACTTTTTTTTAAGTAATAGTATAAAAGTATTTTTATCTAAATTTAATTAATTTTTGTCTTTGTATGGATCATGGGCATCAGTATTTAGTCTCATCCATTTATTGATGTGATAAGAAATAATAGCTTGGTCGCTCTATAGCCTTACTTATTTTTAAATGATTTCAACCAATTCAAAATATATTTACCCAATGCATATTCAAATGAAGTAACATGGGTCGTATATATTAAAATCCCTTATCCTTGCTTACGTATAATTTTCCTTTTTAAATGGACAATAACCTGGTCATTTTAATGATAGTCTTTAATTATTTAAAATTGACTTAAACCTTTTTATTGTAACATAGACTTTACGATACATAAGTAATGACAACCTATAACAATTGCGTCTTTTTCGCAGATGTAGGTACCTATATCTCGTTTTTTTTTTTTCTAAACGACTTTCATTGAGGCTACATTTATATAATATCTGAAATATATAATAACAAGATACACAAGAAAACAAAACACACAATAAACCTAGATAAGTAAGTCATACTCCAGTACATCCATCAAATATTTATCTAGACTTCAGCAAATATGTAGTACCAATAAATACGCACCATTAACAAACTTGCATAAGAAGTGATTCGTTTAATAACGTCAATTATAAAGTTTTCAATGTACGCCACTTGTCAAAAACAATAAAAAACACAATATTCTTGAAAATTCAGTACATCCAAAGATTCGAACTTTTACCGCAACTTGGCACTATACCTTGATCACATTTGCAAAAAAAAATAACAAAAGAACTATGCACTATGACACTTTCACGTTTCTTTTTTTAAATTTTAATGTCTGCTAAGGGACTCGGAGTTGGGGTGTAAAAAGTTCGTAATAGTTGGAAGTTGACGCGGCGAGACACTGCGCTGACGGCTGTGCTCGATCGACTGGAGTCGCAAGCGCACCTCTACACGGCCGGCGCTGAATACAGGGGTCGGCAACATTTTATAAGATTTTTGTTGCAGGCTTGTAAGTTGTTGAATGTTTTAGTTTATAAAATTATTATCAGTTTTATCTGTGCACCTTATTTACTTTCATATAGACACTTCAGTTTAATCTTCTTCTTCATACAACGACTTCTGATGGTGGAGACCGAAATATTTCTGCTTATATCAAAGACCTAGGATTGACTGGTCGATTATCTTATAGATTAGTTTGCATAACGACATCATTTTATAAGTAACTGATTAAACTACCTACTTTTAGTCTTAGTTTTTAGTTTCAGATGACCACTAGAATTATAATTCAAATATCAAATTATTTGAAACCTTTGCTGGATATTTATAAATAAAAAAAACTGTTGGTTACTCCCTCTTAAAACCTGTTAAGTCAGCGATTGAGAACGCAAAGAGCCTCGAAGTTACAATGTGAAAATACGTTCGTCTCTTTTCCTCTTAGAACAATTGAGCTCACATTCGACAAGGACGCCGCTATTACTATAAGTAAACTCGCATAGATCTAGCTTAATTGATATCGCTTCGATAAGTTGTAAGTAAAGTTTGTACGAGCCATTTAATTTCAAGCTTTGAATCAATTGAAATAAGATGTGTTTTCAATAGTATTTATCTCCAATTTAACAATTTTGGAAAACAACGAGCTTAAAATATATTAATTTTGGCAATTTAACGCATGTAACGGTTCAAATTATATCTAAGGAAACACGTGAAATTGTCAAATAAATAATAATCATGAAAAGTTCAATAAGAAACTTTAAATGATAATTTCGGCGTGGGATGCGTACGCGCAGCCGGACAGTGGACACGTTTGATTAGTTGCGAGAATACATCTTTTCGTGAGGTCCCTTTCGCTCGGTGAGTCCGGCAGTAAGTTAGAGGAGGACAACATAACGTTTACATCTTTATGGACCAAAGAGACGTGGCTTTAATGGGATCTTCCCAGATGTAGTGATCGGTTAATTTTAGTAGGTAGGAGGAAATCGTCAGTTACAACAGTTTTACATAGCAGCCCGTTTTTTTATGTTATTTATTAAACGCTAAAGACGACTGCATTTAATAGTCATCAAGTTACATGTGGAGTATTTTAATTTATATCTTTATTTATTGCGTTGTTTGTAACACGTTTGTAATTGATTTTGTTGCGAACTGTACTCGTTTCTTTTTTTTTTTTGTTTTTGTCTGTTTATCAAATTTAAGCTGTTACTTGCTTAAGTATGTATTTCTTTTGTATAATTTATGCTGTAATAATTTTTGTTTATTACTTTTTGGTAATTCATACAGATTTTTAAATTTTATTTGCGTTGTTTCTTCAAAAATCGCAGTCGCAAACTTCCGTTCTAACAAACTTTTACATTTATATACTTATACAAGTTCCAACGAATAGATGCCTACCACTGACAATTACAATAGTACTTACCTAAAAAAGTACTTACCTAGTTGGTTTTGAAATATTTATTAAATCTGCGTAGAATTCGATCCTCGGATTCGAATAATATTTGAATGTCTTTGATTCGAACCAATATACCAACGAGACGAGAGAACCTAAAAGACGCAACCCCAACTGCAAGGAGGACCGATGACCTGGTGAAAGTCGCGGGAAGCCGATGGATGTGTGCAGCACAAGACTGGTCATTGTGGAAAGCCTTGGGGGAGGCCTTTGTCCAGCAGTGGACCTCTATAGGCTGAAGAAGAAGAATAATCTACTTATGAAACATCAAAAGCTCCAATTTCCAATTGATCTTCGTTCTTCTCCTATGGAGAAGAGCCGACAAAACACACTACGTTTATTCTTTTAAAATAAATAGCTTTTTTTATAAGTAGAACATTAGCCGAGTTTTAGTGGTGATGATGGCCTACTTCTTCTGTCCAATAACTACTAAACTTCATTTAAAAAAATAGATTACAATTCATCATCATCAGCCTCTACTCGTCCACTACTGGACATAGGCCTCCTTCATGGCACGCCAACAAGCTCGATCCTGAGCAGTTCTCCGCCAGCCACTACCAGCCACCTTTTTGCTCCATCTCGCCCAAGGGCGTCCTACGCTACGTTTGCCGAGACGCGGTCTCCACTCGAGGACACGTTTACCCCAACGGTTGTCGATCCTGCGGCATATGTGACCAGCCCATTGCCACTTCAGCTTGCTAATCCTCTCAGCTATGTCGGTGATTACAATTAATATTTTTTTAATATTATTAATTAATGAGCTATGGTAAATGAACTCTGGTAAAGATGTCCCGCTCCATTCCGCGTGCCCTTCAAACACTAAACTCGGACTACACTCGCATATTGTTTCAAACTACGTCAAAAATTATACATAAATACCTACTATTTAATTTTTACTGCTGTTACCTACTTGATACTGTTCGCGCACTGGCTAAACGATCAACTCCTGGGCCTGTAGCCAATGTAACATCGCTTCGTAGCGAAGCGAAATCGAATACCAAACCAACCAATAACGAAAACGATTGACCACGTGACGCAATAAATCACGTGGTCAATCGTTTTCGTTATTGGTACGTTGTACGTTGTTACATTGGCTACAGGCCCTGTTCTGCGTGTCGCTGGTTCGATTGCCGAACCGTAACACATTTTTACTATCAATCTGAATCATTTTGAAGCATATTGCTAATCCATTGCTCCATATATTCGAAAAACGTGTCTGCTCAACAATGTAAATAGCGTAATGAATGTTGTTGAACTGTCAAATTGAAACCCATTGCTACTAACATGGGCGTACCGAGAGGGGCAGGGGGAGGCAGCTTTTACTTGCGCCCCGTAGGCCTGACTTGCCCCCCCTAGACCCGAAGCTGAGTAGGTATGCTCATGGCTACTGACAGTAGGTATGTTACGGAATTACCCTGCGGGTCATAATTATACTAACTGCGGTTTCACCTGTGTGAGTAGTAACAATTTAAAAAAAGACAATCATATCTAATGTATCAAATCCTGCATAACTAATGTACCCATAGGTATACAAAATTTCATAAAAATCGGTTCAGCCGTTTTGGTGGAGTTCGAGGACACTGGACAAACACTGTGACAGAAGAATCTTATATAATGGATGTCCTACAGGTAGTTGTTCCGGGTCTGGCTGTTTGTGTATGTGAGTATATATATCTATTAATAAACGCACTCCCGATACAGGAATAATTCCCTAGAAACCCTGGCGTATGGGCAAGTGATGAAACACGGGTGGGTTTTAGTCAGTAAAAGTCTGACACGCCCTTCTGCTCCGTCCAGAGCGGGAGAGGTCATTTGATGATTTCCCATCCCAAACGAAAAAAAAATGTAATTCCCAGTTTGAGGGAATCTTATAACACTTATACAGTTCGAGAGTCCTTTTCATCAACTTTTACCCGTTATTGTTCACTATCATATTACTATGGTAGTGTTTGATACCGTAACGATGATCAGACGAGTGACGACGAGTGTGAAACCTGTGGACTCGAGGTGTACGCCCCAGATAACATCTTGATTGTGTCAACTGCCTTGTTGAGTACACCCAAACGACATACTAGTCACTAATCAATTATAAAATAAGTATTTTTAAGTGAAAACGAGACTGCCTAGCTTAGTCAAAAAGAGCCTCTGCAGGTTAGAATCCCAGATATACATATAGGTATTTCAGGAATTTCTCAGTGGCAGCCTGGCGTTAGTATTTGTGCCCGCTTGATGCTAATAGTTTCTGCTTACTTACATTTTTTTAGGTTTTGCTGGTAGACAGTATATTGACGTGGCCAGCTGATATAATAATAATAATAATTAATTTCGGACAGTAGGTATCCATATTCGGTTAGTACTACAAAAATCTTAAGCCTATGTTAGTAGTAATAAAAAGTAAAACAATATGTAATTTTTTGCGAGCTCAGCCAGACACTCCTTACTGTCTAACTAGGACCCGCATGAAACACTCCATTATTTTGGAGTCGATCCTATCAGCGACTACTTTCAAAATGCTGCTAGTGCTACCCCGTACTCTACGTAGCAAGGAGGCGGTTCTCTTGCGTATAATAGCAAAATAAATAACACGGTACCTAAATAGGTTATTTAATAGAGAACAAAAGTAATATTCTGTATTTTGTAATGTTAGTCAATTTACATGCCTAGTATCGAATACAGTCAGATGTTTTTTTTACACTAAGCTGTGGTGTTTGTTCCGCAACTTCTCCTTCCCAGCGAAAGCACTAAGAAGTGGCGAAGGGCGGCTGTTTTAAAGGACTGCCTAATGTAATATTGTCGTTCAAAAAGTTCTGATTTGTCAGCCTAATTTCAATAAATGACTTTTGATTGATTTTGTTACAAAAGCCAGTTTTCCCTTAAAGTGTACACAAAAACGCGTGCGCATGTTTCGAAGATCATGAAAGTGGAAAATCACCCATAATGGTGGCGCAGTTCTCTATGAACGTCAACATACCTCCATAATACTCATGTAGGTGCATCAAAAAAAAAAACAACAGCGTATATTCATGTTGTTTCCGAAATTGCAGGAAAGCTCGATGTTAGTTGACGGTGTTATTTCAAGCGAGAAAACCACTGGATAGTGAGCACTGCTTAAATAAAAGTTTGTTGCCCTATGATTCCAATCCTTTTCTACACATATTTGATTATTTATATCATTAAATTGTCATCATTCTTACTATATTTCATTAACAAAAGGATAGAAGACAAAAATTAGTTTAGTACTGTCAAATTAGTCAGCGCCTGGCGTAATTGACATATATTATTCGCTTGGTCTAACTGCAATGCTTCGATGTCGCCTTCGGGTTGTGGAGGTCAGACGGCAGTCGCTTCACGGAAAATGTCGAAGTTTTGCCATATCAGCAGTTAGACTGGTAAAGCGGACCCCAGACTCCAAAGCTGAAAAAGCTTCGGATGCGACTGGGATTAACGCTGAGATGATGATGATTCGCTATGTTGCTAATCTCAAGTCTATAATCTCTATGGAGTACCTATCTTAATTTGACAGAACTAAACTTTTCCTCCTTATTCTTCTATTCGCATTAAGGGAATCAGAAAGAATATAAAATAAGATTAAATAGCATTTCTTCTTCTTCTTCTTCAACCTATAGAGGTCCACTGCTGCACTGCTGGACAAAGGCTTTTTTTTTTTTTTTTGCTGGGGTCCGCTTTACCAGTCTAACTGCTGGTTTTGGCTAAACTGCGATATTTTACGTGATGCGACTGCCGTCTGACCTCCACAACCCGAAGGTGATATCTAAGCATTGCAGTTAGACCAATTGTTAGACTTTTGAGGGCTCCAACAACCCGTAACGACTGCCGTTCCCCTAACGGCTTAACGTGCTTTCCGAGGCACGTCCAGACCAGTGCAAATATTCATATTCATGCATCCAACCATTTGCACTGTGCGGGGATCGAACCCGCGCCTCCTTACGCAACGGCCGCGTTCGCTACCGCTACGCCACGGAGGCTGTCATGTTCTGTAATCTATATGATGTACATAATAAAGAGTATTGTATTCTATTCTCATAAATTGAGTGAAGCGATATATATAATAGATTTACTTTACTCAACCGGCGCAATAATGATGGAATTTTAAATCGAATCATTATTTGCGATGAAAAGTGGATCCTGTAGGTACATTAATTGGATACCGCTCGTCTCAATGGCTGAACCCTTTCAAAACAAGCTAAGACCTCAGTCTGAGAGTAGTTTTTAGTCAGTAAGAGTCTGTCAGACTCTTACTGACTAAAAACTACCCCGGTGTACCATCTCACACCTACGCCGGGGAACTAATATATAATTCTTCAGCAACCGAGGGGAGGGGAGATAAATGACTAAATAGTTATTCTATTTTAAATAAATACCTATCAAATTAGCCCCACAGACTTCCAAAATAGCAATTCGGGAATTGGTAAAACCTTTTTTTATTATGTAATTTATTTGTGCAGTTTTACCATTTAATTAATTATTTTCAAACTTAATTGTAATCTATGTGTTTTGCCATGGGCACCTGCAAAAAACCTGCAAACTTAAATTTGAAGCTATAATGTCACTCAAGAGAACCATTAACCAACATGACAGTTCAGGGACCTACTCAACAGTAATGATGATTTGTCGTAATTAAAGCGAAAGGAAGGACGGTCTTGTGCTATCGTACCATCGAGAAAGTAAGAGTGTGACAATTTCACGCTCGCGACTCACGCGCACTGAACTTGACGTCTAATGCGAGATTGTGTAGCGACAGCACACAAGGGCTTTCCGTTATTAACATTTTCTAACTTTATACTGAAACGTCGCTCACAATGGGCCTCATACGAAGGCTCAGAGTCACACAAAGGGCAATGGAAAGAGCTATGCTAGGAGTTTCTCTGCGTGATCGATCGAATCAGAAATGAGGAGATCCGCAGAAGAGCCAAAGTCACCGACCTAGCTCTGCGAGTCGCTAAACTTAAGTGGCAGTGGGCAGGGCACATTGCTCGTAGAACCGATGGCCGATGGGGCAGTAAGGTTCTGGAGTGGCGGCCACGTACTAGGAGACGCAGCGTAGGGAGGCCCCCAACAAGGTGGACCGATGACCTGGTGAAGGTCGCGGGAAACCGATGGATGCGGGCAGCACAAAACCGGTCAGCGTGGAGAGCCTTGGGGGAGGCCTTTGTCCAGCAGTGGACGTCTATAGGCTGAAGAAGAAGAAGAAGTATTAATAACACTGACCGGCAGGGTAATTACGTATCCCACTGTCAGTAGCCATGACATTTATTTTGACATATCGAATACATTCATTGTATTATTTAAGCCGCTCAGCGAGCTATGGAGTGGCCTATGTTGGGCGTCTCTCTGAAGGACCGCATCAGACATGAGTTGATCCGACAGAGGACCAGAGTCACCGACATAGCTGAGAGGATTAGCAAGCTGAAGGGGCAATGGGCTGGTCCCAATAGCCGCAGGACCGACAACCGTTGGGGTAAACGATTCCTCGAGTGGAGACCGCGTCTCAGCAAATGTAGCGTACGACGCCCTTGGGCGAGATCGAGCGACGACATCAAAAAGGTGGCTAGTAGTGGCTGGCGGAGAACTGCTCAGGGTCGAGCTTGTTGGCGTGCCATGGAGGAGGCCTATGTCCAGTAGTAGACGAGTAGAGGCTGATAATGATGATTATTTACGTTGCTGAGCAGATCCATTTTTCGAAGATATGGAGCAACGAATTGCCTATATGCTATAGGGTGCTGGACAATACCATACCTACACAATCGCGTACAACTAAAGAGACATCTTTTTAAAATGAAAACTTCTTTAGCATCGTATCTTAGTGATTTCGAAGTCGATGGAACGAAAAAGAGACAGACACGTAATTTCATAAGAATTAACGTGAGATAAAATGAGACAGGTAGCATTGTACAGCGTTTCTTATAACTATCCTCTTCACGAAACTTTAGTCTCATTATCTTGAACCCAAAATTTTTCTTCTACCACGTGTGAATTGCACACATGCTTTATTATAGAATTTATAGAATTTTCTGCTTAAACTGCGTATAATATACAACTTTGACATGACAAAATCTTAGCGTACTTCCTTCTTTCTTCTTCAGTCTATCTAAGAGGTCTACTGCTGTACAAAGGCCTCCCCCAAGGCTTTTTGTCGGCTCTTCTCCATGGAACTATTTTAGGTTAAGTAGTAGTTATTGGACAGAAGAAGTGGGCCATCATCACCACTAAAATTCGACGGTGTTCTAAATTTAAAAAAATATAATATTTATAAAAGAACATGGTGTCTCTTCTCCATAGAAAAGGAACGAAGACCAATTGGAAATTGGAGCTTTTGATGTTTCATAAGTGCCCATGTAGGTTTCTTCTCCTTCATCGTCCTATAGTGGTCCACTGCTAGACAAAGGCCACAAAAGCTTTCCACAAAAACCGGTCTTGTGCTGCCCGCATCCATCAGCTCCTCCGACCTTCACCAGGTCATCGATCCACCGTGTTGAGGGCCTACCTGCGCTGCGTCTTCAGGAAGCTACGCTACATCTTTTCGTCGTCCATGATACCACAGTATAAGACTAGTAGTAAAGTCTTTGACCAGTTTATGTTGCCATTGACGACATACGGAACTGAAATGTGGTCGCTCACAATGGGCCTCATACGAAGGCTAAAGGTCACACAAAAGGCGATGGAAAAGCTATGCTCGGAGTTTCTCTGCGCGATTGAATTAGAATTGAGGAGATCCGCAGAAGAACCAAAGTCACCGACATAGCTCTTTTTTTTTATTAGTTATAAACTAGTGCTTGACTGCAATCCCGCCTGATGGTAAGCAGTGATGCAATCGTTGATGGTAAAACGCCCCCGCCCACTGCCACTTAATTTTTCATTGCTCTTAGAACCGATGGCCGATAGGGCAGTAAGGTTCTGGAGTAGCGGACACTTCCTTAGCTTAATACTACATAGAATACACATTACATAAAATCGTTCCTGTATTCCGAGGTGTTTGGGGGTTTGGTATTAGATTTATCCATCAAAGAGTTCTCAGTAGCCGCTCGGCGTCTGGACTTGCGCCCGATTGATGACAATAAACTCAGCAGCTATTAAATGGAACATATACATAACTGGTGAGAAGTGGGGAGCCTATAACAATAGACAGGTAAATAATATTTTAAGTCTGATACCACAGCGTCATTATATATGTGCATGTTTTAACGAATCAAAATGTGTGTTGATACTTTGGCTCAGGTCGAAAGAGTCGAACGTGGCCATTAGCTTCTGTATATGTACGACATTCTTCACGTCGTCTTCCCAGAAGCTTGTGAGTAATAGAGTCATTTATATACCTGTAACATTATTCTTAATACTATTCAATTGTTGACACCTGCAACATAGACTTGAATTGAAAACGATTTGAATCAACCAGTTAAATTTCAATGCAAGACGAATTATAAATATAGCTAAAACCAGCGCTATCTCTGGGGTTCTACCTCATATTATGTGTTCTTCCTCTGCATCATGGTTACCTCAAATACAGGTGGACTTTCAATCGGCTCTTCTGTATTGGAAACGACCAATTTGAAGCGTGCACCTAACTTCTGACGCTGCATAAGTTTTTTTTTTATAAACTTGTGCTTATTCGTTCCTTCCTATTCACTCAGTGTTTTTTGAGTGAATAGACTCTTAATAAACTAGCGCCCGTTACCATCAACGATTGCATCCCTGCTTACCATCAGGCGGGATTGCGGTCAAGCACTAATTTATGATTATAAAAAAGATGTAAAAAAATAGAGATATACATTTTTGGAGAATATAATCAATATCTACAACAATAGGTCCTTTTAGGTCATCCTCATCGTAAGTAATTGAACTATATACATTGATATAATATTAAACTAAGGTAGATACGTCACTAGCGCACTGAAAATGAAGCGTACAAAAGGAGGTAAGTTTAGTTTTCGTCGTTTCTATTTAAGCGCAAACGACAAACACTAGCCATCTTTTTCTTCTCTATGCTTTAGATTGCGCCCCATCTCACTCACACTGTGCCAACGTGTGAAATGTACGCAGAATAAAAAAATTGCATGTGTGTGCTGCTGCTCTGATCGGCACATTTATTTTGGTTAATTTGTTAGAGCATATCATATCTGTTTAATATTTTATCAATGACTTTATAATTTTTTCTGCAACCACTACCCGACTCGAGTTATGCTTGCACAGACGCAGATCTCGCCGAAATTGTCTCTGCGCAATTTCCCGCCACTTTCCATATTGTCTATGATTGTGTAACGCACACATGTTTGGTAATTCTATTACCTAACAACCAAAGTTTATGAACACAGAGCTTGCTTGTTAAATTACTTGCATTTCTTAATATTGCTTCAGATTTCATCAAGACTAGGGTTACCATAACAGAAATTTGAAGAGTCCTGATACAGAGCATTTGTTAAAAAAAATAGCCTCACATATATTCTTTTTAAACATTCTTTATTCAATTCCTAGGTCCGTATTACCGAACGTCACTCAAAATTCAAGCTCTAGGTACTTAAGTCTCGTTTGAAGCCTTTTGATTGGTTGAAACTAGTTTTAAGTAATGTTTAAACAGAGATTAATACTTTAGTGACGTTCTGTAATACGGACCTAAATCTTCTCTTTTTATGGTAGCCAGTAAGTACTATTCCAATGCAAAGGCTTCCTTTTATTCTTCCATTTGCATTTGATCAAAAAACTTCTCATATGTATATATTTTTTAAACATACTCTTTAAAATTTTTAGCCTTCTCTTTTTATGGTAACCAGTAAATACTATTTCAATTCAAAAGCCTCCTTTTATTCTTCCGAACATCCTTTTCTAGGCCACCTCAACCTAACTCTTGTTACATTTAACTTATTTAGCTTCTACAAAATCTACCTCAAGTAGAAAAAGCCGGACAAAGCCAGGCTTCGCGCTCAAAAAGCCGGACACGTGCGGACATATGAAGACGGATGGTAACTCTACGAGACACAGACAGTGTCAATCAGCTGTTTGTCGTAATCTCAGTTGTAATACAACGCGAATGATTGGTCTCACATCGTTTGCGAATATGGGTTGCAGGAAAACTGCCGGTCCGAACTCCAAGTTGTTATACAAAGTGTGATATCGTTACAATTCTGTCTATCAACGTGGGTAAAGGCTTTCATAATGATTTCAGAAATCAATTTGTTGAAAACATTGTAAGCACAAGCTAAGAAAACATTAATATCCCACTGTATAATTACTTAACAATGGTTCATGTGAATTGGAAATAAGGATACGAATAGAAATGGCCAAAAATGCTATATCTCAGCTCCACAAATTGTGACGTGACCGCAACATTTCACGGAAAACTAAGATTATACACGTTAGATCTCTCATCTTCTCTATCTTCAGCTATGGTTCGGAAACGTGGACAATCAAGAAAGCCTGTAAGTAATGAGGAGAACGACTTGAGGGGGAGGAATTACTTAACATTATCATTAACAATGTGTTTCATTTTGACAGTTCAACAACATTCATTGCGTTATTTACGTTGTTGACCAGACATTTTTTTCTAACATATAGAGCAATCGATTATAATCAATATGCTTCAAAATTATTTAAATTAGAGTAATAGTGCGTTTGCCAATCCGAGTTGAGCAAGCATAGTGAATACGCCCAATCCTTCTATGTATGAGAGGAGACCTGTGCTCAGTAGTGGGACGATAAAAAATGTAGATGTTGATGACGATGATGATGAATAGTACGTTACGCAAAGAGGGTGCTGTAATTAACTTACACAACTGGTGCCTATAGATATGCACATCAGGCTAGTACAATCTCTTATTCAATTCAGATTTCTTATTAAAATTTTCAACTTTATCTCTTGATTGGGAATATTTTCCAGTTTCGGGTAGCTTGACCTGCTGTCGTCCGTACCTACCTAGTATTGTAAAATCTGTTTTAAAAGTCCAATGAAAAATGAGCGTGACACTCATCTTAGCTTTCCCGCCAAACACTCAAAGAACGATAGGACAGCCAGAACCACAGTACCTATATAAAAATTTATTTTTAAGACAATTAGGTACTCTTCCATCATTCACACTTTCCATTTTCAAAGACAAACCTACTTGTGTATTCTATCGAATCTTACAACATTACGACACGCTACCAAGTTGGCAACTATATAAAAAAAATAAAAAAACAGTCGCCGGTAGCGTAGGGTCGCCACGGAAGGCAATATCCTGTTTCCTGCTAACCCCTTTTTTATTTTAATGCACAATTATAAAGTTATTCGCTTGATTTCGTCAGCTATACTCCGGCGCATATAAATGGACTTTTATAGGTAAATGTTGGGGTGGTCTGATAGTTATTTTACGTAATAATTCAGTTTTGATTAAATTATTGATCTTAGCTGAAGAGTGTAAGTTATTGGTAATTTGAATAGAGATTTTCTAAAAAATATGTCTTTTCTGCCTCGTGCAACTGCTGAGCACAAAGTCCTGGATTCCTAGGATGGACAGGGGCACAAGAAACTGGAAATTTCTTAGCAGCGGCGCTCCATGTAGTACCTACTGGTTATTCAGCTGCATCCACTTAGACTCTAGGCGATGCCAGCATAGTTAGGAAAAGGCTAGGTTTTTTTTTCATAATTATAAACTAGTGCTTGACTGCAATCCTGCGTGATGGTAAGCTGGGATGCAATTGTTGATGGTAAGGCGCGCTAGTTTATTAAGAATCTATTCACTCAAAAAAAAACAGACTGAATAAGAAGGAAGACGGCAGTTGAGGGAGGTGGTGCAATGTTAAAGCAACAATACGACCAAAGATGCTGCTCCAGAGGGAGATTGATCTGGAGACCCTCCACGACCAAACTCCCGACACAACAACTGCATTTTTTTTTTATTTTTTTTTTTATTGATGGGATTACCCCATCAGCGCGGTTTTGTCTCCCATATTGAGGTGGGAGAATCTTTCTTGCTTTTCGTTTTTACTGAAGGTGACAGTAAACTTTCTTCTTATTACATCTTATTAATTATTCTTACAGGTAAATGTTACTCAAACTATATTGTTAAGCTTTATAGATTAACAACTGCATTTGCAGCATCGCACACGGCACACATCGCAACACAACTGCTCAGATCCATCAACCGTACGGCTTCACCAGACATCATCATCATAGGTCAAAATGATATGAAGTTGGCTAGTTACATCTGACGATAAGAAGCTAAGAATTTTAAGTAGATAACGTTTTACATCCTTACTAATATTATAAATCGCGGAAAGTGAGTTTCACACCGTAACTACTGAACCGATGGCTTTGAAATTTTGCAGACGTAAAGTTAGAAGTCCGGATTAAATAATAATAATAATAATAAAGCTTTATTTATTTCCACATTCCACATTTTGCTTAATAACTAATTTATATAGTTTTTTTTTTGTCTTTTTAACGTGGCTTATATGGACCCCCTTCGGGTAAAAGCCTCCTCCCAGGACTTCCATTGATCCTTATTTTTAGCCATGGATACCCAGTTTTCTCCTGCTACTTTTACTAGGTCATCTGTCCATCTAACGGCTGGGCGGCCTCTAGCCCTATGACCTCTAGGACCTTGCCATTTCACAGCTCTTATGGTCCACCTGTCATCTTCGTAACGGGCTACGTGGCCCGCCCATCTCCATTTCATTTCTAGCGAGAAGATCAAAGCGTCGGTTAATTTGGTTTTATTACGAATGACCTAGTTTTTAATCCGGTCCCTTAACTTTACACCCAATAAACTTCCTTCCATTCTTCATTCGGCTTAAATAATAGGGTACCTTTTATCCCGAAAAAATTGATATTCTCGAGGGAAAACAAAGATATTGTTACGTTCATACCAGTTCGGGGATAGATGGCGCTGTGTGTCGTTTAAAACAATATGATATATTGCAAACGAATATGTAAACTTAGAAGCTAAATGATACGATAATTAATCCCCCAAAATGAGTATTCTAAAGAGCGCGATATAACCAAATTCCACGCGGGCGAAGCCGCGGGCGTAAAGCTAGTTGACTAAAAAGCCGAAAATTACTAGCTACCCACACACTTACCAAAGTAAGTGTCACAATAGGTGGGTAGTTGGTACTTTTTTGCCCATATTGGTTCAGTTTTTCTCGATGGTAGGCCATAACATGGGCTGCCGGCAGAAGTTACCACCCACCAAACAAAGTCTTGCCGACAAGCGATTCGTCGTGTTCCGGCATGATGTCTGGTGAAGCTGTACGGAGGACGGGTCTGAGCAGTTGTGTTGCGATGTGTGCCGGGTATGGTGCCTCAAACGTTATGTGTCGGGAGTTTATTCATGGAGGATCTCCACATCAATCTCCCTCTGGCGCAGCATCGTTGATCGTATTGAGTTTCACTTGTCCTATAGGTTTAACGTTACATCATCTGGCTCGATTACCGTCTTCCTTCCTATTCACCTAGTTTTTTTAGTGTATAGGCCTATAATAAACCAGTGCGCGTTACCTGCATCAACGATTGCATCACCGCTTACCATCAGGTGGGGTTGCGGTCAAGCCCTAGTTTATAATTATTTTAAAAAACGTAATTTAAACGTGAAAGTGGAACAAACAAATTCACTTTCACATTTATGATAGGAATTAGTACTTAAGGATAACAAGGACTAGCTGTGTCCCGCGGTTGTTAACCTGCGTAAGTTTCGATCCTGTGGAAATATATAAAAAAAGTGTATAACGTGTTATTCTTAGTCATAATCCATCTATACCTATGCTAAATTTCATCCAAATCCATTCAGAAGTTTTTGATGTTTAGAGTAACAAACATCTATTCCATACTTCATTATCAACCTCTTTATCGTCCCACTGCTGGGCTCAGGTCTGCAGCTCTCATACAGAGAAGGATTGAGCTTAATCACCACGCTTGCTCAATGCGGGTTGGCGATTTCAGACTTAAAGTCCAGGTTTCCTCAAGATGTTTTCCTTCACCTTCAGTCATTGGTGTCTAAGATGTACTAAGAAAGTACATATAACTTTAGAAAAGTTACATTGGTACTTGCCTGACTTGGGATCGAACCCGCGCACTCATACTTGAGAGGCTGGTGTTTTAACCGCTAGGCCATTACGACTTTTTTTTATCTAGGACCGAGATTCCGCGCCTTTGGCGCCCCCCTTGCAATTTTTTTTTTTTCAAATCGATTTTAAGCATAGAAGGCTAGTTGCGATAACGGAAAAAATAGTTTTTTTGAACTCAGCGCATCCAGATCTATATGATTATCTTTAGTGGTGAGGGTTTTGAGCAACTTCGGGCACATACATACAGACAAACATACGCACTTTATAGGGATGGATCCATACTTACATTCTCACAAACTTTTGCATTTATAATATTACAAAGTCAAAATAATGCAATAAAATAAGTAATAACAAGATTCTTGGGGACGAATGTTAAATTCCTTTAATTAAGTTTTTGCTGACAGCTGACTTTTGACTTTCGAGGAAAAGTAAGCAGCTGGTCATTCAAAATACAGGAACATCATACAAAAAAATATGTTCCTTATACGTGAACTTTTTATCGATGTGGATTTATAGGGAAAGTTTTCCCAAATACCTATTGAAATTACCATTCTCCACCATGGGGGTAATTGCGATATAACGTTACTGAATGAGTAACGATAGCTTTAATTTTAACAGTTCCCTAACATTAATTGCGTTATTTACGTTTAGACCAGGCCACCACCTGCAGCCATCACATACAACTACGTCGAGGGCGTGCTTACGTGCCCTCAGTGTGCACGAAGTTTCGCCGCCAAGATAGGCTACATAAGCCATCTTCGGGCGCATGAGCGCCAAATCATCGGCTAGGATTCGAAGTGGTCGCCGTGGCCGAAATCGGTCGGAAACATCATCATCATGAGACCAGGCGCATTTTCGAGCATATAGGTACATCAATATCCTTCAAAATTATTCAAATTGCGATTAATAGTTTGTTACGCCGGGTCTAAGCCAGATCAACCGAATCGCCATGACTACACGGTGGAGCACGGTGGCGATTGGCGGCGATCTCTCGCGTCTGCTCCTGGTCTAGGTCATAGTCCGGATCGAGAGTGCATGGCAGGCCGTCACCTCCTTCTGCGAAATAGTGATTCTGGCAAAGGCGGTGGCGGAGCATGTGAGAGCGGGAAACACAGCGCCCTCACGCCTCTAGCCGCTGCGGGAGACGCCCTGGTCGGGAGACAATATAAACGTCGTATCAGTAATGACGTCGTATCATCGTAAGGGCGGGCTTCTTAACCGGCCATCGAGCTGCCCACTGCTCGCCGCCCGATGCGGACCATGCCTGGTTCGACGGCGTGTTATCTGATCTGACTTTAGTAAAATTAGCCCATACAAACACACTAAAATCCACACTCACTAAAATCATTGCTTTGAAAAAACTTTTCCGTTTCTTACATCGCACCAAAAGATTCTCTCGACGTTACCCATGGTCGCACAGAAGTTGCTTTCGGTGAAGATTGAGGCCAAAACAAAGAGTAGGGCAGTAGCCGAGACAATGGTTTGATGGCCAATTCCACAACGACACTGCATCCGTTCACCATTTCGTCAGTTTTGTTTGGATTGCCACTACCAATAAACTTGAAGGTTATTCAAATATTCCGCTGGTTGGGGCTACTCAATTTAATCTTGCAATTAAAAGCCTGTGGTGTGCCACTGTAGGACATAGCCTTTTTCTCACTTCCCATTCTTTAAACCTTTCTGAGACCCAGTTGTTGTTGAAGGAGTCTAGTTCCTGCCATCGGGCTCTACGTCTGATCGGTCGGATCTACGTCTGGGGCTGCCGTGATACAGCCTGCCACCCATTAAACGCCCACTATGTATGGTTGCATAGTGTGTGCTTAATGGGTGGCATGGTATAAGTTAGGGAATTATGTACATGGCTGACAAAAATGCTTGGCTCAACGCTGGTCCTGCTCGACACGGGAGCTACTTAGCATTTGGAAATACTGATCACTATACCTGATCTTTGTGAAAAGCATCACCGATGGGGTTTTTTTCGTCGTTCATTTTTGAACAAAGAGACTGTGTTTGATACGAAACTACTTAGAACAAAAATTAAATCGTCTCCAATTGACAGTCGGTTTCAGAAGGTAAAATCTTCCCAGGACATTCATTACCTAGGTACCTAGTTTGTTTTTTTTTTTTTTTTTTTTTTTTAATCCTTTCTTTGTTTATGGACGTAGGTATCGTATTCCTATAGAGGATTTGATCGGGGTGGTTCATGCTGTGTACCTACTTGGGTAAATAATTCATCTGGATTATTTGTCCAAACAACATCCTAGTCAGCACCCTAATTGCGTAACACACTATTACTGTCAATTTAAATCATATTGCTAATCCATTTTCATCAATCAGTTACATATGTTCGAGAAATATGTGTGCTCAACAACGTAAATAAAACAATGAATGTTGTAGAACTGTCAAAATTAAACCTATCACCTAGCTAGCTTAACAGCTATTAGTTTAGCTTAGGTTTAGGTTTAGGCTAAACTAACGTTTAGCTCGCTCACAATGGGCCTCATACAAAGGCTCAGAGTCACACAAAGGGCAATCGCAGATGGGGCAGTAAGGTTCTGGAGTGGCAGCCACGTACTCTGGAAGATGCAGCGTAGGGAGGTCCCCAACAAGTTGGACCGATGACCTGGTGAAAAAAAAAAGGTCGCGGAAGCCGATGGATG
Organism: Sesamia nonagrioides; assembly: GCA_017933935.1. Taxonomy (NCBI): domain Eukaryota; kingdom Metazoa; phylum Arthropoda; class Insecta; order Lepidoptera; family Noctuidae; genus Sesamia; species Sesamia nonagrioides. The sequence continues at coordinate 5,820,240 of JADWQK010002280.1, read as the reverse complement.
CGGACATCCCAAGATCGGTCATCAAGAACGTTTAGCTAGTCGAAACACTCGCATTTCAGAAAAATTCCCATCAGCAGGGTTACTTACGTATGTACCTACGTAGACCTGCATTCAGTGGCGCAACCATCATTTACCAACAGGCTACGTAGGCTTGATCCTAGGGCGGCAGATCTTTGTGGCGGCAAATTTGGGGAACCCTTTTTTTTCTTCGTACAAATCAAAAAGCTTTCTGTTTTCTGATGTTAGCAGATAAAAGTCTATATTTTTTTTATTAAGTACTAGCTTTCCGCCCGCGGCTTCGCCCGCGTGGAGTTCGGTTATATCGTGCTTTTTAGATTTCCCTCGGGAATATCAAATTTTTCCGGAATAAAAGGTAGCCTATCTTCTTTCTCAGGGTCTAAAGATTGTCTGTGCCAAATTTCATCAAAATCGGTTAAAAGGTTTAAGCGGGAAAGCGTAACAGACAGACAGACAGACAGACAGACAGACAGACAGACCGACAGACAGACAGAGTTACTTTCGCATTTATAATATTAGTATGGATTATAAGAAACTAGCTTTCCGCCCGCGGCTTCGCCCGCGTGGAGTTCGGTTATATCGCGCTTTTTAGATTTCCCTCGGGAACATCAAATTTTTCCGGGATAAAAGGTAGCCTATGTTCTTTCTCAGGGTCTAAAGATTGTCTGTGCCAAATTTCATCAAAAATCGGTTGAGAGGTTTAAGCGGGAAAGCGTAACAGACAGACAGACAGACAGACAGACAGACAGACAGAGTTACTTTCGCATTTATAATATTAGAATGGATAACTGTAGCGGAAAAGGGCGGCAAAAACTTTACAGCCTTGAAAATGAGTAAATCCGTCATTCCTTCTAGCATATCACACTGATAAAATGTACAAGTAATTCAGTTAACGTTTCAGTAACTTTAAATGTTCAGTTACAATAAGGTCTTAACCTACAGTGTTTCATAGCTGAAGTACTTAATGAAAAGTAAACGTCCAGACTTGTTTTAATATAAAAGCTGCTTACGATAGTTGTATCATTTGCTTAAAAGGATGCTAGACCAGCGGTGACATTGTGATATCAGCGCCGAGTTACAAGTTGGTTGTAGGTCGTAGGTTCAAACCGCAACATTCGCTTCACTTTGTGTAAATTATTTCATCACCACTGCTCTCAAAAACGGTGACGGAAAATATCGTAAGGAAACCGGCATGTCCTAAAGCTTTCGCATAAATTTGTGAAATGAAATGAAATCATTTTTACACGTCATATTTTTTTAAACTAGATGGAGCCGGCATTTCGTAACTGACTACCTCTGATAAGAAATAACCGAAACAAACTCAGGGATCATCGTCGTTTTTCAAGTCCAGGCATTAAAAATGAAATTTTTTACAATAATGTACGTGATTAAAAAAAAAAACAGTGTTTAAAATGTCAATTGTAGCATAATTACGCATATTGCTTAATAGTAATGCTTAGCAGAGCGAGTCACTCAGTCCCCAGCTTTATTGTCTTCTAAATAATCTGTAATTTTATAATACCCCTTTATGCAAAGTTTGGCTTTTATATTCTTTGGATTCAGTGGAGAGACGTGCAAAGAGGCTGATTGGTGACCCTGATCTAACTCGAGTTGGTCTCCAATGCCTAGAGCACAGGCGTAGAGTAGCCAGCCTTTCGGTGTTCTATAGGATGCATTTCGGGGAATGTGCGAGGGAATTGCATGATTAATTCCCCCATCTCCGTTCCACCCTTACGTTGTTAACACCACTACGATCCGGACGAAGCGTTTCGCCTCCTCCTTTATACCGCGTACATCGAGGGACTGGAACAATTTGCCAGCGGCGGTGTTTCCGTCGGACTACAATTTGAGTGTCTTCAAGGCTAGAGTGAATAGGCTCTTAATAAACTAGTGCGCTTTACTATCAACGATTGCGTCACTGCTTACCATCAGGCAGGATTGCGGTCAAGCGCTGGTTTATAGTGTGTAAAAAAAAAAAAAAATTCTTCTTCTGCCTGGCCTTAATCCCATTTATTTGGGGTCGGCCCTTCTGGTCAATCTTCGCCAAGACGGTCTGTCCTGGGTCGTCTGAGATGTTAATTGCGTACTTTTTAGGTCTCTAACGGACATCCATGTAAGGCGGGGTCTTCCGCGTCTTCTGGGCTGGCCTTTATATAGTTTTTAAATCATTTAAGTCCGTATTACAGAACGTCACTCAAAACTCAAGCTCTACTTAAGTCTCGTTTCAAGCCATTTGATCGTTTGAAACTAGTTTTAAGTAATGCTTAAGCAGAGATCAATGCTTGAGTTTCGTTCTGGAATACGCACCTTAATGTCATTTATAAAACCGCACTTGTCCCGCGTGGTAGATTACAGCCCACTCCCTGTCACTGAGAGGAGGCCTGGCCGGTCCCAGGAGTGAGCACATTATAGGCTAATCATGAAGGATGTTCGATAAACTGTAAAAAACAAATATTAAACTCTTTTCAATTATTATCGGCAGACTGGCATTTCATAAAAATCAATTAAGTATTTTATCTACATATTTATGCTCGCCTTGTAAACGCCTACCGTTATTTCCATACTAACATTCGCTTAGCGACCAATTTTGTATGTAAGTAAGCCTTTTTGTAGTAGGTATTGCGTTGAACCAAGGTTACCGAAAAACGATGAAAGAAAACATTATGAGCAAACCGGCATGTCCTTGAGCCAAAAATAAACTTCGACGACATGTGACTTTTTTGTTTTTGTAAAAATTATAAACTAGCGCTTGACCGCAATTCCTCCTGATGGTAAGCAGTAACGCAATCGTTGATGGTAAAGCGCACTAGTTTATTAAGCACCCGCACTGGGCCCACGACCGCGTGGTAGGTTACGGTCCACTCCTTCTCATCGAGAGGAGGCTTGTATCTCAACTGTGGAACCGGCACCCTAATCATGCAGGTACAAATCAATTGTATTCATTTTGAAGCATATTAGGTACTAATCCATTGCTCTAAATGTGTCTGCTCAACGCGGGAAATCTCGCAATGAACGCTGTAGAACTGTCAAAATGAAACCCATTGCTACTGATAGTGTGTTACGCAATTACCCTACAGAATGGGCTAATTATGTAAGGTTACCGACATAGCCTGAAAATTGACAAATTAATAGGGATGTTTGCTCGTTAAAAAAATTTGATTCTATTTAGTCCGTCATTCAGATTATAGAAAATTATTGGATACGTATATTTTGTTTTATCAAATCAATAAAAATTTACAAATATAAAAGGCATCAAAGATCAGGAGTGGTGGCTGGTGACGTCACTCCTCGCTAAAAAGTGTAGCGTGCAGTCACGTCACATGAGTTTTCAACGCACTGTGTCATTCCGGTCTTCATTTTTTGTTTATATGAAAAAAGAAAAAATACGTGTTTAGTATTTTTGGGAAATCTGACTGACGGACTAATTAGTTTTTTTAAGTCAACTACCCTATTGGCAGAGGGGTGACATTGACAGAACAGATGTCCAATGGGGCCGAAAGGTTTTGAAGTTGCGACCGCGTCACAGCGTAGCGTGACAACGTGCTAACGAAGCGTTGGAAGGCCTTCCACAAAGTAAACCGATGACCTGGTGAAGGTTACAGGAACCTGCTCAATGCAAGAAACACAAAACTGCTGGGTGAAGGCAATATATTATATAAATAACTAGCTTTCCGCCCGCGGCTTCGCCCGCGTGAAATTCGGTTATATCGCGCTTTTTAGATTAGGGAACATCAACTTTTTTTCAACAAAAGGTAGCCTGTGTCCTTTCTCAGGGTCTAAAGAATGTCTGTACCAAATTTCATTAAAATCGGTTGGGAGGTTTAAGCGGGAAAGCGTAACAGACAGACAGAGAGAGTTACTTTCTCATTTGTAATATTAGTATGGATTTAAGACTTTCAGATATCGGTAGTTAGCTATCAACTAGGGTTGTAACGGAGCTTCGCCTCCGCTTCCGTTACTGCGGAAGTTCCGCAAAAAATCGTATCTTCGCTTCCGCCTCCGCCTCCGCACAATTTTTGCGGAGTTATAACGGAGGTTTATTTAAGTACTAGCTTTCCGCCCGCGGCTTCGCCCGCGTGGAGTTCGGTTATATCGCGCTTTTTAGATTTCCCTCGGGAACATCAAATTTTTCCGGGATAAAAGGTAGCCTATGTTCTTTCTTAGGGTCTAAAGATTGTCTGTGCCAAATTTCATCAAAATCGGTTGAGAGGTTTAGGCGGGAAAGCGTAACAGACAGACAGACAGATAGACAGACAGACAGACAGAGTTACTTTCGCATTTATAATATTAGTATGGATATATAAAATAAATAACGCGCAAGCTGCGACGCTCGGCAAACTGCGACGGTTGGGAGGTTTAAGCGGGAAAACGTAACAGACAGACAGACAGAGTTACTTTCGCATTTATAATATTAGTTAAACTAATGCTATAAACTAATTGAGTTTGGAGAGCCGACCTAGCAAAAGTTGTTTTGCCATATACCTTCATTATTTCTAGGAATTATTTTATTAAAATAGCGATTAAAAACAGGGGTTGATTGTAAAAGGGTGATAATTCAGGGTTGTATTTTTTTTAAATATAAATTAAAATCTAGTGCTTGACCGCAATCCCGCCTGATAGTAAGCAGTGATGCAATCATTGATGGTGCTAGTTTATTAAGCGCCTATTCACTTTAGCATTGTGTTTGTAATTGCATATCATAAAAAAACCTAAAATAAAATAAATGTTAGGGTTGGGTACCCTATTTTTGCTCTAAGGGGTATAGACAATAGAAGACGATTCTGCGACATAAGTACTGAATGTGCTTATAAAATTTCATAAAAATCGGTCAAGCCGTTACGGAAGAGTATGGCAGCTAACATTGTCACACGAGAATTTTATATATCATCATCATTTCAGCTGAAAGACGTCCACTACTGGACATAGGCCTCCCCCAAGGATCTCCACGACGACCAGTCCTGCGCCTCCCGGCATCCAGCGGTTTCCCGCGACCTTCACCAAGTCGCCGGTACACCTTTTCGGGGGCCTACCCACGCTGCGTGTTCCGATGCGTGGGCATCACTCGAGAACCCGATATTATAGCCCAATTTTATATATAAGGTACACAAAAATAAGTACTCGATAATCCATACTAATATTATAAATGCCAAAGTATCTCTGTCTGTCTCTCCGGCTTTCACGCCAAAACTACTGAACCGATTGTAATGAAATTTGGTACACAGATAGTCTAAGGCCTGAGAAAGGACATATGCTATATAACATCTTGCTATGACCAATAGGGGAAGAGTAGTAACAAAAAATGTTGCGAAAACGGGAGCTAACGCGGACGTACATATTGCTCCCATTATTTTAACAGGCGCTTATTTTATATCAACTGAGTTTTTTTTAATTTACGGGAACCACCGCGCTGTAAACTGAAGTCCACGTGGATGGAGTCGCTGGAAACAGCTAGTACTATTATAAATTCATGCCAGTCTAGTTTCTTAAGTTACTGTTTCAAAAGCTGTGCACAAGGTACCTATCGTGTATAGCACAGTAACTGCGAAAGACACGATCATCAGTCAATGGTTTCATTTAGACAGTTTGACAGATCACGCGCAAGCGTCTTAAACGAGCTTGTTTGTGAGCGACAAACAACATTGGACCATTTGTTGGTCTAAGGTCCGTATTACAGAACGTCACTCAAAACTCAAGCTCTACTTAAGTCCCGTTTCAAGCCATTTGATTGGTTGAAACTAGTTTTAAGTAATGCTTAAGCAGAGATCAATGCTTGAGTTTCGTTCTGGAATACGCACCATAAAGGGGTGATATGCGCTTCCTTTAACCTTCTTATTGTTCTTGCACTCACATTTACGCCACGCACTTCATTAAGTCATCAGTCTGTTTTGAAGTTAACTGACGTGAGGAAACGATTTCGCAGGGAAGTTTTAACAATAAATCGGTCATCAAGACCGGTGGTTGCTCAAGTCCTGTCCGTACCACGTCTCCTTCTGTAAGAACCTCCACAAACCTTCTGTATGTTCTAAAAACCGTAGACTGGTTTAAATTCAAATTTCTACCAATCGTTCGTTGATCCAAGCCCTCCCGCACTAGTGCTACAATTTGAGCCGCTTGTTCGGACGAAGTATCCATATTATGGTTCAAAAACTCGTGATGAGTTAAAAACTAACCCAACAGTTCTGCTGGTAACAATAATTCAATAGACAAAACAATAAAAAATCAATGCGAATCAATTTAAAACTTTATTCTAAATAACACGCAAATCTGATTACCTACTACAAGCAAATTTTCTTTTCCCGGCAATATTCATTTGTTTTACTGCAGTTCTATTTTTAAATTTTGCTTTTTTTAAGATTAACAGCCAGTCTCAGCATATTTATATAATTTAATCTAAAAAGTTTGCATACTTATTTAAAAAAATCATTTCAAAGTAATCCTGAACTTTGATGTAGTTTCTGAGTCCGTCAGTGTATTTATTACATCTTTCAAAATACTATCAACCAGTCTCTACACAAATTTTCATGCGTCTGAACCAGTTTTCGAAACACTTTTTGCAGTTCGCCGCAGACACCTCGTTTACAGCCTGCTTGAACGCTGACAGCGCCTCATCTATTGTTTCCCTTTGAGCTGATCTTCTATTTTTGGGAATAAGAAGAAATCATACGGTGCTGGGTCAGTGCTGTAAGGAGGGTGCCCCAGGAGTTTGACCGGTGTACTGTCCAGGAAGTGCCTCATTTTGATTGCGGTGTGGGCGGTCGCAATGTCGTGGTGAAGCAGTAACCTGCGGAGCCCTGTATTTGGTCGCTTGTTGCTCATAACGGATAAAACTTCTGTCAAGCATTTGGTAGTATACCATTCATACTTAATGCTTCTTTGGTTTCGTAAAGGAATTGACACCAAGAAGCCAGTCAAACTGAAAAAGCTCGCGATCAAAATCTTACCTCCTTTTCTAGATCGTTTCTCTTTGGTAGGCGTTGATTCGTTTTGAAACCTCCAAACCGTCGACTGGTGCTTCATTTCTGGTTCGTATTGATAAATCCAAGATTCATCACCAGTATGTCGTAAACACGCCGAGACACGCCTGCTTCAAATTTGTCTATCATATCATGGCACCATTCCACCCGTGCCTGCTCCTGAGCATCGGTGAGATCGTGCGGCACTCAGTGTGAAACTATCCTCCGCAACCGAAGATATACGTACAGAAGCTCGTAAAGGCTTCCTGATTCAATCTGCAGTTTATGCTGAATTTCCTGATATGTAAATATCTATTGTCTTGGATCAAACTTTTCACTGCTAGCACGTTTTCTTCTGTGACAGCCATCAAAGGGCGACCACTTCTTTCTTCATTCCCCAAAGTTAGTCGACCGCGCTTGAATATTATACTACCGATACACGGATGCCTTAGAAGGGCTTTCGTCCATAAATGCCATTTGAAGTCTATCGTACGATTCGTCTAGTTTCAGGCGAAATTTGAAATCGTAAAAAATCTTTGCATGAAAATAGTCTCGAGATTATTATCGTGTCTCTTTGAAAAGCCAACTCTCTAAAATTATTTTAATAAGCTCGCAAAAAATGTGGAGGGAAGTTTTGTTTTTGGAACATACCTATTATTAGTTATAAATAATCATATTGTTAAATAAATTATAACTGGCCAGTTTCTTATACATAAAAACTTTTTGTCGCAATACTGAGTGACCTATACCTATAGCCCGAGCCACAGAGTACATTATATATATAGGGGCTCGAGCTTAGAAGCAGTAAGTCCAGCTATACGTATGTATAGGTCGACCTACTGCTTCTATTCTAAGCTCGAGAAATATCTACAGGACTAAATTTGTAGGTTGACTCAACTACATTTATACAGTACAAAAATCATCAAATCAGCCATTTAACAGTGGTGATGAAAATTATGTATAACAAAACATTTATGTGGCAATGAATTGACAATATTTTTCAAAATCAGTAAGATTGCGATTGTATCTATATTGTAGTGGTAAAAAAATTAAACGCAAAAAATATTCAATAAATACTTTAATTTTAAAACAATTCGGGTTTCATCTTACATTATATATTTTTGAATGTATTATAAACATTTTTTCACTTTTTTATCCAGCATTTTCATATAATTTATTACATAGAACATCTTAATTTAAGTACGAGGCACCTATGAATCAAGTAATTTAATAAATTTATTTAAAGCACTGTGTGACCTAAGCTCGCTCTAAGTTACACTTTTCTGTGACATTTAAGTCACACTTTTCTATAACACTAAGGTCCGTATTCCAGAAGGAAACTCAAGCATTGACCAAACTAGTTTCAACCAATCAAATGGCTTGAAACGAGACTTAAGTAGAGCTTCAGTTTTGAGTGACGTTCTGTAATACGTACCTAAGTCACACTCTTCTGCGACAATTAAGTCACACTTTTCTATAACAATTAAGTCAGACTTTTCTGTGACAATTAAGTCACACTTTTCTATAATAATTAAGTCACAGTTTTCTGTAAAACTAAGTCACAGATAAGTGTGACTTAAGCGTGTGGGTTTAGGTCACACAAGCAACAAAATAATATACGTGTCACATAATTAGACTATTAAAACGCTTTAAAAAGGCGTTTAGCACCGCGCTGTATCATAATGCATTGCTTACGTCACACGTATCATAAAAAAGGGTATTTTTTGTGTGTGTTACATTGTAATTATTGTTAATGAATTTAAAAAAGAGTGCGTATCACGCTATCGATATTACAACCTTTTTGGGACATTTGCGCATTTAAACAAAGAACCACATTTAGGAATGTCACTATTTAAAAAAAAAAAATGTATGGAGTTCTTTACTTAAATTACTCACTGGTTTCATAATTAACACATTCTTTTATCAACCATAGATGATGCACACGCATAACATATTGTCTAATCGTAGTGTATTTGACAACCATTTACATGAATCATGGCCAATCTGAACTTGCGTAGAAAATTTTATAGGAACCAAATGGTGACATGAGGTGAGTAAGACACATGCGCAAGAGTTTGCAGAGCGAGTACAGACGGGCCATGGTTCATAAGCAATATCTTTTTTTTTTATGAAACTTTTAAAGCTTGTCTAGATATTAAACAACTAATAATTTCGACGAAAACCGATTAAAGTTTTGAATTGTTCGCCTCAACTTTAAAATATCTAAATTAAGTAACCAATACATGATTGAGATTTCAAATCCGAAATACAGTCAGCTTAAACATTTTGTGACTATTATTTCAGTAACATTAAAATTATGGTTAACTGCATGTAAATACTATTATTATAATTAAGACTATATTTTTTATGTAAGAAAAGTATTATAATACCAATGAAACCTATAAATTATTCACACGTAAAAAGTTTCCTGTAAGTATAGCTATTCACATCCGCTCGATAAACTGTAACATCAATCACTGTCATAGAAGAAAACCTCTAAAGGCTATCCACAAGTTTCATCGGCAGAAATATCAATAACTAGCTGTGCCCCGCGGTTTCACCCGCGTAACCTTCTAGCCGAATGAGCTCAGTTGATATAAAATAAGCGCCTGTTAAAATAATGGGAGCAATACGTAGTACATCCGCGTTTGCTCCCGTTTCCGCAACATTTTTTGTTCCTGCTCTGCTCCTATTGGTGATAGCGGGATGTTTTATAGCCTATGGCCTATCTCAGGCTCTAGACTATCTGTGTACCAAATTTCATTACAATCGGTTCAGTAGTTTTGGCGTGAAAGCCGGACAGACAGAGATACTTTCGCATTTATAATATTAGTATGGATTATTATTAATTATTGAGATGTCAGTATTAAATGCTTCTACTGAAAAATTGCATCTTCGCAAAAGTGGCGGTCTCCGGGATTACGGTGTGTTATTTTCGATATGATAGCTAGTTGAATGGTTGTGGAGTAGCTAAGAAGGCGTCATCGTAACCGGACAATAATCCGATTGTACAGTTAACTTGAGACTGCTCAAATGACTCGTGTCTCAAATTAACTCCTGCAGGTTTGATAATAATAATAATATTTTTATTTCAGACATAGGTCCATACATTTTAAACAAAAAATAAACATAAGACGTTAGTAGGGTTGTTAGTATTACACATAAAATAAAATCAGTAGGTCTATTCAGACTATTTCCTATTTCTGAGCAAGTGAACACTCGCCCAGTAAACAGTAAAAGGACCGTTTATTTTGCATGCGTTTTGAGGACAGTGTTGGAGCTGCCACGGACCTTTTTGATTGCTAGTGATGGAAGTGGATTAATTTTGGATTGATAATGGACCGGATTCCATTGTTCAAAAACTAAATTAGATTTAAGCACCGTACATCTTGTTCTTTCTATTTCGATAAGAAAAGGACAGAAGCAAATTAGTTTAGTCCAGTCGAATTAGTCCACGCCTGACGTAAATTGACGTATTTTTAGTCACCATGTTTTTAATCGCGTCTACATTGTCTATGGAGTATCTTAGTTTCACATTTCTCATGGATAGAAGATAATACATTAGTTTTCTTAATAAGATAGAAATAAAAAAGATGTAAGTAGTGCATCTTTTCAACTTAAAATTAGTTTAGTTATAATGAACAAGAGAATTGGCGCCAATGGCAACATTATCGCAAAAATGTGTAATCGGTAAATGTTGCCGCATTTAAATTGTCAGGTGCTATGCATAATACTTTTCTTACATAAAATCTTATCACAACTTTGCCGTAAAGTACCGTTTCCTTGTATTAAAAAAAAAAAAACATTTTATAAGGTAACTATTAAAATAATAATAATAAAAGTTGTCAACTTGTCCAAAGTAAATAATTAGACACACGATTTTGTAATGCATTAAATTTTTTCACAGCCCTTCTTTCTATCAATTTTATCGACAATTGATTTCTCGACCTTAGAAGCATTAGATTAGGTCGTAAGTATATCTCGACCGTAGAAGCATTAGGTCGTAAGTATAGCTCGACCATAGAAGCATTACTTCGTATGTACAGCTCGACCTTAGAAGCATTAGGTCGTATGTACAGCTCGACCTTAGAAGCATTAGGTCGTATCTACAGCTCGATATTAGAAGCATGAGGTCGTCGAATCACGACCTTAGAAGCATTTGGTCGTACGTATATCTCCATCTAAGAAGCATTAGGTCGTTTATATAGCTCGACCTTAGAAGCATTTGGTCGTATGTCTAACTCGACCTTATAAGAATTAGGTCGTATGTCTAGCTCGACCTTATTACCATTAGGTCGTATGTCAAGCTCGACCTTAGAAGCATTAGGTCGTATGTCTAGCTCGACCTTATTAAAATTAGGTCGTATGTCTAGCTCGACCTTAGAAGCATTAGGTCGTATGTCTAGCTCGACCTTAGAAGCATTAGGTCGAAATTTAAAGGTCGTCACATCTCGACCTTAGAAGCATTAGGTGGTATACGTATAGGTCGTCGGATGGTGGAATGGTTGAGATTTATCTACTTAGCTTTCTTCAAACTATGCTGGGGTTGGATTCCAGTTTTACCAGATACAGCTCTAATCTCCGCAACCCAATTACTTAAGGAATACGATACCCCACTTTAGGGCGTCTGACTACCCGTTAACAGCTATCAACGAACTACGAATGATAAGCGAAACCAACGGCTTAACGAGGCACGGGGTGTATTGATATGTCATCAATGGTCACCCATCCATGGAGCCACCCCGCAAGCGTTACCAAACTTAGATAGTACTGTTGTTATTTAAAGCACGCGCCCCTTCTTTTCTATTCTTGTACTGAAATATTAGGCATTTTCATTATTTTTCTACTCACATTGAATTCAAGTTGACAACTGTTCATCGTAAAAACTATCGTATCGTATGTTTATATTGAACTAACCACAACACTTAGCTAACGCACTGATTAAATTAATAATAAATATCTCTCAGACACTGTTAAAACTTAGAAAACCATCATTTTCCATCTTCACATCGATATCGAATATCGACAAAAAATACATCACTTTTTATCGATATTTAAAATTCAGAATTACAAAGGTATCGATAATTATTTCTCAGAATTTTCGGACGTGTTCTTAAGTGTCTAAGAAATATTAAATAACAACAATAATTTAAGACGCCAGCAGGTCAAGCTACCTGAAACTATCGAAATTTCCCAATAAATCTTGAACCTTAATACTTTGGGGATAAAGTTTAAAATCTATTAAATAAATTTTACATTTGTAGTAGCTTGTTATACTGGTGTCTACACATTAGTATCGAACTGTATCACACATTACGCTATAGAAATGTCGAGTCTATGTTTATAAAATGCATTGGAATTCATTGTTATCTAACAAAATAAGTAAACTTCAAATTGACAGAAATGTTGATTAAATCAAATATATAAAATTCTCGTGTCGCGGTGTTTGTGGTTAAACTCCTCCGAAACGGCTTTCCCGATTCTCGTGAAAATTTCTGTGCATATTGGGTAGGTCTGAGAATCGAACAACATCTATTTTTTATCCCCCTAAATGTTAAGGGTAATCTACCCCCAAATCTTTTTCATATAGATCTATATCGCCCTTTACAGCACATGATTTAAATAAATAGTTTCGAAGAAATTACAAATTAAAAAATTGTGGGACGTCGCATTTGCGGCGGTACAAGCCGGTTGGGCGGCGGGCCGCTATGTTTTTTATACAACGTTAACAGTTTTTTTTTTTTTTTGTAATGTTTTTAGTATCAGCATTGCACCCGTGCGAAGCAGGGCGGGTCGCTAGTATTCTATAAAAATCTCACTGTGAGAAGTCAGCTGAAGTGAGCTGTTAACAGTGTCAACGACACTCTTGACAGCTCGCTACAAACATGTCAAAAACTACAAAGCTGTCAAGAAAATGTTAGTAAGTGTGCGCACTTAACCTAAAGCGCTCTAAACACCAAAGCCCCGGCGGCATATGTCGGCAACATTTTGCCGGCGGGCTAGGTTGGCGGCTTCAGTCATTGCAAGTCGTAAAACTTTGCCGGCGACATGTCGGCGGCTCGACATCAGAAACTTATTTGGCAGTTAAAATACTAGCACGTCACTATAGCTGAAATGTCGCCGGAGAACTGAGCACTTGCGTATGCTCGTGTCGGCAAGCTGCCGACGTGTCAGCGGGCGATACGCGCGGTCGAATGTTGCCAACATGCTTCTTAGCATGTTTGATGCGGCTTTGGTGTGTAATCTTAAAAGGTTTAGTCTAGGTCTAAAGTTAAAACTCATTTTGTAAAGAAACTATATGTCATTGTTGTTTTCAAAACAGTCATTGTTGTTTTAAACCTAAACGAAGTAACCTTTACATATTGCGAAAAAAATTTGTTCAAAATGTTATTTAAATAAAACATAAATGACGTAAAACAGCAAACATGGGTATGTCAAATAAATGTATTGGACGAAATGATAATTTAGATAACCTATGTGCGCGAAACAGCTAAGTATTGCGCACGTGTGGCGCTACTATGGCGCAACTGTTGCGCAACATCTAAGTAAAATGCTTAAATAAATACCTTACTACCAACACATTCTTAATGTATAACACTATATTTTCTCAATCTTTTCGATTTTCTCTGATTTATTGCCGATCGTGGCTTTACAGACGTATCCTTTTAGTGCCAGCACGCCTCTGCATTTTATGTGAACCTGGTAGCGAGCACACCAATCTAAGTTGTTGCAACCGACACCTGCGTCTGAGAGGGTCTTTACTGCAGCTATTGAGAGTAGATCTGGGGAAAAGAAAATAGTAGATATTATTAGTAAACAATTTTTTTTTAGAATATGCTAGACCCTAGGGAATTGAGATCACATAAAATTCAAGATATACAACGTGTAACATAAAGGGTATATACATACCAAGGGCATGGCATCTTTAGATGATATCAAACAATATCGGAAGGGTTTCAACTCAAAATAAAATACTTACTCAAAAAATTGGTACCAAATTTTCGGTTTAGTGTGTTTCTTAAAATAAAATCATAACAAACGTGGCAGCACACTACATACGTTAATAACTACTCGTTACCCGTCACGTTACTTGCCAAAATCCGATAAATGTCTTCAATATCTCTGTGCGACTAGTATGATAGTAGCCTATCACAGGCGGTGTTTTTCCTAATAACTTCCTAACATAAAGAGATAGGATTAAAAAACCCTTCAAATATCGTTTGATATCATGTAAAGATGCCATGCCTTTCTTATGTATATACCCTTTATGTTACACGTTGTAGATAGTAAACCTACTAAGGTTGAAAAGATAAAGCCCAGTGACATGAATAATTAATACTGAAATTTCAACGATTCTGTTGTGATATTGATGTGAGATTAGTGTGATGATAATGCGAAATTTAAATTAAATTAGTGAGTGATATTGGGTTGATGTTGGTGTAATATTAACTTGATATTGAAATGATATTAGACAGCCTCCGTGGCGTAGCTGTAGCGGACGCGGCCGCTGCGCAACGTGGCGCGGGTTCGATCCCCGCACAGTGCAAGTATTCGTATGCATGAATATGAATAAGAATATTTGCACTGGCACGTTAAGCCGTTGGTCCCGGTTGCCATACGAACATCTAGTGGCAGTCGTTATGGGTTGTTGGAGCCCTCAAAAGTCCAACAGTTGGTCTAACTGCAATGCTTCGATGTCGCCTTCGGGTTGTGGAGGTCAGACGCCAGTCGCTTCACGGAAAATGTCGAAGTTTAGCCATATCAGCAGTTGGTGGACTGGTAAAGCGGACCCCAGACTCCAAAGCTGAAAAAGGCTTCGGATGCGCCAGGCATTAACGCTGAGATGATGATGATCAAAATGATATTATTAAGATATTGAGGCGATATTAGTGTGATTTTAGTGTGATATTGCAGCAATACTAAAATTATATTCTTGAGACATTGGGAGTGATATTGGTGTGATATTAGTGCGACATTACAGCAATATTCAAATTAATTTCTTGGGACATAGGCAGTGATATTTGTGTGATATTAGTGTATTATTTTTGTGATATTAGTGTGATATTGACGCGATACTGAAATGATACATTGATGTGATGATATGGAGGTAGTTACCAGGCGGATCAGCGTGAGTTAGAAGCTGCACGTCGTTGGCGCGACAGAAAGCGTGTAGGGACGGTGGGACTACGCAGCATGAGGCTAGGTTGATCTGCGCTATGGAGGGACGCACTCGGGCCCACGCGTGTAGCTTCCGCAAGCAACCGCCTCCGACGTCGGCGACGCCTAGCTGGTGGACGCGGCCTGAATAATAAAAATTGGTACATTTTAAAGAAAAATCTCTTCAATCTTGGTATTCTATGCAAAGTCATGACTCACACAATTTGCAAATTCACTCAAAGAGAACGAAAAAATATCTAGTCTGACTGTAAAAGTCCTAAAGTCTGACCACCGGTCTTATTAAAGCGTATTGTATTGCCCAGTAACTGGGTTTTGCAGGTCAGGTAGACAGTAAATCCATGTTAAGTGTCAAAAAGTGGTATTCAGATGCATCCAGTTAGACTGGAAGAAGAACCCCAATATACACTGAATCGCAGAAATTTTGGGTCGCTTATGCCTATAAAATATTATTTATACATGTATTTTTTTTTTCTATGTACGGACGACAGCAGATCAAGCTACCTCAAACTGTCCAATGTTCCTAATCAACCTTGGCCTTTAATGTCTTGGAGATGAAATTGAAAGTTTAAAAATCTGATCTGACAAGCTGTAGTAGCTTAATGTGCTGTCGTCTGTAAATAACTTTGAGATATATCGCGGTTTTTCTACATGGCCCGTTATTTTCGCGGCCCAGTGTAGTAAGGAAAGCAGGCCAATACAGTTGGCTAAGTAAAACAACGGCTTTTCCGCACCAATAGGGGTACGAAAATAGTTATTTATGCCACTGCTAAGCAATGATAGCTAATGCAAAATGAGTTATAGTTTGTGCCACGAAGCGAAGCTGAGTGGCACAATAGATCGCGAGTTTGTACTACGAAGCGAAGCTGAGTGGCACAATAGATCAGCACGAGTATTACAATAGCTGTTTGCGACAGTGGCATATAAAACTTTTTCTACCAACTTGAAATAAATAAATACAAAATACCGTCAATGTTGAAGTTTATTAGGAATTCTAGTAATTTACATTGTTGTTATAATCTCACAAATGACAAAGGCAAAGGCAATTTATCCATACAGCCTAATAACATGCTATTTTTATATTGCTATTTGCGTCACGACTAAACGTAGTCGTGACGCAAATACGCGCCCTTTTTCACCACGACTTGTCAGGAATGAGTACTATTGAGATATGACTTACGGTTATGTACCTATTAAGCAAATTACCACATGGTCGTAGAAAAAGCCCTTTATGTGGTGGGAAGTGAAAAAAAATACTTCTCCCATTGAGTGCAACGGAAGACTTTTACTGACTAAAACCCACCCGTGTTCCTTCACTTGCCTGTGCACCATGGCCCACGGCATCTTGCAGGCTTAGCGGAATAAAAAAATCTAAATGTTATATTACCTTCTTTAACAAAATGCTCTAGCACACCCCACAAGATCTTAATCCCGGGCAGGATGGCCTCGCACTTGCGCGCGTCGGCCTCGTTGTCAGCCTCCACCTCCGTGCTGGACATGCGTACTGAAACAGAAGCCACGGTGCCTACTATAAATATATAAAGGAACATTCCAGAATATTTACAAAGTGGTGGAACGGTGTTGTGATACAATCAGAGCTATATTGCAAAAAGAAGTAAGAGAAATGTTTTACACACCCATTTTTTTATTTTGACGTATGTACGAGGTTTTTTTTCTCGGTAATAGGCCATAACATCGGCTGCCGGCAGAAGTTACCACCAACCAGACAAAGTCTTGCCGCCAAGCGATTCGTCGTGTTCCTTGATGACTGGTAAAGCCGTACGGAGGACGGGTCTGAGCCGTTGTGTTGTGATGTGTGGCGGGTACGATGCGCCAAATATTGTTGTGTCGGGAGTTTGGTCGTGGAGAGTCTCCAGGTCAATCTCCCTCTAGCGCAGCATCGTTTGGTCGTGTTGGTCTTGGGTTTAACATTGCATCACCTCGCTCAACTGCCGTCATCCTTTCTATTCCTAAGTTTTTTAAGTGAATAGGCTCAATAAAATAGTGCGCTTCACTATCAACGATTGCATCACTGCTTACCATCAGGCGGGATTGCAGTTAAGCACTAGTTTATAATTATTAAAAAAAAATCTAAGATGACACGAGTGTGCGACGATCTCTATTTTCTACCGATCTGTAAAAATCATACCGGAAAAACTTACGATTATCATCATCATCATTTCAGCCGAAAGACGTCCACTGCTGGACCCCAAGCCTCTGGCCTCCCCCAAGGTTCTCCGCGACGATCGGTCCTGCGCCTCCCGCATCCAGCGGTTTCCCGCGACCTTCACCAGGTTCGGTGCGTGGACTATGCTTGGGGGATCGAATCAGGAATGAGGAGATCCGCAGAAAAACGAGAGTAACACTTAGATGAAGTGATCATAATAGTTGATACTATGGAATGGTAGCTTACTCACAAGTTTTTACGGTAAGACGGTTACAGAATCGCACTACTGTTGAATGGTTACGGGTTGAAGAAGAAAACAATTCCACATACTTAAACATCGAAACTAATAAATACCTCATGCTCGGCAGCAGCGCCAAACCATGAATTTGTAGTTCTTTTTATGATTATAAACTAATGCTTGACCGCGACCTGATGGTAAGCAGTAATGCAATATTTGATGGTAAAGCGCGCTACTTTATTAAGAGCCTATTCACTAAAAAAAAACTGAATGAATAAGAAGGAAGACGGCAGTTGAGCAAGGTGACGCAATGTTAAACCCAATAACACGACCAACGATGTTGCGCCAGAAGGAGATTGATCTGGAGGGTCCATGACCAAACTTCCCACAGAAAAAACATTTGGCGCATACCCGGCACACATGGCAATACTGCCGTCCTCTGTACGGCTTCACCAGACATCATGCTGGAACACGACGAATCGCTTGGCCGCAAGACTTTATCTGACAGGTAGTAACTACTCCCCGCAGCCGATGTTATGGCCTACCACCGAGAACTATTTCTATTATGTTAGGTTTTCTTGGACTATCTTTACAAACTCATTTTGGGTCACTGTGCAATGACTTTTTTTTTTTGGGGATTTTATGGCCTGGTTTCTAAGACCTTTAAGCCAAGTCTTAATTATATCTTGTCTTCTTTTGTAACTTATCCTAAACTTATCCTAACTAAACCTATCTCCTTTCGTTTCTCGCGTGAACTGACACTAGGAGGAAGTTTTGGTACAAAGCCATGATGTGGCCACTATGCTACAATATTTCACTGTTCTTTATGAATTATACACTGAATGCACTTTTTACTACATAAATCACGCGTTTTTATTTAGTAAACGACACTTTATATAATTTAAAAGTCCAATGAAAAATGAGCGTGGCACTCAGCTTCCCGCCAAAAACTGAGTGCAATGACTCATTCTTTCCATGCGACTAGACATGGTCGTTATTTCACGTAACTAGTTACAATAACCAGTGACGCAATGTTTAACTGAGTTACGAGTCAAATTAAAAAGTAGTTATTTTCGTAAATGCGTTATTTAATACACACGTTATCCGTAGCCGTATCATGCATCACACCGGCATAATTTATTGATTTAACTGTACGTTACGTTTCTTGAAAAAGGCGTAACGACCCACACTTACATACGAGGGTGGATTTTCAAAATAGCATATTATTGGTGTGATTCTATTTTTTCACAAAAAAATTCACTACGCCTTATGTAATATATATCTAACACTGTTCTTTATATACTTATGTATGGTTAGTAGGTAATAAAATAACAAAACAATTATATACTACATAAAAAAATTAAAAATAGTATCGCGGAAATCATTTACCTCTCCGTTACTTTCATTACCATGTTGAATAATTATTCAAAATCTCATTTGTGTGGGCTTAAATTTTATTTGATTTAATCTCATTTGTAATGTTTTAAGTATAAACTGAATATTTATTACTTTTCTTAAATCGAGATTTACCCCTGACATTGTTATATAACCATTTAAAAATTCGTCACAAGAATATCGTCATTTGTTTCCACGATTGTGGTTTCAAGAAATTTATTCAACGAAAATATTTAATAACAGTAACCAAATGCATTTCGGATAGCTTCCCCGGTGCGCCACTTTAGTCGTTGTGGAGATTCTTACTAGTCTGCATGTATACATAGTAAAATTACGTTTTGAAGTGAATTGATTTAAATTTGTCATCGAATTTCGTCATTAAACGATTGGAAATATTGTTGGTAAGTATATTTTGCTTTATTTTATTGATAAACGAGCATGGACAATATTGAAGTTGTATTAAATATGAAGTATAGTGTTATATTGTAGGTTTGCGTTTGCTTGGACATGGATGTGTTTTAACTTGTTTCGTCATTAATCGTAACATCATTCATCGGGAATTTCTAGATGAGGTGAATGATTTCTTATGAGGAAAATGACATTTTTGTTACGTTTACAATGACGCTATATGGAGGTTAATGATTTCGGTGTAATAAATTAAGCATTTTAAAAGCAATACAATTAGGTTCCTCTAAATTTTATTAATAATAATAGAACAAGTTATTAGATGTAAATTAATAAAACTAAATTTTTTAAACTATTTGATTACACAGGTACAGCTATGGTTAAAACGAAAGCAGAACGTTTAGCCCAGCAAAGGCTGTGCAAAAGACGCAAGTTTGAGAAATAAAAAATGACCACGAACTATATGCATTAGAAAAAGAAGAACAACGAGCCAAATAAAAAAAAAAAACGTAAAGAAGAAAGGAAACAGATATCCATAACAGAAAAACTCCATGTCAACAAAGGAAATTGCCTAAACAGTGCAAGGTAAATTCGAAGAAATACAGATAGCACCAAAAAGGACAGCTTCCGTGGCGTTGCGGTAGCGAATGCAGCCACTGCACAAGGAGGCGCGGGTTCAATCCCCGCGCAGTGCAAATATTTGTATGCATCAATATGAGTATTTGCACTCTTTGTCTGGTCGTGCCTCGGAAAGCACATTCAGCCGTTGATCCTGGTTGCCATACGAACATCTAATAGAAATCGTTACGGGTTGTTGTAGCCCTCAAAGGTCCAACAATTGGTCTAACTGCAATGCAGAAATATCGCCTTCGGGTTGTGGAGGTAAAACGGCAGTCGCTTCACGAAAAATTTAGAAGTTTAGCCAAATCAGCAGTTAGACTGGTAAAGCGGACCCCAGACTTAAAGCTGAAAAAAACTTCGAATGCGACTGGGATTAACGCTGAGATGATAATGATAGACAGCGACAAAAAGAATCGTCATCGAATTTCCAAATATAGTTGTTCAAGCTAATGAAATTTCTGAACAAACTGATTTTAGATAAGACCTATTGGTCTATTAACAAAAGAAGACGTACAAAAAGCAGAAAGGAAGAAGATATCACGAATTGAAGAAAATAATTAAGTTGATAAATATTATAAAGAACCTGTGGAAAATTAATAGAAATCAAAGAATGCAAATTTTAAGGCTACAAGTAAATCTCAACAACAAGAGTGACATCAAAAAACCCAGAATGATGATAGCACATAACTAAAGAGAAGACGTGTATAAATAAAAAGTTACGACTTGTACCATAGGAACAAAATCAATGTGCTTATAGTACAAATCTTACTTAGAAAGATGTATTATAAAATTTTGTTTAAGATACAACCTGACACTGACCTGGAATATAAAGAAAAAATTAAATTCGGGGGCTACAACTACGCATGATTTTAAATATGCTAGTAACTTTGGAGAAAAAAAAAGATTTTTGTGTATTTTATTTTGTTAAGTCCGTGTTTAGCAATCACAATATCTTATTAAATAATCATTTTGTGTGTATTGTTTATTGCTTCAAATCAAAACATTTCTGTGATTTAAACCAACGTTAATTATTTTTTGAGCCTGGTTGCTTTCTGTTTAAACAAATCAAAGATTTTTTGAGACATATGTCTTAAACAATTAGTACTCGAATGTTCATATTTCTTCCATGAAGAGCTGATTGTAATCTCTGTGTTTCATTTGCATCATTAACGTCTACATCTTATCATTGACTTCAACAGACGATATCATTTACGTCTACACAACATCATTCACTTCAATGCGATATTTATATTTCATGATTTTTCTTTTAAATTTGGTGTTTAAATTATCGTTTAAATATACAAAAACATTAGTTTTTCAAATAACATCATGATTTTATTGATAGTTTTTAATTATTCAAGAAAAAAGCAATGTCACACAAAAACTATCATATTTAATCATAAAATGAAAATTCACCCACGACCAAAATATAATTTGAAAAACCTTTGTTATCAATATAAATGAACGTACCATTGCTACCCATCGAGATCGGCGATGCTTTAGTGGTGTAGGTCTTGACGTTGGTGTCGTCGGCGGCTTCATCACGATGCGTGTCCGGGTTGTAGGCAAGGATCACATTGTCGATGTACGTCGTGTGCAGGCCTGAGAATACTGGAAAGAGTAATAAAATGGTGTTATTAAAACCACTAAAGAGATAAAAATTGGTATAAGATGATTGAGCAAAATAAGAATACATGTCTTGACGTCTTGACATTACTGCGGCAGAGTTGAAAATGAGCGTAAAGATCTGAAACTAAACTAAAGATATATAACAATTAAATAGGATTCAGACAGAGCGGAAGGGCGTGTCAGTTTTTCTCGGTGGTAGGCCATAACATCGGCTGCCGGCAGAAGTTACCACCTACCAGACAAAGTCTTGCCGCCAAGCGATTGGTCGTGTTCCGGCATGATATCTGGTGAAGCCGTACGGAGGACGGGTCTGAGCAGTTGTGTTGCGTTGTGTGGCGGGTACGATGCGCCAAATGTTGTTGTGTCGGGAGTTTGGTCGTGGAGAGTCTCCAGATCAATCTCCCTCTAGCGCAGCATCGTTTGGTCGTGTTGGTCTTGGGTTTAACATTGCATCACCTCGCTCAACTGCCGTCATCCTTCCTATTCCTAAGTTTTTTAAGTGAATAGGCTTAATAAACTAGTGCGCTTTACCATCAACGATTGCATCATTGCTTACCATCAGGCGGGATTGCAGTCAAGCACTAGGTTATAATTATAAAAAAAAAAAATTACTGACTTAAACCCACCCGCAAGGCGCACAATTTCTTGTTTAGCCAATCCGCAACCCTAGACCAGGAGCCATCGGTCCTCGTGGACCCCGTCACGATGTGCTGACATACCTTTGAGGTGCGCGTGAAACACAACACGCCATCGACCCGGGCCTGGTCCTTACCGAGCGGCGAAAGTTAATGTAACCCTTTCATGCGTAAAAGTTGACCACCGTTGCAAACCAGGGAGTGTGAAATTCTTACCTTAATAAAACCACCCGTTTTATTAAGGTAAGAATTTCACACTCCCTGGTTTTATGCCTAAAGAACATACCGCAACGTAAATAGGTACTTTTAAGCATTTTTTTACCTAAAAACCGTTAAGGATAAAAGTCAATAAAGTATCCTTGATGTATGTGAATAGAAAATGCAGAAATAAAGTTGAGCAGGAAAATCTGAAGACAACGAGGAAAGAAACCATTTAGGATTTTCCAAATAAGAGGAAATATAAATTAAAAATCAGTCTTTTAATGTCATAACGGAATTACAGACGCACAGGAAAAAAATATGGATTTTCATAAAAAATACTAGTAAACTAATTTGAATAAAAATACAAAAGGTTTTTTAGTGAGATAACCCTTTTTTAAGGTAGCCGTGATAGTGGTTATGACGTTTGATTGACGACTTTGACAGTATTATTTTCCCGTTGTGTTCGTGGTGAGTGTTGATTTGAGTTGATTGTGTTTCGGAGCTTTTAGTGATCGTCTTTGTTTTGTAGCTATGCCGTATGTTCCGAATTCATGTTTTGTTTTTTTTTCGCAGTCATATGTTAAATAATATAGATACGATAACCTTAGATACATGACACGTCACTGAAATGTAACTGTCAAAATCTTTTTTCGCTTATAACCTTAGATACATGACACGTCAATGAAATGTCACTGTCAAAATCTTATTTCGCTTATTGCTGACCACTATATTTATTAGCAGTTGTGTTGCACTTTTTGGCTGAGTAAAATTCAATGTATGTAAAAAAACTAAGCCGAAATATAGGAAGTTAACATAAGAATAGTGAACATAGTGCTGGCCTAAACTCAATACATTTCTTAAACAGCTTTCTTCAATAGATTTTCAACTTTATAGCCACGGAACTTAGGTTATACCTACTGGCGTTTGTGCCTACTTAAAGGCTGATTATGCAATAGAGAGATTATTTTTATTTTTATCCGAAGACCTTATCTCCTTTGATGACCGTACCTAACTATATGTGTGACGTCATAGTTATAGTTCCTTATCGCAACTTGTCAGTGCAACACACCCATTTTATCTGAGATTTGTATTGGTTGTTGCCGTAGTTATTGTAGCGCTCAAAATTCCAGTGGCATGCTAATGACAAGCCCCCTTATTCACAAACGCTGTTTAAAGTTAACTAGTGATTTGCGATTGTTTAAACATACATTTTAGACATTTGCACGTCACTTAACTTTAATCATCGTTTTGGAATAAACCCCTTAAACCTTAGGTGTTTATTCATAAAGGATGATAAAAGTTAAGTGACTTTAAAACGTCAAAAATGTATGGTTAAAGAATCGCTAATCACTAGTTAACTTTAAGCAGCGTTTATGAATAAAGCGTATATTGCTATGAAAATGTGTATTTTTGTCAAATGATTGCGACTAGTTGGGATCGTTTGGACCGCCCATTGCTCCGTTCGGTCCAAACGATCCTAACTAGTCGCAATCATTTGACAAAAATGTGTTTGCCGATGAGGGGGCTGTTTCGGCGACCTTTTCTTACCCATTGCACTAAAATTAGCGTAAATGTAGCTCTTTCGGCTAAGCAATGGGTTCATGATCAACGAAGTCAGAGTTAGAATCGTATTAAATGTAATAGCTGTTTTTGTGTGGCAGATTATTACGTTCTATTAAGACTACTTTTATGCAGCACAATAATATTCGCCCTCGCCCCAATATTAATATTTACCTGCGTTTTAGACTATTTCAATATACAGTAGGGTACCTACTGTATATAGTCTGATAGGGACTGGAACAATTTGCCAGCGTCGGTGTTTGAGCGAGTTATTAAATGCAAGGGTTTTCAAACGATTTCTATTTCATACTGTCATTCGATTAATCCTTCATATTGGGATTTATTCTCATACTACGTAATTGCGTAACACACTCAGTAGCAATGTGCTCCATTTTGACAATTCAACAACATTCATTGCGTTATTTATGTTGCTGAGCAGACAGATTTTTCGAACACATGAATCATTGTATTAGCAATATTCTTCAAATGATTCAAATTGATAGTAACAATGAATTACGAAATTAGGTTGCAGATTACGAAACTTCATTAAGTTAGTAAATAACTGAATAGATAAGGTATCACAAACGTTATCATTCCATAGACCTAGTGTTTCTACATATCTGATAAGTTATAAAAATAACTGTGTATACTTTAGTAGGGGTGATTAAGATTTAACTTGTAGTTATTTTTTTAATGAATTTAGTTGCGAAAACAAAAACAGTACTCCCTTTTTTCGGGTAACCGCAACACTAATTACGGTGCAATCCTACTTAATCTAAAATGCGAAAGTTTGTGAGGATGTAAGTATGGATGGCAAAAACTACTGATGGAATATGGATGAAATTCGGCAAACAAATAGGAATAATTCCGATATACGGGATCGAAACTTGTGGGGTGAAACCGCGGGGCGCAACTAGTATTATAACCGTAAAAGATTGGATATACGCTTGTAACAATTTAACGCCAAAGTTACATAATGGATTTAGATGAAATATGGAATAGAAAACCCTGAATGACAGTAAACGTCAAAGGTACTCACATGATAGACGAAAAAAAAAACAATTGTATTACGAAATATCGTTATTAATCAACATCGAAGATGCCTACATAGGTACATATCAAGTATAATCATAATATTATATACATACATAAGTACGATTTCGTCGTACGTTGAAATCGATAAAAGACTCGAATAGTTGGTTAATTGCTTAGACCTGCACTAATGGACATGCCGTACGTATGCGTATAATCTGCAGTATTTTTCTGGTTTGAAAAGAGTGTGAGAGATGGCCTATGCTTTCGGTCTAGCACTATCTTTCCTCGTAGATGATTGATAATTCTAAGAGAGATAAAGATAGACGAAACTTCTTTTCCTCTCTTTCTTTTGGAGTGCCACAATTCTCATCTCTAAGGAATGTCCATTAGTATATGTCTATGGTTAATTGAATATTAGTTTTCAGTAGTCTATAGATTATGTCTGGCAATCAAGGATAGGTGACGTCACGGGTCAATTGAATAATAATCTAGTACGTAAAGATATCGTTTATAAAGGCCCGATTCCCTTGTCCACAAACTAAATTAAACAAACTAAGTTCAGTGCATCTTTTTCTTTCCATTTCATTAAGAAAAGGACAGAAGATAAAACATTAGTCCTGTCACTTTTTTCGGAATACTTTTTTAAAACTATACGTAACCCTCCATTAAATTTGTTTTGACGTGATTCATTTTTAAGTTTACAAATAAGTTTGTCAACTACCCACAGTCGAAGGTATTTTTGTGATAGGCCATTTGACTATTATTGATTTGACCGTAATAAGTGATAACTCCGTGATCGGCTTATTTTTGATTTCATCATCAACCTTTTTTTTATCGTCCCACTGCTGGGCACAGGTCTGCTCTCATACAGAGAAGGATTGAGGGTAATCACCACGCTTGCACAATGCGGGTTGGCGATTTCAGGCTTAAATTCCAGGTTTCCTCAAGATGTTTTCATTTGCCTTTTAAACAGTCATTGGTGTCCAAGATACACTTAGAAAGTACATACTATAACTTTATTTTTGATAGGGAATATGATAGAGACGTGGATTATTTTATAAATAACGTTGCCCCCACTAGGATATTCTCCAGTACCCAGTATCGTGAGTGCGTTTACAAACACAAAGTCACATAAACTGTGACGTGTTCGAGGTGTATTAACACCTCTGTAAGTTCTATTTTAATCGTTCATTGAGCAGGTCAAGGTCCTTTTGGGCATTAGTTGTAATGCTTTGTAACGATAGGATGTTACAAAGCATTACAAGTAATTCTCAAAAGGACCTTGAAGTAAAAAAAAAACATGCTTTTAAAAATAACAAACTGAAAAGTTAAAAATAATTTAAAAAAAAAATGCGTGAGGCTCTTTGTGCCATTTTTGTAGGTATATTAAGCGCCTCACGCTTTTTTTTAATTATTTTTAACTTTTCAGTTTGTTATTTTTAAAAGCATGTATTTTTTAGTTTTTTAAACTATATTTATTTTCAACATTTTATTTCGATAATCTTTAAAAAAAGAAACGAACGAACGAACGTATTGAAAACCAACCGATTTTGATGAAATTTGGCACAGACAATCTTTAGATCCTGAGAAAGAACATAGGCTACCTTTTATCCCGTAAAAATTTGATGTTCCCGAGGGAAATCTAAAAAGCGCGATATAACCGAACTCCACGCGGGCGAAGCCGCGGGCGGAAAGCTAGTCAATGTATATTTATGTAAATGAGAAACAGTAATGAGCTAACATATGAGCCTTGCGGACAGGCGTATGTTGTTTTGTATCGAGCTGGTGAACTAGTGGACTTGGGAGTATAACCACGAAAACTTAAACACTTGTTTAACGCGTGCCTGTTGTCAAGGTTACGTCAAAGTAGGTATGTGTTAAAAGGTTTAATGGTAGCAAGGTTGTTGTCTATTTTGTAATTTAGAAGTGAACAGGCAGAAATCCTGAAATAACTACATGTATAACCTAATGTCTGTAGCTTTTGGGTGAGATTTTGCTTGATGCCATAAGTGATTTCGTTGGTTTATCAAGTCTATCCAATATTTCAGTTTATCCAGAGGTATTTTTAGGAATTCAGTGTCATCTTTTTAATTTCTTCTGAGATATACCTGCTATACAACATTATTTTTTGTTTATGCGATACCCGAAACACGTGTCCAGTATTTTTAAGTAAAGAATCAATGTATAAACCCGCGCAGATAAAGAAAAGATCTGTAAATGGCGGCCGCTCGCATGCGTTCTCACTCACTCTCTATTGCTGTCTATACTCACACAGTGAAGTAAGCGTTGCAAAAAAAAATCATCGATCAGGAATTCAGGATTCGCTTTCCAAACTACTGAGGCTACTTTGACGCAGTCCGAGTTATCATTAATTTCGTTCCGCTAAAGTTTCTGTTATTTTGTTGTTTTTGTTGATATTGTTGTTTTTGTTGAGTTTGAACAATTAAAATCAACAAAAACTACAATAAAAACAAACACAACAACAATCAAGTAAAATGTCAAATTTACGTTGTAAATAACAATATTTACAACGTAAATTTGACATTTTCCTATCTTAGCTTTTGATTTGTGGTTGAACATTGGCATGTTTTGTCAACCGTACCATAAGTATCCGCCGCCATTTTCAGATCTTTTCTTTATCTGCGCGGGTTCTACAAAATTTCAAAAAGATATCATGAAAAACTACAAAGTTATGAGCTTGTTATTCTACTTGGCTGTCCCAACTAAAAAATATGGTCTACGCTCCGCTCGGGCGGGCGAGTGGGGAGTTGATCTCTGGCGTCAGCTGTTGCGCGGGCGCGCAGCACTATGATCTATCGTAAGCTGCGTGGCGCGCTCGGTGACCACACTGCAATGGGATCGATTCAGTTGCTTATTCTGAACAAACTATATTCAGGTTTCGCATAAACAAGGAAAAACGTTTTATATTGGTAGGTACTAGCTTTCCGCCCGCGGCTTCGCCCGCGTGGAGGTCGGTTATATCGCGCTTTTTAGATTTCCCTCGGGAACATCAAATTTTTCCGGGATAAAAGGTAGCCTATGTTCTTTTTCAGGCTCTAAAGATTGTCTGTGCCAAATTTCATCAAAATCGGTTGAGAGGTTTAAGCGGGAAAGCGTAACAGACAGACAGACAGACAGACAGACAGACAGAGTTACTTTCGCATTTATAATATTAGTATGGATTCGTTTTCGTTATTAGTGTATTTTGCTATAAGTGTACTATTATTATTTACTTTTTCATAGTTAAGTGCTTTGTTTATCTCTGGTGTCAAGCTGCCTATCTCAAGGAATATCGGCTTGTGGTCTGATAAGCACGAGTCAATTATAGATACAATGGACGCGTGATTGGTTATGTTCGTGCATATGCGATCTACAGTGCGACCTACAGTGTTTGCGGTTTCACGGTTGCTGTACTGTTTATTTATCTTATTTAACATTTGTGCCAATTCTTCAAGGCTTTTTTTTTTAATAATTATAAACTAGTGCTTGACTGTAATCCCGCCTGATGGTAAGCAGTGATGCAATCGTTGATGGTAAAGCGCACTAGTTCATTAAGCCTATTCACTTAAAAAACATAGGAATAGGAAGGATGACGGCAGTTGAGCGAGGTGATGCAATGTTAAACCCAAGACCAACACGACCAAACGATGCTGCGCTAGAAGGAGATTGATCTGGAGACTCTCTACGACCAAACTCCCGACACAACAACATTTGGCGCATCGTACCCGCCACACATCGCAACACAACTGCTCAGACCCGTCCTCCGTACGGCTTCACCAGACATCATGCCGGAACACGACGAATCGCTTGGCGGCAAGACTTTATCTGGTGGGTGGAGTGAATAGGCTCTTAATAAACTAGCGCGCTTTACCATCAACGATTGCATCACTGCTTACCATCGGGCGGGATTGCGGTCAAGCACTAAATTATGACAAAAAGGCCCTAGGTTAAAACCTAGACAGACGCTTTACTTTGTGTACATCATTACATCTCTACTATCTCGTCCCTGAATGGACTGTCAACATCTTACCAGACGATACTAAACCAAAATATGCAAACATCAAACATTGCCCCTCAGGAAAGAAAAAGAGACATTTCACCACAGAAATGAACGAAATCACTCTACAAGGAGATTTTGAGAACTACTATATTTTTCCAGATGTAGACCCATCAGTTGGAGTAGAAATCACTACCAGTTATGAGCCTGAGAACTATATTGTTGAAGAGTATCATCATCTAGATGAACGACCAAAGAAGAGGTCTAAAGATATTTCAGGCCCGAAAAAGAAGAAAAGGTTGTCCTCAAACCCGCAGGTGAAGGAAGAACCAGCTGACTGGGTGATTGAGAACAATATTGTTTACGAGCAAGATGAAGATTACGATGACCCTAAGAAAGTGGCCTCTCGCGTTAGAAGAAAAAATAAGAAATATCTAGGCTATGATTTTGTTACTTAAGAACTTCTATTTGAGTCGGCATTTGATTTTGGCTTTTTGAGGGTAGGTGGGTTTTTAAGTTAAAAATAATACAGTATGTTAAATAACAGAGGGCGTTCCCTTAAACTCGTTAATATATATCAGTAATAGATTAAAATAAAAATATCAGCATAGAAAAATAAGCATAAAAAAATCCGAATAAAAAAATTCTAATTGGAAATAAATTTGAAACCTCCTGTTTTAAATCAAAATAGTAACGTAGTATCATAAACAAATTGCGACCTTGCCGTCTTTCAAGTTCGCGTGTACAGTGTGTTTCTTTTACATGTCAATTTAAAATTTTTATTGAATATTTTCTTATTGGAAAAATTTAAAAAAAATTTTGTTTTCGAATGGAAATATTTTTTTTAGCATGTATGTATGCTATACTATTTCGGGTTAACGGGAACGCCCTCTATTAGTTAACATACTGTATATTCGTGTCGTTTTTAGGCCAATAGTAAAGGTGCTAAACCTTCAGCATCATTAGTAAAATTAAGTCACATGTATTGTATACTATTTTGTAGCACTAAAGTCACGCTTCTCTGTGTAATATTGGCTATGTAGGTCCCAGAAAAGTGTGACTAGGTTCCAGTGTTATAAATTACTTACACATACTTTTAAATTTCTTTAGGAACACTCCGTTCTTACTGAACAGTGAATGATCGATGACACTGAATCAGGTATATTCAGCCCCAGTCGTCCGGTGACATTGAATAGGGTATATTCGGCTTCAGTCAGTTGAAGAAGCTAAATCGAGCATATTCGGCCCCAGTCGGTTTATGACCCTGAATCGGGTATATTCGGCTCTAGTTGGTTGAAGACTCTAAATTTATTCTTCTTCAGTCGGTCCGTGATGCTGAAATGGGTGTATTCGGACCCAGTCTGTCTATGACGCTGGATCGGGTATATTCGGCTTCAACCGTCCGGTGACCCTGAATCGGTTATATTCGACCCTAGTCTGTCTATGACGCTGAATCGGGTATATTCGACCCCAGACTATCTCGGTGGACTTGCGTCCAGTTCCATGGCAATTAGCGGGTGATGTGTACGCGCGTTTATCCATTTTCTCTATTATTGCTTTATTGACACCTTATCAAGGAAGTAACTGTTTGCGTACTGGATCAATAAACGTAACTACGTCAATTGAAAAGTATTTTACGCCATTTTTGTACTTACATAACTGGTTCTAAAAACGGAAAAAACGTGCGTTTGAGACGAATACGTTTCATTTCATCAATATCATTTGATTCTAAGGGATTTTTTTTTTATCAACTATAAACTAGCGCTTGGCTGCAATACCGCCTGATGGTAAGCAGTAATGCAATCTCTGATAGTAAAACGCACTAGTTTAATAGTTTATTAAGAGCCTATTCACTCTAACCTTGAAGACGCTTAAATTGTAGTCAGACGGAAATACCGCTGCTGGCAAATTGTTGCACACCCTCGAATCGTCCCTACAACTCTCTTTCTGGTTATAGCAAATACAAAAAACTTACCATTTTCCAAACACTCCGTCAGCGCCGACGTACTGTCTTCATTTATAAAAATCTTGACGCCAATCTTCAAATTCTTCCGTTCTTCCTCCGCCATTTTGTTTTGTACATCATCGTGTGGCCTGGTTATGTTGATAACCGCTTCAGGACTGTTGGCAGTGGTTGCTGATACCACCATGTAGTCAGAATGGTGGCGCGAAGTCTGAGGGAGGGTCCCTCCTGGGGGACCAACGCCGTTTTGAATGGGGGCAGAAGCGGGAACACCGTTTTGGGTCCCCCATTCTGTAAGCGTTAACTTGATGCTTTCTGAAAGCTGGAGAAAAAAGTTTGTCAATGACAAGACGAATAATTCCCAAGGAGTCTCTTTTCAGAAAGACTAGAAGAACTTATTGGATGGTTATACTTATTTGGTCAGATCAGTAAGCAAAATTTTGGAGCGTTTACATTAGGACGGTGACCGAATGTATCGTCCATATTAGTGATAACCAGATTCGTTAATCGCATTAGCCTGTTTACTTATAAAGGTCGTTGACCGAATGCTTCGATCGTCGCAGTCAAATTTAGTCTGAATTTCGCTCCTCAACTAACAGCTTTCCAGAAATTGTTTTCGTACTAGATCGTTCACCACAAACGGACTGCGATTAAATGTGGTCAGTGGAACAGTTACAGTTTCCATTAGTCGGTGACCGAAAATGGCTACGGTCGAGTACGGCCCAACCTGCATTACCTAGTGTAAACGGACATTAGTGAAAATGGTTGTGGACGTTTCTAGGCAATGCAGCAGCAAAACTTTGGCCTTGAGTTGTGGGCATCTGTACGGGGTAGTCTTTTGCTTCAGATTGAACGTCTAATGGTTTGCCAAAGTATTATCCCAAACGAAAAACGAATCCAGTTTCAAAATCCTGCATCGCACAATCGAAGTTTACTGCGCGACCAGCATATAAATTTGAGATCCCGCCATGAATCGTCAGGCTCACCAATTTCAACAGCCGTCTGGTGGGAAGATTCTCCATTTTCTATGGAGGACCAGTGTTCTTGTTCTTTCCATCCTGTTCCTCATACCACCATATAGTCTAACAGAACAGTTTTCCTCGATTATGACAAATGAATATCAATTATTTGCGTGATTTGGGATTTTTAGCATATGTACATGGAAACCTAAATAATACTTGTTTCCGCCATGTACTTATGGTATGTTTACGCAGAATTGAAGACTCATGTTAGGAAGGAAAGTAAAAAGTAGTAATTACGTCACCTAAATCGAACGATAACTGGTAACTCATAGGCACATTGTCTTTTATGTCATGTTTACACACTCACTCAATGAAGGAAGGTATCCAACAGCGTTATCTTTCAGCATTCAGTTACCGCAAAACGTGTGCTTGTGTGAGTCAGTTATATGACTGTGTGACAATGCAGTTAAATTTACGTAAAGTCATTTAAAACAATGTTTGAAATGTATGGTTGTTACATCCTTGGTTTTAAACATGACTATTATACCTTCTACTGTCTTTAAACAAATCATTGTTAAGTCTATAGGCAGTACCTACATAATTATCTACATAGTAGCAGATACTTGCAATTGTTGTGCGTCTATGACGTGCAGGGTAATTGCATACACACTAACATTGGGTGGGTTTCATCTTGACAATTCAACAACATTTATTGCGTTATTTACGTTGTTGAGCAGACACATTTTTCGAACCTGAGAAGCAATGGATAAGCAATATGCTTCAAAATGATTCCAATAGGGTATTTGATTAAAACATACTAATTAGTCCGTCATTCAGATTTTAGAAATATATTGGATACGTATATTTTGTTTAATCAAATCAATAAAAATTGACAAATATAAAAGGCATCAAGGAGTGGTGCCTGGTGACGTCACTAGCCGCTAAAAATTGTAGCGTGCAGTGACGTCACACGAGTTTTCAACGCGCTGCGCTGTGTCGTCTTCATTTTTTGTTTATATGAAAAAATTAAAAATACGTTTCTAGTATTTTTTGGGAAATCTGACTGACGGACTAATTAGTTTTTTTTAGTCAAATACCCTATTGATAGTAATAATGTGTTAAGCAACTAAGGAGCTGGACATAAAGGAAGCAAAGAAGTATGTGACGATACGATCCTTACGTATTATGCACTCGATTATTCTGTAAAATGAAAAGTGAGCTGTGATTTCACCGGACGGGACGCTAGAGATTGCCACTATTGGATGCGGTGAATTCTTAATCATATTTCGCACCCCCTACCATCGGTGGAGGTGAAATACCGCGGTAGTATTAGTCGATAACGGTCAGAAAGACATACTCCTCTCTCACCTATACTGTGATGAAGTCTATGAGAATTTCCAAAGCAAAACCCAAAAAAAAAAATCGGTTGTCTGTAAAGTCGGTTAACTGACGATAGTAGAATGTGACAAAGTCATAAGACAATACTGATGGAATGGTTGCAACTATCGTTGCTATAAACACTTGACACTTCATTCACTTTTCACTGCACTTCATACTTGACGAAAACATGTAAATGTATTATCGTATAGCAGCTGTCCACGCGGACGCATCGCTCGCTCAAGTAGGAGAGAGACAGATGTGGAAAGTAGCCGAACGCGGAGGCCAATTGTGTCGCTCGTTCCGCGCTCTCGCTTGCACTTCAAGCCTTAATTGGAACGGGGTAACGCCGCATGAGTCATGTTTTTTCGTGCGTGCAGTCAGCTGCATCGAATTATAAGACGTTGTCACGTCAAAAAAGCGATTGCCACTATTGACAGTTCACTTCAACTAAGTTTCACTGATATTTACAGAAAACTTAAATCGGCAGGTGGCGTTCTGCAGCCGAGGGGAAGAAGGCATGACTTTATTGTTAGATCACTGGAAATTGATTAGATACCGATTAGATATTGTTTACCACTTGGTAAGCTCAATTGGTAATTCCGTAATTTTTATCGAATATCTGCAAAAAAAATAATAAGATTCCTGCTCAATTATTTTGCGTTATTGTATACAACAGCTAGCAATGACTTTCATTTTGGCTACATTCATTGAGTTGTCTAAACTATTGAACAGACAATTTTTTCGTAATTGAAGCAACATCCTTCATAAACATGGAGATTGATAGTTTGTTACCAAATAAAGGTGCTGGTGTTCGATGTTTTTTTTTTTTATAAATTACTAGCGGCCGCCAGCGACTTCGTTCGCGTGGAGTTAGTTATACTCCGCTCCTATTGATCGCAGCGTGATGTTATATAGCCTAAAGCCTTCCTGGATTAATTAGCTATCCAACGCAAAAAGAATTTTTCAAATCGGACCCGTAGTTCCTGAGACTAACGCGTTCAAACAAACATACAAACAAACTCTTCAGCTTTATATATTAGTATAGATAAACTAGCGCTTGACCGCAATCCCGCCTGATGGTAAGCAGTGACGCAATCGATGATGGTAAAGCGCACTAGTTTATTAAGAGGCTATTCACTCTAGCCTTGAAGACACTAATCCTCCACTTTGACAAATTGTCTGCAGTATCCTGGATATGCAATCGACTAAGACCTTTCCTCAACGGCTTCTGCTGTCGATGGGAAATCATCAAATGACCTCTCTCACTCTGGGCGGAGCGGAAGGGGGTGTCAGACTTTTATTGATTAAAACCCACCCGTGTTCCTTCTGAGCCACCCACTGCTCGCCACCCGCAAGCCCAGTGGTATGATTACACCCAAACTTTTATGAATAAATAATATAGGTATTGTTGCTGCGGTGGATGTGTGGAGTTACGCGGAAAGACCGCATCAGGAACTCCCGCATCCGTGGCAGTCTCCGTGTCCGTGACATAGCAGACAAACTGCAAGAGAGTCGCCTGCGCTGGTACGGTCACGTCTTACGTAAACTGGCAGGTTACGTGGGTAACAAATGTCTTACCATGGCGCCTCCACCGGGCCGGAACAAGCGAGGTAGACCAAAGAAGTGCTGGCTTAACGTTGTAAGAGATGACATGCGTGCCAACGATCTCACACCATGGGATGCCAGAGATCGTGAGAAATGGAGGCGTATTAGTAGGAAAGCAGACCCCAGGCTCCAACGCGAAATCCGCGGATGCAATAGGGATTATACGCTGAGATGATGATGATGAATATAGGTATTGTTGGTTACATTAAGAGTTCTATAAATATATGAAATGACGCACCATTACATAGCGAATAATACCTAGGTATGAAATGACGCATCGTTACATGGCGAATATTAACAGTCAGCCGTTATATTTGAATATGTAATAACTGGTCCTACTGTAGGTACTAAAGGAATGTTGAAATAGTATAGTCATTATGATAGAGCCGTCATTGATTTTAATGTTCATAAAAAAACTTAACCAGTTTTTGTATGGCTCACTTTAATTTATTTTCATTTCTGTTTAAGTAGTCTTTCGTTTTGTTTTATCTTTTTTAGTACCTACGGATGCTTTTAACAAGCAGGTCTTTATATGTGGTTTCGCTTATATGTATGTATAACTAGTGGTCGCCATCGACTTCGTTCGCGTGAAGTTAGTTATACCCCGCTCCTATTGGTCGCAGTGTGATGTTATATAGCCTAAAGCCTTCCTGGATTAATGGGCTATCCAACGCAAAAAGAATTTTTCAAATCGGACCAGTAGTTCCCGAGATTATCGCGCACAAACAAACAAACAAACATACAAACAAACTCTTCAGCTTTATATATTAGTATAGATTTATACGGACGACAAGCACTTCAAGCAACTACATTCTGTCGGATTTCTTTATTAGATTTTCAACTTTATCTCTAAAGCACTAAGGCTCAAGGTTGATTGGGAATATTTCACAGTTTCGGGTAGCATGACCTAGTGTCGTCCGTGCATGAATGATGTAATATCCTAACCATTTTTAGGGTTCCGTACCTCAAAAGGAAAAAACGGAACCCTTATAGGATCACTTTGTTGTCCGTCTGTCTGTCTGTCTGTCTGTCTGTCTGTCACCACCCTTTATCTCAAGAACGCGTGGACGTATCAAGCTGAAATTCACATGAAATACTCGGGTCTATTGTCCCTTTAAGCTGTGAAAATATCAAACTTCTAAGCCAAGCCAATCAAAAGATACAGCCGATTATGTCGATATTTTCAACAAATTTTCGACACTCGCAAAGGAATCAAAACCTACAGGATACTTCCCGTAAACTCAGAATCTTGAAAATTGGCATGAAGCATTGTCATATAATGCAAATATAGGAAAAATTTCGAAAATCACATTTTTTTAGTTATATAATATAATAAACATATTTTAATAAAATCGAACTTACTACCTTAGTTCTCACGAACGAATAAAGTTATCAAATTGGAATTTATACCAAATACCTAGGTCTATTGTCCCTTTAAGCTGTGAAAATATCAAACTTCTAAGCCAAGCCAATCAAAAGATACAGCCGATATGTCGATATTTTCAACAAATTTTCGACACTCGCAAAGGAATCAAAACCTACAGGATACTTCCCGTAAACTCAGAATCTTCAAATTTGGCATGAAGGATTGTCATATAATGCAAATATAGGAAAAATTGCGAAAATCACATTTTTTCAGTTATATAATATAATAAACATATTTTAATAAAATGGAACTTACTACCTTATTTCTCACGAACGAATAAAGTTATCAAATTGAAATTTATACCAAATACCTAGGTCTATTGTCCCTTTAAGCTGTGAAAATGTCAAACTTCTAAGCTAAGCCAATCAAAAGATACAGCCGATATGTCGATATTTTCAACAAATTTTCGACACTCGCAAAGGAATCAAAACCTACAGGATACTTCCCGTAAACTCAGAATCTTGAAATTTGGCATGAAGGATTGCCACATAATGCAAATATAGGAAAAATTGCGAAAATCACACTTTTTTAGTTATATAATATAATAAACATATTTTAATAAAATGAAACTTACTACCTTATTTCTCACGAACGAATAAAGGTATCAAATTGAAATTTATACCAAATACCTAGGTCTATTGTCCCTTTAAGCAGTGAAAAAATCAAACTTCTAAGTTAAAGCGATCAAAAGATACAGCAGTTTATACCGACACCTTAGACGAATTTCCGTCACACGCTAGGGAATCAAAACCTACAAGCAAAGACACTAAAATTATATTTACAATAGACAGGACATCACGAACAAAATCGTAAGCCAATACTTTTATCGACTTGGTTAAAAGTCGCTCAGTCTAGTCTGCGCGTCAGGACGTAATTTGTGTCCACCAAGAATAAACATTTTCTAAGGAAATATGCCATGTTGCGCTTTGTGTTACTGTACATCTCGTTATAGTAAAACGACTGGACCTAACTTCGGAATGTTTTCTATGAATTATTTATATTTCGTCTGCAATTCAAATTTAAAAAAAATCTTAGTTCTAGAAAATTTTCCATTATTGTAATAAGCGCCCTCTATTGTTGAGTAGTTTTACTATTTTCTTGTAGAGTTAGTTATCGATAATACTTATTAAGATGAATACATTTTGTTGTATTTTATTGACATTTAAAATATAGCTAAATAAACTTAAAATATTACTATATTTCAAGTTTATTTATTATTAACTCTATTTAAACATAATCATATCATATTAATAAACAAAATTGAATGAACAATTACTATTAATTTATCTAGGTTTCTGTTATTTTTGGTTTCCGAATAAAAATAATGTCGTAGGGAAAAAGTGGATACGATTTGTCCAGATAGACCGTAGAGAAGAAAATTGGCTTCCGTCTCATTCGTCGAAATTATGCTCAATGCATTTTAAAAGAGAAGTTATCTACTTTGGAAAGACTTGTCGATCAAATTTAAAAAAAAAGAATCGGTACCTTGTATTAGAAATGAAATAGTAAGTTATTAATTTCAGTACTTTTCTACTTAACCGTAAAAATTGGAATAAAATTTACGGTTAAGTGGATAAGTACATAGATTACATAACTTATTTATAATGAAATATATTCATAAAATATGTAGGTACGTATATGTAGTACAATGATTGCGAGCTACTTTGTGATTTTGAGGATTCCGTACCTACCTAAAAGGTAAAACGAACCCTATTCATGAGACTTCTCTGTTCGTCTGTCCGTCTGTCACCAGGCTGTATCTCATAAACCGTAATAGCGAGACAGTTGTAATTTCCAGAGATTGTGTTAGTATTTCTGTTGCCGCTATAACAACAAGTACTAAGAATAAAAATAATAAAATATTTAAGGGGGCTCCCATACAACAAACGTGAATTTTTGCCGTTTTTTGCTCCATATTAATAACGGAAACAGATAGACGCTTAAAATGTTCACAGAATATTTGGCTATATATTCAAATTACAAATAAATAATTAAAATAAAATAAATACTTAAGGCGGGCTCCCATACAATAACCGTGATTTTTTTGCCGTTTTTAAAGATAATGGCGTACGAATCTTGTAAAGGTCTTGCTCCAGCAGACTACCATTTTTGTCGTGATTTGGACAATTATCTACGTGACAAGAAGTTTTCTTCCCAGGAGGCAGTTCTGCTTTCACATAGTTTGTGCAGTCTAGATCCTCAGAGTTCTATCACATAGGCATAAACGACCTTCCTATATATTGATTATAAGTGAATTATTTAAAAATTAAAAAATAAGCAATTTTTTAGATTTTCAGTACTAATCGGCAATTTTAAACTTTAACGCCTATTATATTAAAAGAATTATATAAATAAGAAACTTGTAAACTTGAAATTACCCATAATTATTCTGCTTCCTAATTTTTTGTTTCAAGCTATCATAATGCGAAAAAACATCGTCGTAGTAACTTCTTTGAATATTATCGATAACTTTATATCGAAATGATACAAACCCTACCACAGTTTTTTGCATTGCCATTTAAAAATATTTGCAAACAAACGTGTAAAAAGAATAATTTTGCTAAAAACGAAATGCAAACGAAAATTGCAAAACAAAATGCGCTTTATGGCCTAAAAGGTCTATTACACTCAAAAATCGCAATAAACTGAGCGTTAAAATAATTCGTAAGCATAAAACATCTAAAATGCCAATAGACGGTGTCACGGTAAATGAATAGTAGCGAATAAAATTCTAAAACAGTTTTTGTTTGTACAAGACAAGTTTCACTTAATTTATTTACTTTTCAATATTTATTTACCCGATTTGAACTATACTAGGGTATTAAATCGGATCTGGCAACATAGACCACACTGGCCACCTACCGGGCAATAGCTGAATATATTTTATTTAAACTTATTTCATTTTTACTATTTGATGTCTCCAATTGTCGATCTAATTTTGCTATATTGTACTAGATGGCGGAACTGAGCCATGGGATCACAGCTGTTTTTCTATGCCATTTTGACACATGCCTTCTCTATATATCTTAAATCTCTTTGCCTACAAGGTACTTCCCGTTAATTCAGAATCTTGAAATTCGGCACGAAGCAACGTTATATTATAGTACAGACAGATAAAGGAAAAATTGTGAAAATGATAAATTTGAAGTTACATAAAATATTAAAATATTATTTTTGCTTACCTACATGACATAAAATATTTTTTTTAATAATTATAAACTTACTACCTACCCTTTTTCACATGAACGCGTAGAGATATTAAAGTTGAAATTCATATCAAACACTTCTTAAATCTAATTGCCTCTAAACTTTGAAAAATTCTAAATCAATGCTAGTATTATAAATGCGAAAATAACTCTGTCTGTCTGTTACGCTTTCCCGCCTAAACCTCTCAACCGATTTTGATGAAGTTTGGCACAGACAATCTTTAGACCCTGAGAAAGAACATAGGCTACCTTTTATCCCGGAAAAATTTGATGTTCCCGAGGGGAATTTAAACAGCGCGATATAACCGAACACCACGCGGGCGAAGCCGCTGGCGGAAAGCTAGTACGTCATAAATTGTAAACCGCTACGTTTGTACAGCGGAACCCTCGGTGTGCGAGTCCGACTCGCATTTGGCCGGTTTTTCTTAAAAAACTTGATGATTTAAAAGTATGTCCGCGGAATTTTTTGCCTGTTCTTCTCCAAAGTAACTACCACGCTTTGGATCCCATGAGTTGACACATAAATAAATAAATTTAAAAAACAAATTAAAAAAAAAAAAAACGACCAAAAAAAAAGTACGCAATTATAATGACAAATGGTTAAAAATGCTAAACCCTATAAAAAGCAAACAAAATACTTTTAACACTACATTAGTACCAATTAAAGGATGCCAGACTATCTACTTGGAACTTTGTGGCACCTTTATGTCGCAGGCATAACCGCTTTAAAGATAAAAGTATGTTTATTTTTGCAAAATAAAGATATTTTTAGCTTGATTTTCGAATAAATATACCTAGTTTAGAAGACTAAAAAACATGCTTTTAAAAAATATCAAACTAAAAAGTTAAAATAATTTAAAAAAAAAGCGTGAGGGGCTTTGTGCCATAATTTTTGTATACTAAGCGCCTCACGCTTTTTTTTTTATTTCTTTTAACTTTTTAGTTCAATATTCTTTAAAAAAAAACGACGAACGAACGTATTGAAAACGGTGGGATATTTTACAGTAATGAGCCGCTCACTCGTAGTCCAAAGAGTTAGAGACGGACAAACAAACAAACATACAAGTGAAGCTAATAAAAAGCATGTAAAAATACATATATCAATGTTTTCTGGCTTCCAAAGCTTAGAGAGGTATTCTGATGAATTGAATTTCAAATGATTGAATGTTGCCCGGCTAAACTGATCAGCTACTAAGGACATTATGTTTCATTAAAAAACTATTAACAACACCAAGTGCACCAAGTCATTCACAAAAACTGGCACAAAGTAAAACAGAAATTACATATTTAATCCATACTAATATTATAAATGCGAAAGTAACTCTGTCTGTCTGTCTGTCTGTTACGCTTTCCCGCTTAAACCTCTCAATCGATTTTGATGAAATTTGGCACAGACAATCTTTAGACCCCGAGAAAGAACATAGGCTACCTTTTATCCCGGAAAAATTTCATGTACCGAGGGAAACCTAAAAAGCGCGATATAACCGAACTCCACGCGGGCGAAGCCGCGGGCGGAAAGCTAGTCGTAAAATAAATCATGCTTCACTGAGTTACTTAAGTTGCTTATTTAAGTTAATAATAATAAGACCCTCGTATCTCTACGTTGAGTTTTAGAGGGGGCTTGCGTGCTCAGCATACGGGTGGAAGAGCCAGATACAAGAGAAATCCGCAAGAGAACATATGAAAGGCTGTTCGGTGTTAGCGACCCCACGCTCACTATCCCCCTTCAGAAGTCTTATTCCTCGTCTTTTATTTGCTTTTCTTTACTAGCCAGGC
This sequence comes from Sesamia nonagrioides, assembly GCA_017933935.1. NCBI lineage: Eukaryota > Metazoa > Arthropoda > Insecta > Lepidoptera > Noctuidae > Sesamia > Sesamia nonagrioides. Next base: position 5,778,893 of record JADWQK010002280.1, on the reverse strand, counting down.
TGACCATTGACTCTGGTCTGGTCTGGTCTCTGGTCCTCACCAGTGCTCACACTTCATTCTTGCCGTTATTGGCCGGCTTGGCTGGAGATTAGCAAGAGCAATCGTGCTTAGAGAACTTGATCTTCCGGGCTCTGGGATTGTTCTGATAGCCGTGGAATATAAATGCAATTATCAATCACCTCAAGACATGTTCGGCCCCTCGTGTGCCTTCCAGAGGGCCGTTCTGGACCCTAGGGTCCCGAGATATATCAAAGACAAATATTGTTCATATTAATCATATAATTATGTTAATTATGGTCTACTACCTTTTGTGTTTCCACGTTTTATATTCAAAATATGCAAATTTATTGGAATTAATAAAATTAAGCTGTAACAATTATCTTTTAATTTTTTTCTCTCTCTCCCTTCTTCTTCACTGTCCATCGTGATATAGTCTTTTTCGTATCCTTAATCTGTGATCTTACTATTATACCTATCTGTCAATCTGCGAAGAAATATTATATTTTATCATAACAAGCAATATATTAATTTAATTCGCGCTAAATACTCTCCAGCGTTTGATGGTTTATTAATCGTTCGCACGTTTCTTGGCAAAATTGTGGCGTCTCTCCCACAAAGGCCATTAATCAAGAATTGAATTATGTTATCTATGTTATAAAAAAAAATTCAATGGGATTGCGGTCAAGCACTAGTTTACCACCCACCAGAAAAGGTCTTGCCGCCAAGCGATTCGTCGTGTTCCGGCATGATGTCTGGTGAAGCCGTACGAAGTACGGGTCTGAGCAGATGTGTTGCGATGTGTGCCGGGGAAGATGCGCCAAATGTTATTTTGTCGGGAGTTTGGTCGTGGAGTTTCCAGATCAATCTCCCTCTGGCGCAGCATCGTTGGTCGTGTTGGTCTTGGGTTTAACATTGCATCATCTCGCTCAACTGCCGTCATCCTTCCTATTCCTAAGTTTTTTAAGTGAATAGGCTTAATAAACTAGTGCGCTTTACCATCAACGATTGCATCACTGCTTACCATCAGGCGGGATTGCAGTCAAGCACTAGTTAATGATTACTAAAAAAAAAGTTTGAAGTAATGAATGATTTTGATATATTATTCTTACGCATCTTCAAGACAGCCATTTCAGTTCTCTGCAACTGTAACTACATACTTACTTACCAATGACAAAGAAAAAGTCATACTGTTTAACTTTATTGAATTAATTTACCTAACATACATCGTGGTGGCCTAGTGGTTAAACACCAGCCTCTCAAGCATGAGTGCGCAGGTTCGATTCCAGGTCAGGCAAGTACCAATGTAATTTTTCTAAAGTTATATATGTACTTTCTAAGTATATCTTGGACACCAATGACTGAAGGTGAAGGAAAACATCTTGAGGAAACCTGGACTTTAAGTCTGAAATCGCCAACCCGCATTGAGCAAGCGTGGTGGTTACGCTCAATCCTTCTCTATATGAGAGGAGACCTGTGCCCAGCAGTGGGCGATAAAAGGTTGATGATGATGATGAACATACATAATATAAAGGTAAATAAATTTTCCAAAGCTGCCATTGTTTAACATTCATTCAAACAAATGTCATAATTTATAAATAACATTTATGTATCATATTACAACTTATTATAATAATATAATGTTCAAGGAAAAATATTTTTTGTGGTTATTGGAAAAACATGAATGGGTTAATATTTCATCTGTTGAATGTATAAACGGTATAACCTCTGGACACCACTACCGCGGTCCGAACGAAGCGTTTCGCCTCGACTTTTATACCACGTACATCGAGGAACTGGAACAATTTGCCAGCGATGTTTCCGTCTGACAATTTAAGTGTCTTCTAGGCTAGAGTGAATAGGCTCTTAATAAACTAGCGCGCTTTACCATCAACGATCGCATCACTGCTTACCATCAGGCGGAATTGCGGCCAAGCGCTAGTTTCCCCACTAAGTAACCCCAGGGAAGACGGTGGCATAGTGGTCACGTGCTGCCGTGCATAGGACGTTTAGGAGAGGCCCACTTAGTCTCCCCTGGGATGTGCCTTACAGGCGTTGCGCAGGGAGGGTTCTGGAATTGGTCTTTTAAGAGGAACCGGGACCACCCCTAGGCGCAGATGGTGATCACCGGGGTGGTTTTAGTGAGGTAAAAATCCCACACTACCCGACCTCATTCCTCGGGGGTCGGGTGCCTTTTGAAGGTTTCCCCCCGAAAACAAAAAAAAAAAAAAAAGGCTAGAGTGAATAGGCTCAATAAACTAGCGCACTTTACCATCAACGATTGTATCACTCCTTACCATTTTTTTTTTGGGATGGGTCATCATCAAATGATTTCTCTCGCTCTGGGCGGAGCGGAAGGGCGTGTCAGACTTTTACTGACTAAATCCCACCCATGTCTCTGCATTTGCCTGTGCGACGGCCAGAGCCACGGTTTCTACCGCTTACAATCAGGCGTGATTGCAGTCAAGCACTAGTTTAAATAATTATATAAAAAAAAAAAAGCAAATAAAGCCTTTTTTCCGGGTGGAAAATCGTCATGGATGTCCGCCGCCCTGGGGTGGGCGACGGGGTCTGTCAGACTCTTACTGACTAAAAACCACCCGGATGTTCCGTCTCACACCTACATCGGGGGCTGCGAGAACTAATACTGCTTCCGCAACCCTCAATAGAACAGCCTACCTCAATAAAACATGGGATGACTTTTGAGCTGGGTGTTCAAGACAAATTAATACTGAAGTCTGAAGATTACATTTTTAAACGACCCTGTATACACTTCTAAAATGGTTTCCATATGAACTCAAATACTCCTAATAAATATTATTTGTGTAACAGGAGAGGCTCGTTGCTAAATAATACCCGATCAGGTTAAGCAACGCTTGCCGCGGTCGGTCTATGGACGGGTTGACCACGTTTACATACAGGGTGCCCTCCATGCCTCGGAAAACACGTTTAGCCATCGCGGCTATCATTCGTAGATCTTTGATAATCATTACGGGTCATCAAAAATCCGAAAATCTGACCACCAATCCTATATTTTCCAGTAACTGGGTTGTGGAGGTCAGATAGACAGTCACTCCATTTAAAATACTGGTATTCAGCTGAATCCGCAGTGTGCTGGAATATTTTAGTACGATGTGGAGACCACACTATGCAACACACACGTTAAGGCTTGAGAAAAAACAAAACCGGCTCCTGTGGCATTTAGCATATTCGTCCGCTCTAGTTAAAAAAATACGATCGTATAATGACAGGCTTTCCCATTTTAAGATGGTATCTTTACAAAATAAAAGAATGTACTCGATTCCGTTTTTCTATTTAAAATTCTACGATCCAAAACCGATTCCCGCCTCAGCAACTGCGTCCGCAGTTGCTGAGGTAAATCTCCGAATCCCCGCTAGTATGCCACGTGCTCTATTGGACCACCCCTTTGTATTCTCCACTTCGTAGAACGGTGCTTGGTGCCAACTTTCCTATCCATCGCATGTGTATATTACTAAATACCTAGTTGCAGTGATCGCGGTGTTCGCCGATTAGAGGGCTGCCCCCTAGTCGGCGAACACATATTTGATTGCGACCGTTTGAGCCGAACGGACCAATGGGCGGTCCGAACGATCCCAACTGATGCCAACTAGTCGCAATCATTTCACAAAAACGTGTTCGCCTATTAGGGGGCTGGTTGACCTATAAGCTGACTCACTTAGCAAACTCAAAAGAATTAATTTCAATTTTAGCACTGTATTAATTTATTCTTTAATTTTCAATTTAATTGGTATAATTTAATTCGATTTTCACAATGTATGTGATATTTGTATGTGTCGGTGTGTTGGTGAGACAAATAAATAAAATAAAAATAAATAAATCCGGTTAGACTGGAAGCCGATCCCAAAATAGTTGAGAAACGACTAGGCGGATGATGATGCGTGAATAGGAATTGGCTTTAGCTTAAAATTTTAACACTCATTAATGAATACTCTAGTGCAGTGTTTTTCAACTTGTGGGTCGCGACCTCCTAGGGGGTCGCCAAGTCTCATTGAGGAGGCCGCCATTTTCTTTAAAATTATACATAGAAGGTTCAAAATGGAGTTTGTTTCGGCTATTTCTTCTCAGAGGTAGTCAGTTAGGAAATGCCGGCTTCATCTAGTTAAAAAAATAAAATAAAAAATAAACATGACGTGTAAAAGTGATCAGTGATCCTACTTGCTTAATAAACGATTTCATTTCATTTCAATCAAATACTTTAACATTTCTGTGGTTGATTGTGGTTATTCTGTTTTTCTGTTTAACCAAAATATACTCAAAGTGACTGACTAAATTCAAAGTTAACAGCAGCAGAGAAGGGGCTCCCGAAATATTTTTTGACACTAAAAGGGACGTGCAATGAAAAAGTTTGAAAAGCACTGCTCTAGTGGTTAACAAAAAAAACTTAAAAGACTGTTTATTCATCATGTCACCCACAGGAAGTCCACTGCTGAGGTAAACTGCTGGGCTATGTCAGCGACTTTCGTTCTTCTACGAATCTCCTCATTCCTGATTCAATGACGTAGAGAAACACCTAGCATAGCCCTCTCCATAGCTCTCTGTGCGACCTTGAGCTTTCTTATGAGGCCCATAGTGAGGGACCACTTTGCTAATCCATATATTGTCATCAGCGGTGACACACATTGCTCATACACACATAGCTCGCCGTGGCTGCCCAGCGGTCATACACAGTGACAACGCGACGACATTCCGCGAAGCCGACCGCGAGCTGAAACAGGCGGTACTAACGATGGACCAGAGCGAGCTACTGCGTTTTGACAGCACTCGCAACATTGAGTGGAAATTTATACCTCCGAACTCTCCGCACATGGGAGGCTGCTGGGAGAGACTGGTGCGTAGCATCAAGACGGCGCTACGTGTGACGCTAAAAGAGCGAGTACCGAATGAACAAACCTTTCGGACGCTTCTGACAGAAGCCGAACAATTTGTTAACAGCCGACCGTTAACTTATGTACCAATTGACTCCGACGACGATTTACCGCTATCGCCTAACAGTTTTCTCTTTACAGACACCTTGATGATGGACAGACCCTTCGGTACGTTTTCTGACGGTGATTTGCTGCGGCGCTCCTGGCGGGAGTCCCAAAGGTTGGCGGACCTGACGTAGAAGCGGTGGGTACGCGAATACCTACCCTCCCTGACGAGACGGGATAAGTGGCTGCAGGTAGCTGATAGGCCGCTGACCGAAGGCGACATAGTAATAATCGCTGATGATCAACTTCCAAGGGGACAATGGCCTCGGGGCCGGATCGCGAAAGTATACCCCGGAAGGGATGGCCAGGTACGCGTAGCTGACGTGGTAACGAGGCAGGGCACCTATTATACGCGACCGGCGACTAAACTGTGTAAACTGGACATCGGCTCCCAATCTTGAGTATCAGCCTTCTCACCTTCTGATACTGGGGGTGGGAATGTCGCGGTGTCCAGCCTCCTTTGACTAACTGACTGGCTGGATGACGGACAGACTTTTTAAGTAATGACAGATTGACGGCACTCGACTTGAAACTAGGAAAAATAAAGGGTGATTTTTCAACAACAATTGGCTTTTGATGCTTTTTTTCGACAAAAAAGACGACAACGACCCAACAATGTATGCGGTATACGAGGCGAAACGACGGGTTGTCTAATGATGGAACAGTAATGGCGGAATTAAGTCATGTAGGTAATTCCCGAGCACACTAAAATGTATCCTGTCATCATCATCATCCCAGCGTTAATCCCAGTCGCATCCGAAGCCTTTTTCAGCTTTGGAGTCTGGGGTCCGCTTCACCAGTTCAACTGCTGATATGGCTAAACTTCGACATTTTCCGTGAAGCGACTGCCGTCTGACCTCCACAACCCGAAGGCGACATCGAAGCATTGCAGTTAGGCCAATTGTTGGACTTTTTGAGGGCTCCAACAACCCGTAACGACTGCCATTAGATGTTCTTATGGCAACCGGGACCAACGGCTTAACGTGCTTTCCGAGGCACGACCAGACCAGTGCAAATATTCATATTCATGCATACAAATACTTGCACTGTGCGGGGATCGAACCCGCGCCACCTTGCGCAGCGGCCGCAACCGCTACCGCTACGCCACGGAGGCAGTCACTAAAATGTATCCTTTAGGATACCAAAAGGCTGGCTATCCTGTTGTCAAATTCTATACTTCTATTATATGTGTAAAATTCTCCTCTCACAGTGTTTATCCTTGAAAATTCAATAAAATCGCTTCAGTCGTTTTGGAGGAGCAAAACGGCTGAAGCGATTTTAATGAATTTTCGTCGTTAAGCATCAAAATAGGTTTTTATCTATTTTATATTATTCATAAGTATAATCGTATTACTAAGCATCACTTACGCGGGTGAAAACGTGAGGCGTTGCTAGTTTACTTAATATCAATAAATACAGACAAAACAGCTGTGACATCGTAAGTCAAAGAAGAGACATTGAAAATAAGTTGATATTCCAACAACAATTATATTAGAATGTAGCTAGGTCAAATTTATAATTTAGTAAAAAATTGTAGATGTCCCTGAAGGGGCATATATAATTACCTACAATCACACCATTTATCCATACTAATATTATAAATGCGAAGGTAACTCTGTCTATCTGTCTGTAACGCTTTCCCGCTTAAACCTCTCAACCGATTTTGAAGGAATTTGGCACAGACAATCTTTTAGACCCTGAGAAAGGACAAAGGCTACCAGCTTTTATTGAAAAATATTCCCGAGGGAAATTTAAAAAGCGCGATATAACCGAATTCCTCGCGGGCGAAGGCGCGGGTGGAAAGCAAGTGAAATTATAATTTTAAAAAGTAATCAATAACTATTAAAATCTACACATTCGATTTTTTTTTTTTAGAATATCTGATTGTATAAGTTACAAGAGATTGGCGGGAGAACATTCTACTTATGTCTATATTCCCGCCAAGCTCCATAAAGAATACAGGTAAACAAACCAATTTAGGGTTATCACAACTCACGTTTTGCAAATCTCCTATAATTTACATGATTATCGACTTTTACATGCTAACTATTCATTAACAATTCCTATTGCAGCATATTTCAATAGAATCACTAAAATAACATGCATAATAACTTAGTATTTTGAAAAACCATTAAAAAGTCGACATTAATTTTACGTGACAGCCCTACAAAAACAGAAAGATGGATGCAATCCAGATATTAAACACATTTTATGGAATTCAACCAATGAATAAAGTTGAGGCATTTGTCAATACAATTTTGCGTATTTTTATTACTTTTAAATGAACTACATAACACATGCATTTTAATATTTTCAAAAATGGACTAAATGTATCAAAAAATGTAACCTATTAGGAAATTAGCTTATATGTATGCCATATTTCATTCAAATAGGTTAAGCGTTCTATGCAAATCATAAATATCTAAACATAAATAAACTGTTTAGATTAGTAGGAAGTAGGATTATTACTTTTATGAAAATCATCTATGTAGAAAAGGTTGTTAACATCTGTCTTTTAGGCGTAAAGTACTCGTTGCCTAGCAACGGTTTATTTACCTCTATTCTTTATCGAAATTGGCTCAACTATAGTATCTTCATGCAGAATTGCAGAGATAATAAATCAGTTAAAGCTTACAAATATTATCAATGACTTAATATTTATCTTAAGTAATTATTTTTGTTCAACAATTTTTATAAATGACATGCGTTATTATATCCGTATTCTATTGTGTTTTGTTTTTAAGTGATTGTATGCTTTTATAAACAATGCAACATATTTTATCAAAATAAACTGTGTAAAAAAAAATTAATATAAAATAAAATAACTTATTTGCATGTCACGTTACAATAACGTCACTTCATCTGGTGATGAGTTTCACCAGATGAAGTGACGAAGAACTGAAGCAAAATTTTGCCAATAATGGCCAGGGTATGTTTTGACCTTCAACTACGCATGTACAACAGTGTGAACTTAAAAGCAAGCTTACGTCCTTGAGCAAAACTCAATTAAAATGTCGTCAGTTTGCGATTGACTTTCGGAGAGCGTGTTTGTGCCAGTCGTTATATTATTTCCTTTGGTAAGTATAAGTTTTTGTATTTGATAATTATGAAATTGTATATTTAGTCAATGTAATGTTTATTGTGTGCAGAAGTCATGAATAAAATGAAACTGTGGTGAGTAAAGCAAATGATGTTGTTTTCGTGGGTTATGTGTCATTTTGTCACTTCTCTGGCGTCACTCCACTGGCAAATTTCATGCCAGAGGAAATACATGATCGTCAGAGGAGAGACAAAATTCCGTTTCGTTCAATATTGTATGTGTTAAGGCTTAATTTTATTGGTTCTAGATATTCTAACATAATCAGACACCATGGTGAATGTTACAAAAAAAAAATTATGTTACCAAAGAATTAAAAACGATCCCATTAAATATGTAGATTTAAAAGAAAAAGAAAAGAAAGACAACAATATAAAAAGAAAAGGGACAAATAAAGAGCATACATGATATGACTGAAAGATAACAAATGGCTATCAGGAAAATATGGAGGGGAAAGGCTAGAAAGCATAGAGCTTGCGTGTAACTACAATCAACTAGAAACTATCCAGTAACACCACCTGAATCCGATAATGAAGAGCAACCCCCACTAACACAAAACAATTTCGCTCGTCTGACGTGTCTGACTTTTACTGACTAAAATTCATCCGTGTTCCTTCACTAGCCTGTGCCAGGGCTACGGTATGTATTTCGGACAACACGCGGCCTCAGCAGGGTTATGGGTTTGGGTTATGTATATAGGTTTGGGGTTTCACCCGCTTCGATAAGTACCGACAAATTATCATGAAGCTGGTCATAGCAAAGGAGCTCGAAGATAGTATCGGAGCGACATGCAAACGAACGGCTTACAAAATTGTAGCTTTATGGACTGGCTTTGCTACGATTAACGACTTTGTTACGGAATTAGCCAAATGCTGTCGTGGCATTCAAATGTTTGTGATAAGCGAAAAAGAAATTGATTTTCGAAGGAAGATAATAAACTAAATGGCAAACCTTTTTCTAGCACACAAAAAGTACACAGCTATCAAACGTACGATCGTACGTATCAAACGTAACTCAAGTACGAGGCAACTATCAAACTATCCTGTGCAATATTTTGTACACGAAGAGCCTGCTTTTGTAACAGTTTTTGTCCTCATTTCTACTTAGGTGACTTTAAATACCTACCCTTTTATGGTGTGAATGGAATCAACAAATTACCTCTCCCGCTCTAGACAGAGCCGAAGGAAAAGGAGCGGGAATCCCAGCGCCCAGGAAACACCCTGGTCAGGAGAAAACGTCTAACTCGCGGCCGCCGTAGGTGCGGGCTTGCGGGCGGCGAGCTGGCCACTGCTCGTGCAAGCCTGCCCCGTCAGCCGCCCGGTCAGGAACAGGCCCGGGTCGACGGCGCGTCGTGCTTCACGCGCGCTTCAATGGGATGTCAGCACATTGTGACGGGGTCCACGAAGACCGATACCTTCTGGGTCAGGGTTGCGAGCCGAAGCCGGAGTGCGTGTTCCTTCACTTGCCTGAGTGCTAGGGCTACGATTTTCGGTTTTTGGGTTGAGGACAATACCATCAAAACAAAAAAAAAACAATAAATTGAATGTTGCGGAAGTATACACTGATACTAAGGAAGATGTGCCAAATGAAATGGTCACACAAACATCTACTCATCTGCTTTACCACAGTTTTTTTTTAAATGCAGACACTCCTATGACTGTCTAGAATGGAATTAATGATAAAAATTATACATAGATATGCTGGCATATGTTCGTCAGATTTTGATGATGAAGGAGAGATCTGAGTTACGTTTTTAAAGATCTCCAATGAAGATGGTACTCTATTTTAATTAAATGAAAATGATATGTCTGATGTTAAATGGGAACAGATCTTGGCCATTTTACCAGTGCCAAATATATGTATGAAAGGTAACAGAGTATTCTACAAGTTTTCAAAGCCAGTTGATCTATTTGAAAAGTAATTTATTTTGTTTAGTATTTAAAAAAAAAAAAAAAAAACATTTTTCTTTGTTAAAAAATAAATGTAAACTAAAATGATAATCTCTGATGAAATTGATATGTAAAACATATTAATTCTGCTATTGGATATTGGTAATTGAAACTAGATCATAAACAAACTATCAATATTATAAGGTTGCAATTAGGAATTGTGAAGACTGAATGTATATTGTATAATAAAAAAAATATTCAGGCAATATAATTTATACATGTTTTATTTAATATCAGACCTTTGCTTAGCCAATAATCAATATTATGTCACTTCCCTGGTTTAATTTGTCTCTACTCTGCTAGTGGTGTCACTCCCCTGGTAAGACATTTTCCTCTGGCACAAAATATAAAACTCAAAAAAAATGGAAATATCGTCTGGCCTCTGGCATTACCAATTTTAAAACAGTGTCAAATAAATAAATTATAAATATTGAATGAAACAGATCACATTTCCTTCTCGGACACGAAAACACCAAACAGCGTATATTCACCCATATAGTGATTAAAGAGGAAGGTTTTAAAACTGTATAAAAAAACCATTAAATTGTGGAGAAGTTCTATTATTTTTGAGGTTTCAAATGTGATGTCGTAAATAATTAATTTTTTTCCGCGTTTGCAGTGAAACGCAGGCTGAACCCTACGAGATTTATCAAAATAATGTACTGATTATTGTACACATTGAAAAGGTGTACAAAAAAGGCTGCGATGGTATATGTCTATCTCTTATGGGAATCCCACAATAAAAGTTTTTTGTCATTTACTTTTTACGACAAATACTGGTTAATTTTCGAAGCGATTTTAACCAATGCAGCATTAATCCTTATTCAATTTAATACCTTAAATATATTGTTGATTTAATATAGATCTATATCACCCTTTACAGCATATGATTTAAATGAATATTTTCAAAGATATGATTTAAAAATTGCGAGGCGTCGCGTTTGCAGCGCTACCGACCGGCCGCGGTCGGGGCGTCGGTAGCGGCGGGCCGCTATGTTTTTTATACAACGTTCACAGATTTCCCAACTCTGTTGGGGCCATTTTCCAGTCTACCCGGATGCAACTGAGTACTAATAATTTATATGGAAGGACCGGACATTTAGCAAATGAAAACGTTATTAAGCATCTAAATTGCATGGCAACTAAGGTAATTAGCAGTAAAAGGAAACTCATTATTTTAAAAACAATAGGCTATAATAATTTACATCAGACTAAGACTGAATGAGAAATCATCAAATGACCTCTACCGCTCTGGACGAAGCGGAAGTGCATATCAGACTAAAATCCTGACTAAAACCCATGTTCCTTCACTTGCCTCTCCGCCAAGGACCAGGGTATCTCTTACAAACAACCCGATCTTACTGACACTTACAGAATAATAATAATAATTAGTAGGATTCATTGGCAAGGAGTTATTTAATAGATCACTCTTAGCAATAAGACTGAAGAAGAAGCCCATTGTGTCACGCTTTATAAAATCTTCATATTTATGTCCTGTAATTGATATACTGCACATAATAAGGAGTATCCTATTATAATCTATTTTAATAATAAATTATTTAAGTAATTTAATGCTCTGAATCTTGTCATGTTAATTACTTTACATAGATAAAACTGTAAACAATCACGTTATTTCTAACTGAACAGACAGCTGTGCTGCTGGGGATTTCATTACACTACTACTTCCTAGTAAATGCACCAGGAATTCATGAAGGGCGGCCATTTGAGAGATGGCTGTGTTTTGTATGACAGACTAGCTATACTGGTACACAACTAGTTGTACTTACTAAATTTTCCTTTGCAATTAAAAAAAAATACTAACCTCCTCTGTTACATTTTGTCCTGCCTTTTCGATTTTATTTATAAGTAAGTAATTTATTGTAAGAGTCTTATGTGTGTGCCTGGAAGGCGGTTCCTAAATTTTGGGAGGCTGCAGGGCACAAGGATGGTGTCAAAAATGGAGACCTTAGAAGTGTATTTTGTGTATTTAGAGGGGCTTATAAGAATCAGTTAAATGCCATTGGGATTAGAAGTAAAAATACATGATATGTAATAAAAAAAAAAAACATGAATGAGGATAGCAGGTCAGATAGAACCTAAGATTAAAAGTATGATTTCAATATTAATAAAATATCGGTAGGATATTTTTGATTGAACAGTATCCTCAAAATTTTGGTACATACTTCAATTACAGCATAATGAGAAAAGTAAACATGTAATGACAGACTAGCTACACTGGTACACAACCAGCTGTACTTACTATATTTTCCTTTGCAATAAAAAAAAAATACTAACCTCCTCTGTTACATTTTGTCCTGCCTTCTTCTTGATATCGATCAAGTTCAGCACATTCCCAGTATTAATTGTCACTTTAGACGCACTCTTAAACATCGTGACCAAATAGATTAACTTTTTTAATTGTTCGAGTTAGGTACTTCGCCTCACATTTAGCCAAGGTTACCGGCCAATAACACACACACAAAAAATACTTCAAGCGCAATATATAAAATGCGAACGCGCAGCCTACTACTATCGGCAACTGTAAACGACTGAATTGAATACTTGGCCTTGCACGCGGTAACTCATAATTTTTATACGCAATCAGCTGGAGAAGTTTTATCTGTGACGTATTGCAAAATATTACGAAATCGCTTAATGTGGTTGAGACAACATGTTTGTAAGATTATTTTGTAGGCTGCCGAAGATATGGCATTCGAATAATGAGTCGGCAAAACTAGAATTTCAAGGAATTTTCATATTTCTTGGTAATAATGCTACCACGAATGAAATGTCAAAACTTATTTAGTGACATTTGACACTTTGACAGCCGATTGAATACAGAGACATGTTTATATAAAGTGTTCTGAGTTTACACTGTTTATTAATCGTTCGCACGTGTTCTTGGCAAAATTGTGGCGTCTCTCCCACAAAGGCCATTAATCAAGAATTGAATTGAGTTTACACCACTTTTTTCACGTAGTGGCTTCGCACAACTTCGCTAAAAGGGATTTATTTCAGTGAGCGCATGTAACACTAGCTTTGCATTGAATATTGAGCCAAAAGGTCTAGTCTAGCAGGTGAATTAAGCTGCATCTGCTTACATTATACATATTTTAATTTTTATAGACTAGCGACGCAAGGTAGATAGACTAACGACTGAGGTAAACCGTTCTGCAAAAATATTAAGTAAGCAAGATAAAAGTAAGCAAGAATATTTTATACTATTTTTTTTATTTATTTCTTTCTTCCTTGTATTGGCTTCGCACGGTTTGTTCATTTAGCAATGTCACGTAATAATATTTCATTCATGTGGAAAATGACGGCCGCGTAAACCGTCTACGAGGGAAGTTTGAGGCAAAGTGATGATGAGGCCCATTGAGATAGTCTATGATGAGGCCACTATGCTGCGATATCTCAATGTCCTTTAAGAATTACTAGACACAAACATTTGGAACGTGTTTCAGTTCTATATACATAGACAGTAGTTAGTAAAAAAAATCAACTATACCCATTGACCTATATAATTACCACTAGACTAGCGGCTGTCAAAGTGCTTTTGTGCCTGTTTGATAATCGCCATTTTGGCGCTGTCGAACGTAGCGAGTGTCCGCGGTACTAAAACTAGTGATGTCGACATCAGCGAACAAAATAACTCAAATAATATAAATAACTAATCGATAACTCTTGATAATAAGTTTACAATTATAAATAAACGTATTATCATACCTACGTACTTCCTATATTATACTAGCAATTTACAAAACACTTACTAAATATGAGGAATTGCTTAACTTCACGTAAATAAAATATTAAAAATAATGATTAAAATCTGACCTTAAAAACGATATTCATTTTCTTCAGTCAGTGTTTTTAAAATTTGTTTTTGATGTGAAACATTTATAGCCGCACATAAAACCGAACTCATGCCGTGGCCACGCTGTATGATGGTATATACAGAGTGGTGCTGACAATACGACAATAAATTAAACATGGTGTACCTCAACACATTCTCAGTCTACCCACAAAAAAATTATATAAATATATCCATTAGTTTAGTCACAGGAAATTGTTTTTCATTTTTCACATTTTCTACATGATTTTCATGTTGATAAGGAAGCGCTTACAGGTTAATGACTGCCGCATCCAGCGGTACTAAACTTTAATAATAATGGCGCGAAAAAGCAAGTCGATACAGGAACACGCTGTCGCCCGCTGATCGGAGGTCATTGAACCAATATTTTAAAGGATGTTCTATTCCGTTTGCAATTTTATGCGATTTAGTTTGAAATTTTCATTTTTTTATTTTTGGTTTTTTTCTATGGTTCAGGATTATTCCTATGAACCAGCATGGTCTGTGTTTTCATTTATTGTCGTATTGTCAGCACCACTCTATATAGTATTTTATAAAATAATATCGATGTTTCACATCTGCCAAGCGTCCCGTGACGGCTCTCTATTTTAAACAGAATAAATTAGTTTGTAAAATAACGCATAATCTAACCGTTTTTCTTAGGTTTTCAATGTATTTTTTAACATTTTATCTTATTGTTTTCAGCTTTCTTCATTAAAGTTTCAATTGGCTTGTTGGTCTAGTGGTTAGTGACCCTGACTGCTATGCCGGAGGTCGTGGGTTCGATTCCCACCCAGATCAAATATTTGTATGCACGATCATTTGTTCAGTGTCTGGGTGTAAATCTATTATATATATGTATTTAGAAATATATATGTATGTTTATCAGTTGTCTAGTACCCATAACATAAGCTCTGCTTAGCTTGGGACTAGACGGCGTTGTGTGATAGTTGTCCAATATTATATTAATTGCATTGTCCCCCAAGTTAAACTACCAACTAAATGAATTTCAGCAATCCGACTTAATTCTTATATGTACGCGGACAAGCGTGCATAGATAAAAATTTGGCACACATGTTCAGACGCTGGTATAGACTAACATATATGTGTATGCAAAAACTATGCAATTCTAGTGATATTAGATAGGGCAGAAAGGATAACCTCCTTTTTGAAGTCTTAAAAAACAACATACTGATTTTATACTCCGAAAGTTTAGATGAATATTTGTTACAATTTCACTCGTAGGTCCGTATTTCAGAAGGAAACTCAAGCATTGATCTCGGTATAAACATTACTTTAAACTAGTTTCAACCAATCAAATGGCTTGAAACGAGTTTAAAAGTAATACTTGAGTTTTGAGTGAGCTTCTGGAATACGGGCCTTAGCTACATAATCAGACGATATTTGGCACATGTTAGATACCTGGATAACCAAACCGAAAGACATTTTTATCCGTTGGCTACGAGAAGCCATGGAATAATGAATTAAGTAACATAATCGAAAACGTAAAATAAAACACGTTTTATAATCAAAATCAAAAGTCATTTATTCAAATTAGGCTGAGAATCACCACTTTTTGAAAGTTAATTTTACATACCCATCGACACTTCCTAGTGCTTTAGCTGGGAAGAAGAAGTGGTGGTGTACCTACATTAGCCGACTTTGTAGTTAATGGACTAGGTAATGACGTAGACGCTGACGGACGAGGCGAAGATGTAGACGATGACGGACGAGGCAATGAAGTTGAAGTTGATGGACGAGGCGATGATGCAAAGGTAGATTTTCCTGAAAAGTAGACAAAAATCTTAATAACACAGCTCAATGTATAATTATGATAATTTTAGCATGAAAACACATCCAGAAATATGAAATATGCTTGCTCGGTTCGAGAGATTTAGGTGTCACATATACATATACTTGCATATCTATTTATACTTTTGCATACAAATGTATGGAGGTGGACTTATGCCATAGGCATTTTCTACCAGTCAACCATTGAGTGATGCAGAGACGATTTGTGTTAGGTGCAACGAAGTTATCATAAAAGATACATAAGTATCACATTAAGAAACAGATACCCAGATACATGTGATATTGTAGGAATCAGTATTTAACCAACCAAACACGTTGGTCCGAGTAATAGACCCAGGTCTGAGCAATGGTGAGAGTCGGTGCGATGGATCCTTAGATTAATTATAAGGATTGATCAGCTAAGGAGGGCAACTGTATTCTATAAGTACTTCTAGTAAATTAATTTATATAAAAATATCAAACCTTCAAATATTGTCGAAATGCTACCTGGTTTCAATGTTGTTCTATTCACTATTGAAATGTTTGTCGAAACATTCATCATCGAAATGTAATGAACACAGAGTATCATATGTTTTAGGAGCCCAGTTTGTAGTTTCCATATTCTCAAGCCAAACTTTTCTCTTCTCAAAGTCCTTTGGAAATCTGGAAAAAATATAGATTAATTAACATAATCTACAATGAAGGTTTGAACATTTCATATCCATTAGCATCATGACCATGATCATTGATCATGACTACACAAGCTGTACTATATCAATATCACGGAAAAAATGTGTGTACAATATACACATGACCTCATTCTTGATAACTTTTATGCAGTATGTTAAATAACAGAGGGCGTTCCCTTAAACTCGTTAATATATATCATTAATAGATTAAAATAAAAATATCAGCATAGAAAAATAAGCATAAAAAAATCCGAATAAAAAAAATTCTAATTGGAAATAAATTCGAAACCTCCTGTTTTAAATCAAAATAGTAGTCGTCATGTATAAATAAATTGCGACGTTGCCGTCTTTCATGTTCGCGTGTACAGTGTGTTCCTTTTACATGTCAATTTAAAATTTTTATTGAATATTTTCTTATTGGAAAAAATTTTAAAACATTTTGTTTTCGAATGGAAATATTTTTTTAGCATGTATGTATGCTATACTATTTCGGGTTAACGGGAACGCCCTCTGTTAGTTAACATACTGTATAATGCTGATCACAATCCCAACATAAAATTCTAACCAAATTATTTAAAAAGGCAAAATTACTTTACTATAAACAAACACTTCTCTCGCAGCCATTTACAATACAGGTCAAAATTAGTTCTGTGGACACTCGCTAGTGGCGCTTCAAATAGGCACAAAAAAATAGCTGTCAATCTTACGGAACAGCCAGTCCAGTGGTAATTATAGGATCAATGACTATACAGATTAGAGCGCCTCTATAAACTATAGCTGTCCCACAGGGTTACCAGGGTTACAGGGTTAAACTTAACCCCGCCCGCTCAGCCCCCCGAGCCGCCACCAAAATCCCTCCTCCTCCGCCTGTCTTCATTCAGGACAAGGCCAAATGGACCAATGTGTCCAGCTGGTGTTCTGAATTAAAAATCCAATTCACCAATGCCAGGTCTACACAGACTGGCATAAAGGTAACCCTTCCGTCCTCCAAGGACTACCAGGAACTGACCAAGCTCCTCCGCAACAGAGGTGTGACCTTCCACACCTACTCCCTCCCGGAAGAACGCCTCATTCGAGTCGTCATTCGCCGAGTGCCAAAGGAGTTAACCTCCGATGACATCAAGGTGGACCTCACCTCTCAGGGAATCCCTGTAAAGGAGGTCCACCGTATGCACAAGGCACGCGGTAAAATCCCTTACGATATGGTTCTCGTTATCTGCAACCCAGCAGAGGGAACTACCCACCACCCCATCTTCCTAGTGAAGAGCGTCTGCTCTCTCACAGGAATCTCTATAGAGAAGCCTCACAAGAGCGGCATCGTCGGCCAATGCCACAGATGCCAGCTATATGGTCACTCCCAGTGTCACTGCCACGCCAAACCCAGGTGCGTTAAGTGCCTGGGCGATCATGGCACGGCAGAGTGCCCTCGCCCCAGGGACCGAGCGCTCTGCAAAGAGCCCCCTAGTTGTGTCCTCTGCGGCGCGACTGGCCACACGGCCAACTATCGCGGGTGCCCCAAGGCCCCCAAGTCCTCCTCCTCCAAGCTAGCCACCCGGGCTAACGCACGCCAAAAGCGTGAATCCCCAGGGAGTCAGATCCCAGAGCGACTGTGCCCTCAAAGGCCCAGTCCCTGGAACCAGTTGAACCACCAGAGGGCCTTCCCGGCCCTCGTGGCGACTGCTCCCCAGACCCCCCCAGCCACCCCCGCCTGGAAGGACAAGGATCCTCGCATCCGTCCTTCCACGGCCCAAAAGGCGGCTCCGTCCCCTCCTGCCCCTGCACCCCTGGTTGCAGCTTCAACCCCTACCCCCCCTCCCTCGACCCCCTTGTCAGGAAACGGCCCCACAGATGCGTTTAACGTCATCTCGGGGACCTTCCTTATCTTTATGTCGCCCCGCGCCAGACAAATGGCAAGCGATTTAAAGGTAGCCATGGCAGCAGGCAATCTGCAAGCCATTATCAATATTTATAACGCGTATCCTGAGATTACGCACGCCCTTTCCTCCCTCGCTTCCAATAAGAACTAATTATGGATATTACGGTCACACAAAGAACCAAGCCCCGATCCCTCAAACTGGCTCACTTCAATGCCGATGGCATCAGAGATCAGAAGTTCGAGATCTCAACCTTCCTTAGAGAGTACCAGGTTGACATCTTCCTCGCTCAGGAGACCTTTCTGAAGCCTAGCCACCGCACTCCTCTAATTGCTAACTACCGTGTAGTTCGCAACGACAGGCTGCGGTGTCACAAAGGCGGTACCCTTATTTACTTCAAAAGGGCTCTTCATTGCATCCCATTGGACCCCACACCCCTCTCACGACTCGAAGTGTCAATGTGCCGTCTCGGCATGACAGGGCACCAACCTATCACGTTAGTGTCAGCCTATGTCCCTCCCAGCAACTCTGCAGAGGACCATCAACTCCTAGCAGATGACATTACCCTTCTTCTTGGGTTGAGTGACTCCGTTATTATAGCGGGCGACCTCAACGCCAAACACACTGCCCGGAATAGCACCAGGATCAATTCCAGAGGCAGACTCCTGCTTGACCTCTCCACTCGATTAAACTTCGATGTCGTAGGCCCCATGACCCCCACGCACTTCCCCCATCAAACCGAATTCACCCCAGACGTCCTCGACATAGCGCTCCTAAAGAACGTCAACCTACGGTTAGACTCTATAGAAGCGCTATCAGAGCTATCGTCTGACCATCGCCCAGTCATCATCCGACTGGCTCCCCGTACTGGCCTCCCTGACCCAGGTCTAGCACCCCTGAAGAAAGTGGTAACGGACTGGAGGAAAGTAAGCGATCGACTGAAATCCACCACATCCCCCCACTTGGACTCCATACCTGCACGCCTCGACTCTATCGCTGACACGACAGCTGCGATCGACTCGTTCACGGATCACGTACAGTCGGTACTGAACGAATGTTCAAGGGAAGTTACAGTGACAGAAGACTGTCGCTGGAAACTCCCTGCTGAATTGCGTGAACTGTTGACCGAGAAGAACGCGGCGGTCCGTGCCTACAGCAGATTCCCCTGCGCGGCTAACAAAACCCATATGCGCTATTTACAGAGAACTGTAAAAAGACGTGTATCGGAGTGGCGTGAAGCTGGCTGGGATAAGATGCTGGATGAGTTAGAGCCCACCCATCAAGCCTTCTGGAACCTTCAGAGGAAATTAAAATCCAATGAAGTTGTGACCATGCCTCCCCTGGTTCGCCCTGATAATTCCATCGCCTTCGATGACGATGACAAGGCTGAATGCCTCGCCTCTTGCCTAGAAGCCCAGTGTTCCCCCAGCCTCCTACCAGTAGACCAAGCTCATCTCCTTGAGGTTGACGCTGAAGTCGAACGTAGAACCTCCCTCCCACCTGTTGACGACCTTGAGGATCCCCTGCCCCCCATCACCCCCGATGAAGTGCAGGACATCGTCAAAGGTCTTCAACTCAGGAAAGCGCCCGGCTCTGACGGCATCACCAACAGAGTGATCCGCCTCTTCCCTGCCCACCTGATCATCCTCTTGACCACCATCTTCAATGGTGCATTAGGTAATAACATTTTCCCACAAACGTGGAAAGAAGCCACTGTGATAGGCATTCCTAAGCCCGGTAAGCCTAAAGCTGAACCCACTAGCTACCGTCCCATCAGCTTACTTAAAGTTCTCGGTAAGATCTATGAGAGGCTTATATATAAGCGTCTCAGAGCCTACGCCGAGAACAAGGGCCTTATCCCATTAGAACAATTCGGGTTCCGTACCCAACACTCCTGTCCGCAACAGATTCTACGCATCACTGAACACATTCACGCAGGCTTCGTGCGTGGTATGTACACAGGCGTAGTTTACTTCGATATAGCGAAGGCGTTTGACAAAGTCTGGCACAACGGCTTAATCTACAAGCTGTACCAACTCGGTGTGCCTGACCGTCTCGTACTCATCCTAAGGGACTTTCTGTCAAACCGCTCCTTTCGCTACAAAATCGAAGGAGCGCTCTCCTCCCCCCGCCCCATCCGTGCAGGTGTCCCCCAGGGCTCTGTATTCGCCCCCCTCATTTTCACGCTATTCACCAGCGACATCCCGAAAAGCAGTAAAGCTCAAGTCGCTCTGTTCGCAGACGACACAGCCATCTACTGCTCGGGATACAGTCCAGTTCAGATTCGCCTCCATCTTCAAAGAGCAGTCAACTGTCTAGCTGCCTGGTTTAAGAAATGGAGGATCGAAGTCAACCCCCTTAAGAGCCAAGCGGTTCTCTACAGGAAACCGCGGGCCAGCGTCACCCTTCCACGTCCCATCACCATGGACGGCAAGCCGATCCCTTGGGAGAAGCAAGCCAAGTACCTTGGTGTTATCCTCGATCAAAACCTTAAATTCTCAGAGCACATTAAGACGGTCCGCGCTCGCGCCGCCTTCGCTCTAGGTAGACTCCACCCCCTCCTCAACCCGCGTAGCAAGCTATCGCTCAGGTGCAAAATGCGCTTGTACACAGCTTGCATACGCCCGATTATGACTTACGCTTGTCCAGTGTTCGCACATGCCAAGCCACGTTATATCCATAGGATGCAAGTAGTCCAAAACCGATTCCTCCGTAAAGCCACAAACGCCCCTTGGTTCGTCCGTAATGAGATCCTCCATCTCGATCTCAAAATCTCCACCATCCAGCAGTTCATGAAACGCCTCTCCAAGCGTTTCTTTGACACTGCTGCCAAGCACCGCAATCCTCTCATAGCAGCGGCTGCTAATTACACTCCCTCCACCATCTCCCGCCTTCGCCGCCCTCGACATGCTCTCACAGACCCCGATGACCCCATTACCCTCCTCCAAGAGGCCAATAGGGCCACCAGCACACTACATAAACACAGACCGACCTACCAACCTCGCCGCCGAGGTCCATCGCGACGCGCTCCACGTAGTAGTCCCTTTCCCCGTCCCTTGTCCGATGAAGGCCAGCCCGCGCCGCAGCTGAGCCAGTAATTACAATAATGTCCCAACAATGACCTCTGAGTTTGTTTCGGCGTTTCTTCTCAGAGCTAGTACTAGGAAACGCCGCGGTCATCAAACTATTAAGTATAACTTTCGATCCAGCCGTTCCCTGCTGTCCTCTCTAGCGACGCCCTAAGCCGAGGTTCGTACCCCACAGGGGGTGCCCTTAGTGCGTAGTCGCCTAATTTTAAGTTAGTTTTAAGTGCCCCTAGCTGGAGGCTTTAATTTTTAATTAAGTCCATCCACATCACACAATCCACAGGAAAGTCCGGTTAAGTAACGACCTCTAATGGCCACCTACGAGATGCCATATCAAAAAAAAAAAAAGGATGCAATGGAAACTTTCGTTGAGGGAAAGTGTTATGGTTGAAACCTCTTTTAAGAATTTCTTTTAAAATTGGTATCAACGTGACTTAGCAATGAATGTTTCTACTGTTGTTATCTGTCATATTAATTTTTACACGTCTCTTAATTTATTAAATATATTTTATCTTCTTATTCATTAACTTCCAAGCTACTTTGCCAGATATCGTTACTATAAAAAAAATGACATTAAATTCTGCTTTCTTGTAGATATTTTATTAGTCTAAAGGTACACTGTCGTCAGTACATCATCAATTTATTCATCCATTTTTAAATTCAATAATGAATTTAAACAGTTCGCATCCATGCCTAAATGTTCATTAAAACTCAGGTAATATAACTGAAAAAGAAAAACGTACATTCCTTATAAATTCCATTATAATAGTCACCCTTCACAACAAGGACAGAGGGCTACTAGCCCCGCACGATGATATTGCGATTGGCGGCCATCTTGGTGACGTAGTCTAACTCGCACCGTCGGTACCGTTCGCAAGTTCAGTCCGCGCTTACCCACTTACGCACATCGAATATTTTTGTTAGCTTTTTGTTTTTGTTATCCTGTTTTATTGTTGTTCTTGAGTTTTGTTGTTTAGTTTTGTTAACTGTTACTCGTTAAAATGAGTAAGAAATTAATTAATAGTCGTGCTCGTGAAATTATAATTAAAGTGGACAATTATTTTGTTAAAGAGAAAGAGGATTGTAAGTTAGTTCTTGAAAGTATAAACCGTTCTTTAAAAAATATTTTGCAAATTTCTATCAAAGTCACGGAGTGTGTGGCATGTGCCACAGGCGTTGCAAAAAATACTGTGACGAAATTGAGACGAGAGCATGAGTCAGCAACAGCCAGTGGCAGCAAAATGAGAACTCCTACTAAAGGAAAAGACAAAAGAAGAAATATTTCGACGGGTTTTCCTTAACAGCTTTAAGAAATATTATAGATTCAATGTGTGCGGTGAGGAGAGAAATACCCACAATGCGCAAAATCTTGGCGGCTTCAAAAGTAGACCTTAATTATACTGGTAGTGAAACTACATTAAGAAAAATAATTAAATGTAATTTAGGCTACCAATTTAAACGATGCTACAAAAAAGACTGGCCCTAATTCAAAGACTCCAAATTCAAGCGTGGAGGGCTAAATATTTACGACGTGTGAAAGAAAATGACTCGCTTGGTAATAACAAAAGACCCGTTATTTATCTCGACGAAACGTGGATACATGCACACTACACGGTAGAAAAATGTTGGCAAACAGCAACCGATGGAGTGAGACGGAACGACAGCCCCGGCCGCCGATGGATAATAGTTCACGCGGGAAGTTAAAGCGGTTTTGTTGACAATGCCCTTTTAATGTTTAAAGCAGACACCAAAACGGGGGATTACTATGATCAAATGAATGCTGAGTATTTCACCAAGTGGCTTACAGACAAAATAGTACCCAACATACCACGCAACTCCAAAATTGTGATGGACAACGCCCCTTATCACAGTAGGGATGAGAATAGGCCACCAAGTATGAACAATAAAAACAGTTGATTGTTGAGACTTTCCCAACGACAGTACAAAACCTGAACTGTATTTATTAATTAAACGGCACAGACCGCCGAAAAAATTATAAAATTGACAATTTATTAGCTGGCAATGGCCATGAAGTCGTTAGATTACCACCTTACAACTACGACCTCAACCCCATTGAGTACATCTGGAATCTGGTAAAGATGAGGGTGTCAGAAAAGAATGTGGAGCAGTTGGAAAGTCGCATTGAAGCTCTGACGTTGGAGTCGTTGGCGTCAATAACGCCAGATGACTGGCGAAAGGAAGTCAATCATGTTAAACGGCTTGAAGAGGAATACCTATTGGAATAAAGATCGAATAATTGACGAGTTATTTGTCATAAATACGGCGACGACAGTGAATCGGAAACGACAGACACAGAAATCAGTTATGATTCGGTAGACTATATACATTTTTTTACATATTATCCTGGTTTTATTTATAAGCTGATAGATGTAGGTTGTAATTAAAACATGACTACTACACAGTGGACTCTGGTTCAATTCCCGCTCGCAAATTAACAGAAATGTAGTTAGAAAAACATAGTATACATGTAAGAAAGATATACGAATAAGTATATTTTTCTTACGTCTACAAAAATCATTTCCTTGAATTTTTTAATAATGAAAGTTTATTTGTCAGAATATGGGTGAGTAAGTATACCTAAGAAAGAATGTTAAATGCACAATTAATATTAATTTTATTATACATACACTCTTTATAAAGAATGTAATAAAATTATAAAATACAAATAAACCCTTAACCCTAATATTAATTTATACATACACTCTTTATAAAGAGTGTAATAAAATTATAAAATACAAATAAACCCTTAACCCTAATATTAATTTTGCATTTAACATTCTTTTGCTAGCTGTCCTTTTGTGTGACGGATGACGTCATAACGCTGTTATTGTGACAAGGTTCCATCGCAATATCATCGTGCGGGGCTAGTAGCTCAGCTTAAACTCAGCTCAGTTGACTGATAGCACGTATTGTGTTATTTAAAGTTCAGATTATAATTACCCGCATACTAATAAAGTTAAAATTGTATTAATCTAAGTTATTTAATATAAAAAATGGGCCTGGATATTTTGGGATTTGCTTACGCTGCCAGCGTTGCTGCTGGCGGTGTAATGGGATATGCGAAAGCAGGTTAGTTTCGTACATTTTTTTTTCATGAATTCATTGATATTTTATAGGCAGGGAGACTGGCATTGTCTGGCGGGCACAGGGTTCTGTTCTGTTCTGGATCGATACGGTTTGTCGAGATCGATTCGGTTCGGAATCACGTCGGGGTCGCCAATAATTTAGACTTTTAGAGGCATGAGGAACATTGTGTAAACTTAAAAAAAAACAATATACCTAACCATAGCGAGTTGATGTTAGTATTAATTTGAAAATATTGGAAATAATTTTAAAACTGTAACTTTTGTATACTTATCATCTTCATGTAATCAGGTCAAATAAATTTGATAAGTATCTATCTTTTTTACGTGTATGCCGGCTATCCAATAGGCGGATATGTTAATCACATTAAAAGTGATCACTCATTCTCCGTTGATAAAATGTCATGCCAATAATAATCACTACTCTATAGAATATTCTTTTCTTTTTCCCTCCCCTCTTATTACAAAAAGTATCTAAGTCATTTTGCTAACTTGTTACTGATGCTGAGGTAATATTCGCTTTTGTTGTATTAATCTTATAAAATTTTCATTAGTTTTGGCCTCAAGAGAGTGTAAATTAAATCCAGATAAGTTTTGTTATGTTAGTGGTCAAATTATTCTATCAAAAAATATATTAAATATGTATGCCTATTTAATACATTTGATATAAAACTACCTGTGCCGCGCAGTTTCATCCGCGTAGGTTTCTATATGGTTTTTTCTATGCTTTGCTCCTATTGTTTGCAGCGTGATGTTATAATTATAGCCTAAAGCCTTCCTGGATTAGTGGGATATCCAATGCAAAAAGAATTTTTCAAATAGGACCAGTAGTTCCTGAGATTAGTGCGTTCAAACAAACAAACTCTTCAGCTTTATACATATATTAGTATAGATGTAAGCTGTAAAATGTGCCTTTAATCACAGTATTTTATACTGTTATCATGGAATTTGAATTAAAAGATAAAATGTGTAAAAAATGTGGAGGGTGAATTATTAAAATTTCAATAATATTACCTATATATTATTTTAACCCTAATATTTAGATCCAATTTCTGAAGGGCACATACCATTGTAGGCCCTTCAGAAATTGCAAGGCCATTGAAAGTTAAAAAAAAAAAATAATAATAATAATAATAAATTTTTATTTGCATTTAGATGTCAATTGCCTGTATCTTGTTTCTATGGTAATACTCAATCCCACCATATTCAAAATCATCCTGGAAAATTCTATTGCAATAATGTGTTGCTACAAGTGGTTCCAAGTGGTTCTTTTTATTTCCCAAACATACATAGCTTAAAGTATACTCAAGAAAATATTATAAAAAGAACAGTCGACTTTAGAAAGAGTTCAAGAACTACTTGAATCTTCAACTCTCATACAATAATGTTGTTATTGGACCAAAATATACTCAAAAACTGTAGTTTTAATGTAAGAGGTCTTTTAGTATGAAGGTCAAAAGATAGTAGGTAAATTAACTACAAGATAAGACACCACAGACATTTAATTTTGGATAATGTATAGGTTTAAACTTCAATAACACCATTGTATTTAAATTGAATAGCCATGTTTACATTATGTATAGTATAATACATGCACATGAAATTTACAGTTGTCTGACAAGTATTGTTTGATCGTAATTACCATTATTTATTATCTCCTTTCACTAACTGCTGTGACTATAACTGCTTACTTTTCTAGTGTTGATGTAATAGACTGGAATATCTGTTTTAAATGGCTGGCAGAAAAGAAATAAGATTTACCATCAATACGAAAAGAAAAAGAAAGTGCTAATGTAAAACTATTCAATAGTGTGTATGTGGTAATTCCTCATTGACAAAGGCCCAACTTCCCTACTGGGCCGCATGCCCAGTCACCTGTGCACTAGATCTTATGACTGCATCAGTATACATGTAGTTTAGAGGAGCAGCGCAAAGCTGACCTCGATACCAAACGCGACCAATTAAAGGCCCGCCCCCCTGCTGCCATCACATACAACTACGTCCACGGCGTGCTTACGTGCCCTCAGTGTGCACGAAGTTTCGCCGCCAAGATAGGCTATGTAAGCCATCTTCTAGGCTCAGAAGCTTCAGGCTAGGAGTCGAAGTGGTCGCCGTGGCCGAAATTGGTTGGGAACAACATCACACCTCACACTGTTTATCAGATTTTTGGGTCAATATTTTTGCCATAGATATGCTTAAGAATCTTTTTTTTTTACAAAAAATCCTGTCTTTTTCAGGTTCCATACCTTCTTTGGGAGCTGGCCTCATCTTTGGTTCAATACTAGGTAAGCCACCTCTATTATACTGAAATTAACCATGTGCTGTTTGGCACCAAATAATTTGGAAAATAGGTGTAAAGTCTTGAAAAACATTGCTATCATGGGTCATTAAAATATCAATAGAGAAAGAATCTAAGGTGCGTATTACAGAACGTCACTCAAAACTCAAGCTCTACTCAAGTTTCGTTTCAAGCCATTTGATTGGTTGAAACTAGTTTTAAGTAACGTTTAAGCAGAGATTAATGCTTGAGTTTCCTTCTGGAATACGGACCTAAAACTTAATGGTTTTTCTCTTATTTTCAGGAGTTGGAGCATACCAGCTAAGTCAGGACCCCTCAAACTACACACTTATGTTGGGAACAACGTCGGCTCTTGGAGGTCTTATGGGTTACAGGTAATTATCCCTCCCTAAGCCTAGGATATCTCGCCGATTAACTACTTATGGAAGTTCTACTAAGATATTCCTAATGGAAAAACTTAATAATATCTATTGGTCCCATGCCTCTCTCCGGTTGTGTCGACCGTAATCGTTCGAGGACGAGAAATCGCGTCTGTCTGTGCTTACACCTGTGCGCTATAATATCTCGCTGAACGATGGTCTGCGACCTCTTCTGCTCTGGGCGGAGCGGAAAGGGGTACCAGACTTTTACTCACTAAAACCCACCCGTGTTCCCTTGATTAGCCTGTGCGCCAGTGGCCACGCTATCTCTTTCTAAACACCCGTGGCTCTAACAGGCATCCTCCCATCATCTCCATCAGGCATCCAGGTCCTTATGGTTCCTTATGAAGTGAAAAGCAACTTGGGGTCTATTAATGGTACATTCTGAGTGAACAGACAGCTGTGCTGCTAGTTAGGCAGAAATGGTTCAACAACTCCTCAGCAGCTTGTTTTAGCTGAAGCAAGCCTGCCATTTTCCACTTCCAAAAGTGGTGAAGGGCGTGCGTGTTTGGGAGACTCTTATGTGATGTTTCTAAAAGAGCTTATTCTCAGCCTAGTTTGAATAAATGAGTTTTGATTTGGATAGAATAGATTTATGATGTAAATTCTCAACCGATTGACATCTTTTTCAGCTTGTCCTAGGTTAAAAGGATCAATAGTGTACCAAACTGTAGTGTTCAAGGCACTAACTTTTTTGCTCTGCAACCGTTTCCTTATACGCAATGTTGCCAAAGGAAATATGAACAATTTTTTTTTAAACCTTTATTACAGGTATTATAACAGCAGGAAGTTCATGCCAGCAGGTCTAGTGTTCTGTATGTCTGTTGGAATGCTAGCCAAGATTGTATTCAAACACGTTGGTGCCCCTACCTCCTCACTAGCCAGCAAAGGGTAATTATGGAAAGGACCTTTTTATTTAGAAATTCTTTGGGTAACTTTTTAAGCAATCCAGGATTTAAAAAAAAGTTCCCTGAGTGAAAATAAATTGGTTCTTAGTTTTAAGTGAAACTGTGAAATAAATTATTTATTTTTAGGTTGAAGGATAGGTATGGTAATAGGTATGTACTGATAGGTAGCTTGCTTAGTGTCTATAAACCAACCGCTTAAGTTAGGTATTGCCTGAGGTAGCAGCGCAGTGCGGGAAGGGTTGTCTATAGGATTTATTGACTAACTTGACACCAGGCCACTAACGAGCAGTGCAGCAAGTATCGATGTTCTAGAGCGTTCGTTTCACTTCGGTCCTCTGTAAGCTCTGGGCACCAAGGAAGGCACCTATCAATGCATACCTACATGGCCTAATGGCTGCTACAGTTTATTTAATTTTCCGATTTACAGTGCGGAAGTAGAGAATGAAGTGAAGTTTACAGTGCATTGAAAAGCGTTTATTTTAAAAAGTATGATTTATTTGTATATTTTGTAGTGTAACGTCTTTCCGCACAATTCTTGATGCAATATGTGTTCATTTGTTTACATTGAGTAAACTTCTTTATTTATAATGTTTTAATACGTACTTAGACTTTCAAGTTAGGCATGTTTTTATAAATGATGTTAAAATAAAAGGTGTTGGCAAAATTGTTTTTTATTGATTTTATTCTGAACTACCCGCTAGTCGCTCACCTGACATGATTTCCTACCCAAAGAGGTTTGAGATTTTTTTAAGCAGTTTGGTATACCTACTTTTTTTCAAAATGGTGGCTATGCCTGGTACCTACATTAAATGTGGCACTTGCAGGATAGTCTTGTTATGTTCTGTTTTAACGAACAATATTTCGTGCAACATATCTGCAACTTTTGTCATTTCCAATTTTTTTTTTTTTTATAATAATAGTAGTTTGACCGCAATCCCGTTGATGGTAAAGCTTTTATTTTACAGTTTGGGTCTATTCACTAAAAAAAAAAAAAAAACAGTAAATAGGAAGGAAAACGGCAATTGAGCAAGGTGATACAATAATTAAACCCAACAACACGGCCAACGATACTGCGTCAGAGGGAGATTGATCTGGAGACCCTCTAAGATCAAACTTCCGACACAACAACGTTTGGCACATCATACGCGGTACACATCGCAACACAACTGCTCAGACCCGTCCTCCGTATATAAACTAATAATTATTTTTAACGTAACCTACCTAAGGTTACGTTGAAAGTGGTAAATAATCCAATAGGAATAATCAGTCCTAGATTTAAACCAGTCAGCGAGTTTGTTGACCGCGGTTTGGAGATGGAATCGAATTCGGTCAGGACTGAGTCCCGAGCAGTACCTAGATGGCGGTGTCGTCTGCGAACAGAGCGAATTGAGCGTTACTGCTTTTCGGGATATCGCTAGTACCTATACAGCGTGAAAATGAGTGTAGCTAGTACAGAGCCCTGGGGAACACCTGCACGGATGGGGTGGGGGGAGGAGAGCGCTCCTTCGATTTTGTAGCGAAAGGAGCGGTTTGACAAAAAGTCGCCTAGGATGAGGACGAGACGATCAGGCACTCCGAATTGGTACAGCTTATAAATTAAGCCGTTGTGCCAGACTTTGTCAAACGCTTTCGCTATGTCGAAGTAAATACGCCTGTATACATACCACGCAGGAATCCTGCGTGTATATGTTCAGTTATTCGTAGAATCTGTTGAGGACTGGAGTGTTGGGTACGAAACCCGAATTGCTCGTTGGGGATAAGGCCCTTGTTCTCAGCGTAGGCTCTGAGACGCTTATAGATAAGCCTCTCATAGATCTAACCGAGAACTTTGAGTAAGCAGATGGGACGATAAGCAGTCGGTTCGGCTTTAGGCTAGGTAACCCGGTAGGTTATAATAGGGGCAATAATAAAACAACAAAATTTTATATTCGTTATTTTCTATATTTTTTCCTTAAAATTTAGAAAGTTTTGGAGATAAAAGAGATTTTTATACATAAATAGTTTGAATACAATAAATAATTATATCAACGGCAAGTGATGTCAAAGTTACAATATCACTGATCTCCCAAGGCGTGTTTCATACAACCGAAAAACGTACATTATTGGTAACTTTATTATAGATTTGATTCATAAATAATTTTAGACATTAAAAACAGCTTAAATTATAACAAACTTGAATTTTTCATTAGAACAAAAAAAAAAAAAGTTTTGTAAAATGTAAAATTTACTTAAAAAATAAGAAAATAAACCTAATTTCAGAAGACCACGAACCAGTCGCTCTTGAAGTCAGTATTAAAAAACAAAAATAAAATAAAAAAATAAATCTTATTTTAACATTTCTTAATAATTACTGTATAAAAGGCACTTCGTGGCAGTTTCTTTTATGTAACATTGATTTTACAACCTTTTTAACTCAAAGCTAGGAGTATTTCTCGTTATCCAAGACCGGAGGACACTTGGACTATCGTCTTCCTAACGTTTCTAATAATCTAGTGTACTTAAATGTTCATTAATAACACAAATCACATTGTAATATCACTCACGGAGTCGTATCCGACACTTTCATAAAGCATTGTCTTCGGATACAATTAATTCACACACAATTCGCACACTCCCGTTTCTAGAAATTACGAGTTTGATATTCGGAATAAAAACAAGCAAATAACAGTCTGCTCGCTTTTATTACTATTACTTAAGATATATTTTTTTAACTATCGAGTATTACACGTTTGATATTTAAAATTATCCGAATTACAGAGGTGATATTCGTTGGCGGGTAGTGTGCGGTTCACAATCTGTAATGTGTTTGAGACTGGAGGGGGACTGCTCTGTACCCGGGCGGTAGTCGCCGTTCGAGGGTCGTCGGGAGAAGTCACGTCGCTCCAGTGAGACAGTCTTCAATGCTCGGCTCGCTCTAATCGTTAATGGCGGCTGCTAGAAAAAATAACTCATTAAATATGGCTGGTTATTTTTTACAAAGTGATGTAAGAAGAAAATGATAACGAAACTGTATACAATAGTTAGGAATTTTTCAGTAATAGGCTATTTGACTAAAAAAAAACTAATTACTAGTCCGTCATGCAGATTTTCAAATAATACTAGACACGTATTTTTTCTTTTTTCGTATAAATAAAAAGTGAAGACGACACAGCGCGTTGAAAACTCTTGTGACGTCACTGCACGCAACACTTTTTAGTGGCCAGTGACGTCACCAGCCACCACTCCTGATCTTTGTTGCCTTTTATATTTGTCATTTTTTATTGATTTGATAAAACAAAATATACGTATTCAATATTTTTCTATAATCTGAATGACGGACTAATTAGTTTTTTTTAGTCAAATACCCTATTAAATTTATAGGTATGATATTTAGGATTCTAATCCTAAATTAAGACATAAGTTATGATATTTAGGAATGTGATTCTAAATAATAACTATTAAAAATTATAGGATTGATAGGATTGAGAACCTAAATAAAGATTGAAACACACATGCTTTTGATTATAGAACATTCGAGAAGACATAAAAATAACAATAGCAAAGTAAGTAATTATATTAACATAAGGTATGGCACAAAAACTTAGAGGTAAGAGTAGGTAAGTATATGTACAATGTAGATGTATAAGTAATGTATTCACAATGTTTGAAGCAGTTGTGGAAGATATTTGATAATTATGTACTTAGAAGTATTTATGTGCATAGTATGATGCCATTCTAGATCATGTTTAGAGTCAAGACTTAGGAATATGTATCTCATGTTGTAATTTTTAGGTGGATTTATCACCATTGATTTTTTTATCGCTAAAAGTCTGTTTCAGTGTCCACTGAAACGAGAATGAATTATTTTATGAGTATTAAAATATCCAGATAAACAAAAGGGTAATTCCCGTATTCTTAGGGATGTACTTTATAATCTCACTCTCAATCAGCCAAAAATACCTATAATTTCCCTAAATTTTGACAAGTTTTTACTCCGGGGCAAGGAGCATAATCCGGGAGTGCTTCAGTGCTTGCGGTTTAATGTTCCAGATCGCTACGTGTGGAGGCGGCGGCGCCCGCCACTGTTGGCTGTGCCAACTGCCAGAACCAACCTGCTGGCCAAAACACCTCTCACGCGAGCAATTCGTACTATTAACGAAATTCAGAATAGGTTGGACATTTTTCGTGTTACTTTAGTGAATTAGCAAAGGTAGGTTTATACATAATATGTTATGAAAGCAACAATTAGAGTGTTTATTGTATTGTTATAATTATAAGGATATATTATTTTAGTTGTAATTTTGTGTTAAGTGAAGTAAGTTAAGTTATTGTATAGTTTTTTTTTTTTTTATAATTTTTGAGCCTTAACTATCGCATTAGGTTTCTAAATCTGTAATGATAGTTTAAGTTTTCAAGATAAATAAATAAATAAAAGTTTTCGACACTGATTGACTTTGAGGTGAGATTCTGAACATTTATAGTCATGAGAAAATGGCATTCTGGCCCGTAGTTTTTAAAACGAAACTGACTGTGAAACGATCAAGAAAGTGAATCAAATCCATGACAACATTCGAAAGTCCTGATATGAAATAAGAGAACAAGATGTCGACGTATGAAAGAGAATGATCATCCATCGTCCATCCTTACCAATAATTGGCAACCTAATGTCGAACTAACTCGCCGCTCGTCAGGTTCCTTCGATAAGAGATCGCGAACCTCGCTGGCTCAATTTGTACTTGCTGAGAATTCGCATCAGGTCGAATCGAATTGTCGCTCGACTTTGCTTGAGAGTAATATGTTCCAATTTTAAAGACTGATTTGATGCCCTTGTCTTGGTAAGGGTTCTTTGTCGTCGACCTTCTAAAGAAGCCGTCGAAGTCATCCTTGTTATAAAACCCTCTTTTCTCCGTACTTGAGGCTGGTGGTGGCGGTTTTGTTGTGAAATCTTTGAAATCGTAAGGAGATTTCGTTGATGTGATGGAGTATTTGTTTATTGAAGGAGGGTACGTAACACTGGAACTGATTTTTGTCGTTGTAGTAGTCTTGTCAGTGAAGAATTGATAAAGTTTTCTTGTTGTAAACTGGAAGTATGGTTTCGCTGTTGTTGTAGTTGTTGTTGTAGATTTTGTTGTGTATGCTGTGCTCGTTTGGTAGTATTTTGTGGTTTGTGCGGGTGGCGCCGATGTACTAGCTACGTACGGCTGTGTCGTTCCATCGTTACTACGTGTTAAAGAAATACGGTATTAGTTTTGTGTGCCCTTGTATGTACACAAACTGGTTGCAATGAGAATGTGTTGTGATCTCATTGGCTGGGCCAGTGCTGTGACTATATTGATGTAGTTTGTGCTGTGGTATGGTTTTACAAATATTTAATATTCATGTAGCTAACATATTAAGAGTTTTTCTTTATTGCAATTGCTTATTAGGTACTAAGAAAAAGATTAATAATTTAAACATATAATATTTAAAAAATATACAACTAAGTATCTTTAATAACGTGTCACAACTGTAGAATACATTTCATAGTCATAACTCAAAGTAGCACATTGTTAATGTTAATTAAAATACAGTTAATATCAACGATTGCGTGATAATATTAACTATCACACTGATAATAGCAACTATCACACTGATAATATCAACTATCGCACTGATAATATCAACTATCACACTGATAATATCAATTATCACACTGATCATATCAACTATCACACTGATAATATCAACTATCACACTGATAATATCAACTATCATACTTATAATGCTAACTATCAGTATCATAATGATACACACCTGGTAATGTTTCCGAAGAACGGGCTCGTTTCAGGACGCACGTAGCTCGGCGTGTGTTGTGAATAGTCGGGTATTATGTTCTCGTGTTCGGTTATACACCGCCCATTTATACAATACTGAAAAAAATATACATAAATATCATCAAAAAAAAAAAAAACTTAAAAACTTAGAAGTCTGGTCCATTTTCTTCTGCATAAGTAGTAAAAAAAAAAACTTTCAAAAACCAAAATTAACAAGCAGGCAGGGCGTTCTTTTGATATTTAGCAAAAGTTATTAAAGTAGATATCAGACTTTCTTCGTTGTTTGATGTCCACTACGTTCTTTTAGTTTTGCTATTATAACCGTATCTACCTGTCCATCGCCACAAGGCGATCCTTCAGCAGCTGGTCTGTACGCGACGCAGTACCCGCTCGCCGCGTCGAAACAGAACAGCTGAGCGCACACTCGCTCATCCTTGAAACATGCGCTAAAGGGAGAAAAATTCTTTATAATCGTAACTATTCTGTAGATCTAGAATAGTAGTTTCTAGAACAGTGCTTACACGGCTGTGATTATGGCACATAGAGTTAAAAGAATAAGTTTCGTTTATTTTTGTATCTGTCTCATATATGTACATGCGGGTAATTGTGAGCCATATTAACAGTTGATGAGTAGACGAAGTTTTTGGACAAATGAAGCGATGAATTAGCTTCAAAAAGAATCAGATAGTGTGTTTCGCATTAGGTTTCTATGAAAATCACAAAATCATACACATAATATCGTCGCTGGAAAGCGATTTTCTCGTATCTCTAAAAAGGCATTTTTATTGCATAATTGAATGCTGAAAAAATACTGCATCCGACGGTCTGACCAACGTATTCCTACGATGTTTCTTTTATAATACGACGTTGAATTTTTCTTAACTTTTGTTGACGCTTGAGAGACCACAAAATGATGAGGCTCTAAGAACCATAAAATGTCATAAAATCCGGCTCGAAGGACCATAAAATGATTGAGAGACCACAAAATGAATCGGCTCTTTATTCTTTAATTTTATTTGTAAACATTGTTGAGGATACCCTCACATTTCTTCTTTTCTCTGTCCCCGCTTAATTTGGTGCACTGTGTGACTGCTAGCCTTTAGTACGGATTACCCTCGGCGCGCGAACAACTTTTTTTCTGTACTCATTTAAGCAATAAAAAATATTGCCTTTTTTCGAGATACGACAAAATCGCTTTTCAGCGTCGATATACTTAATTTAATGTGTCGATATGTTATACCCACTTTGAAATTAACGCAAAAAATTGTAACAGTTTTGTGTTAAGTAAAATAAGTATGTGTAAAGCTTGCCTTGTCCCTCTATCCTTTCGGCACTGTGCGTCTAACGTCAACAGACGTCCAGGCAGAACGCGCGGCAGAGAGTCGTCTTCGTGCGGCGAGT
This sequence comes from Sesamia nonagrioides, assembly GCA_017933935.1. Lineage (NCBI taxonomy): Eukaryota > Metazoa > Arthropoda > Insecta > Lepidoptera > Noctuidae > Sesamia > Sesamia nonagrioides. Next base: position 5,743,625 of record JADWQK010002280.1, on the reverse strand, counting down.
TGTACAGGCAAGTTGCTGTGTCACCGCTGAAATACAACATGTGTATGTAAAAGTAGGTATATTGTGTAGGTATAGACATGAGTTGTTTAGAGTGGCCATGGGCTTAAATTTTTACATGAAGGTAAAAAGTAAAGAATTGAAATAAAAAGAAAAAATAAAGAATTAAATTTAAAAAAAAAAATTAATTAAAAATTAAAATTTAAAATTAAAGAATTCGACTTTGAATGTTAATAAATATACATATCCTAAAGAAAAGTGTTAGTTATACTATTTCTAATGGGGATGTATCCAAGGTATGAAAATCAAAAAAAATAATTAGTCCGTCTTACAGATAATAAAAAAAATAAGACCCGTATTTTTTATTTTGTCGAAATTACCAAAAACTACTGAGATATAGCGTATTAAAGTTACGGAGTGGGGGCTAATTAATTAGTCACGTCGTGGTGTATTTTGTACCACGGCATGACGTCATGCGACATTTCTAATCAGTATAACTTCCTAAGTATTTGAATGAAAGAAAAAATAAAAAATACGTGTTCAGTATTTTTTATAAATCTATCTGATGGACATTAAATAATTTTTTAGGATACAACCCAATTCATGAACAGTTGCATCGATTTGTCAAATCTGATGATGAAAAAATTTATGAGGAGGTAGATTACAACCAGGATTAAGATATTGGATAATTTTTCGGATACTCTCACGGGACCGAAACTTAAGCGAGTAAAACCGTGGTACGCAACTAGTTTTATATGAATCACGATTATCACGACTTATTATAGCTGTGATTGTAATATTAGAGACGAGATAGTAATGACTATAACGGCTACTATCGCGTTTGTAACACCGACTATCAACACAATAATACTAACTATCACACCGATATTAATTTGCATATTTTTGTGCACAAATGTTCAACTCACTTCAAGAAATGATGGAAACTCTGCACACTGCAGGGAGACCACCTGAATCCTTTCTCAGTATGACGCAAGTCTGACATGATGTAGCCGTCTTCCCACCTACACTTCTCAGCGCCGGGGCCGCCGAGGTAGGAGGGAGGGGGGCTGCCATCGTGCACGGCTCCTAATCTGAAAGGTGAACATAAATATGATGTTAGCCGGTGAATGGACACAAAACGGATAAGTTAATAAGAATAAGTAGACTTTCTCTGGCTCCATTAACATGATATACCACGATAATGTATACGAGGTGTGTTCAAAAAGTAAGGTGACTTTGTATTTTTAAGAAAAAATATTTATTTATTCATCAATATTTAAGTTGTCCCCTTCAAAGTAATCCCCCTCAGATACAATACACTTATGCCAACGCTTTTTCCAATCCTCAAAGCACTTCTCATAAGCACTTTTCGGTATAGCCTTGAGCTCTTCCTGCGATGCAGTCTTTATCTCTTCAATCGTTGCAAATCTCCGTCCTTTCATAGGTCTCTTTAGTTTTGGGAACAAGAAAAAGTCACATGACCCTTTTGAGTAAATCTGGGTCGTCATTAACATCATTCAACAGCTCTTGAGCGATGCTCATGCGACGGTTCTTTTGGTCAAAATTTAGCAATTTCGGAACAAACTTCGCTGACACACGTCTCATGCCCAAAACATTAGAAAAAATTTCATGGCACGAGCCAAGCGATATACCGACATCTTCAGCAACTTCTCTGATAGTGATTGGACGATTTTTCAAAACCATTTTCTTCAGTGCTTCAACGTTTTCATGTTGACGTGCTTGGGCGTCCAGAGCGAGGCTCGTCATTGGCATCTTCCCGGCCATCTTGGAAGAGTTTGTACTAGGGTTGTAACGGAGCTTCGCCTCCGCTTCCGTTACTGCGGAAGTTCCGCAAGAAATCGTATCTTCGCTTCCGCCTCCGCCTCCGCACAATTTTTAGCGGAGTTATAACGGAGGTTGGTTTATTTACGTATTTATGCAATAAATAAATAGTCCGGCCGCGTTTGAGCGCGAAATGGTCAATACTCAACTAGTGCGAGGCAGGAATGCGGCAAGCACTATTTGTTTCTCCTTAATTTTAATTACAAGAAGGTAATATTTCTTTTACCAAGTATACTACTTTTAATGTACGTATTTAAAATAAAAATTTTGTTTTAATTAACAATAAATTTCAATTTTATCTATATGTACTTTCACCTCCGCCTCCGCTTCCGTTAACCTCCGCATCCGCGGAGGTGAGACTCGTCGCCTCCGCATCCGCCTCCGCCTCCGCTAACAAGCCTCCGTTACAACCCTAGTTTGTACCACTTGTAAATATTTTTTTTACTGAGAACACTTTCACCGTATGCCACTCTCAACATTTCAAGCGTTTCGGAGCACTTAATTTTATTTTTTACACAAAATTTGATACAAATCCTTTGATCCATATTTTTCGATAGCAAAAAATCGCCGAGCACGCAAAACACTAATAACCTTTACGCTTCTCACAACCAAACAAAAAATGGTATGCACTTGAAACGTGGTACAGATGTTCAAGAAGAGTGTACCAACATAACAAAACAAAAAAATCGATAATCGAAAATACGTTTCCCACGAAATTTGAAAAGTCACCTTACTTTTTGAACACACCTCGTATATTTTTTTTTAAATTGAAGCTAAAAGTTAAAGAAGAGAGCAAGTATCAGAGTGCTGTTTTGCAATTTAATGTCACTCCAGTTTCGATTTTATTCATATATGCATTTTCTCAGTAATTATAATTTCGAAAAGAATACTGTTAATCGACTTTTTTTGCGGACTGTGGACCCACCTATGGATACAAAGATAGGCTTGGCTAAACAAAATCTCTGGTTTCTGAAAGCGTTTTTCTGTCCCTTAGCCCCGATACGCACGAGCACATTTTTCCCTCGGCGTATGCATATTTTCGCGCACACTGCTTAGCACGGGAGGTGAAAATCCGACAAATATTATTTCACGCGCTGGGATGTATTTACGGACGACAGCAGGTCAACCTACCCGAAACTGACAAAAATTCCCAATCAACATTGAGCCTTAATGCTTAGTGGATAAAGTTGAAAATGTATTAAATAAATCTGACAGATTGTAGTAGCTTGATGTGTTGTCGTCTGTACATACTTTGTTCGATTTAAAATGCTCTGTTCAACTACAAAGTTTTCTATGCATGTCACAAACCAATAATAATTTTAGAAGATTTCCGTGACTTATGTTACGTACTTATAATTATGACTTACAAATGTCCGACTTCGTGAGCAGCAACAATGATACCAGAGAAGCCACCGGTATCTTCAATGATGGCGACGGAGTTCACCTTCTCGAGTCGCTTGTTCACTACGCAAGCGCCGCCGACATACGCGAAACCTTTGCATTGGAATAATGTGTGAGTTTTTTGAATTTGGAAGTTGAAAATGTTTTTTATTAGTGGAAATTTAATAATTCTTAAGACTGAGGCCGCACTACGGTTAAACCGCGGCGGTTTTTAATCGCGTGAATTTGTGCCCCTAGAAGACTAATGCAAGCGGCCGCACCTGCGGTTTTTTTTTTGTAGCGAAAAAATCAGTCGCGGGAAAAAACCACCGCAGTTTAACCGTAGTGCAGCCTCAGCCTTAGTCTAGATTTTAACTTCTTTTTTTTAAGAACATTTTTATCAATTATTGGAATGATAAAAGTTATTTGGAACCAATTAAAAGAGAAAATACCAAAAATTGCCTGTACTGAGAAAGAAAGAATAGATAGATTTTTTAAATGAGTGCGTGATTGTAGGACTAAGGAGTTTTGGGTAAAAAGAGGTAATAAATATTCATAAAGCTAACTACTTACAGTTTGATGATCAACATGTAGAATAGATGACAAGACTCAAAAAAATACTTAAATATATGCTTAAATAAGTACTCACATTGAAGTGTTGAGGATAAAGGAAACACACAACATGCGTTATATAAGCCCCGCACGATGATATTGCGATTGGCGGCCATCTTGGTGACGTAGTCAAACTCGCACCGTCGGTACCGTTCGCAAGTTCAGTCCGCGCTTACCCACTTACGCACATCGAATATTTTTGTTAGCTTTTTGTTTTTGTTATCCTGTTTTATTGTTATTCTTGTGTTTTGTTGTTTAGTTTTGTTAACTGTTACTCGTTAAAATGAGTAAGAAATTAATTAATAGTCGTGCTCGTGAAAATATAATTAAAGTGGACAATTATTTTGTTAAAGAGAAAGAGGATTGTAAGTTAGTTCTTGAAAGTATAAACCGTGCTTTAAAAAGTGCTTCGGACATTTTAATAACGAAGCAACTGCTTACAGTTATTAAAAATATTTTGCAAAATTCTATCAAAGTCACGGAGTGTGTGGCATGTGCCACAGGCGTTGCAAAAAATACTGTGACGAAATTGAGACGAGAGCATGAGTCAGCAACAGCCAGTGGCAGCAAAATGAGAACTCCTACTAAATGAAAAAGATAAAGGAAGAAATATTTCGACGGGTTTTCCTTAACAGCTTTAAGAAATATTATAGATTCAATGTGTACGGTGAGGAGAGAAATACCCACAATGCGCAAAATCTTGGCGGCTTCAAAAGTAGACCTTAATTATACTGGTAGTGAAACTACATTAAGAAAAATAATGAAATGTGATTTAGGCTACCAATTTAAACGATGCTACAAAAAAGACTGGCCCTAATTCAAAGACCCCAAATTCAAGCGTGGAGGGCTAAATATTTACGACGTATGAAAGAAAATGACTCGCTTGGTAATAACAAAAGACCCGTTATTTATCTCGACGAAACGTGGATACATGCACACTAAACGGTAGAAAAATGTTGGCAAACAGCAACCGATGGAGTGAGACGGAACGACAGCCCCAGCCGCCGATGGATAGTTCACGCGGGAAGTTAAAGCGGTTTTGTTGACAATGCCCTTTTAATGTTTAAAGCAGACACCAAAACGGGGGATTACTATGATCAAATGAATGCTGAGTATTTCACCAAGTGGCTTACAGACAAAATAGTACCCAACATACCACGCAACTCCAAAATTGTGATGGACAACGCCCCTTATCACAGTAGGGATGAGAATAGGCCACAAAGTATGAACAATAAAAAACAGTTGATTGTTGAGACTTTCCCAACGACAGTACAAAACCTGAACTGTATTTATTAATTAAACGGCACAGACCGCCGAAAAATTATAAAATTGACAATTTATTAGCTGGCAATGGCCATGAAGTCGTTAGATTACCACCTTACAACTGCGACCTCAACCCCATTGAGTACATCTGGAATCTGGTAAAGATTAGGGTGTCAGAAAAGAATGTGGAGCAGTTGGAAAGTCGCATTGAAGCTCTGACGTTGGAGTCGTTGGCGTCAATAACTCCAGATGACTGGCGAAAGGAAGTCAATCATGTTAAACGGCTTGAAGAGGAATACCTATTGGAATAAAGATCGAATAATTGACGAGTTATTTGTCATAAATACGGCGACGACAGTGAATCGGAAACGACAGACACAGAAAGCAGTTATGATTCGGAAGACTATATAATTTTTTTTACATATTATCCTGGTTTTATTTATAAGCTGATAGATGTAGGTAGTAATTAAAACATGACTACTACACAGTGGACTCTGGTTCAATTCCCGCTCGCAAATTAACAGAAATGTAGTTAGAAAAACATAGTATACATGTAAGAAAGATATACGAATAGGTAAGTATATTTTTCTTACGTCTACAAAAATTATTTCCTTGTAATTTTTAATAATGAAAGTTTATTTGTCAGAATATGGGTGAGTAAGTATACCTAAGAAAGAATGTTAAATGCAAAATTAATATTAATTTTATTATACATACACTATTTATAAAGAGTGTAATAAAATTATAAAATACAAATAAACCCTTAACCCTAATATTAATTTATACATACACTCTTTATAAACAGTGTAATAAAATTATAAAATACAAATAAACCCTTAACCCTAATATTAATTTTGCATTTAACATTCTTTTGCTAGCTGTCCTTTTGTGTGACAGATGACGTCACAACGCTGTTATTGTGACAAGGTTCCATCGCAATATCATCGTGCGGGGCTAGTAAACTTATTTAGTGTCTTTCTCTTGTATCATTTAGCATGCACAGACGATAAGATATAAAGATAATTTTTATGCTATTATCTTTATTGTTAGTACATATTGAACCATTTCATGCAATAAAGCATGCCAATAAGATATATTATTAAGCTCGTATATAATAACATGCAACGTTTATTAAATAAATTTAATAAACGTTCTAAAGAATATGTAATATTAATAAATAAAGTAGAAGCAAAAAGCACAACATTAAATTTTCCCGCGCATCACTCCTAAGTATTTACCTATACAAACGGAAATGAAATGACAATTTATTTTGACATCACGTCACACTAGGGACGTGAAGAAAACATCTTTTATCAGCCATTTATTACTAATATATATAATATGACTAAACCGTTATTAACATTTTGGTGTTACCAATTTATGGGCATAGATTTTTATTTTACACTTTATCTATGTTCCAAGACATAGTAAATAACCAGAACGAAAGAAAACAATCTATTATTATAGTAGATAAACTTAATTCATACATGCTGTTAATTGGTTTTAGAAAGCAGTTCATGCCTAAATTATAACTTTGTTATTTTACGTACTTAGGCGTCATAATATATGACTGTGTCAGATAGAATCTAGAAAACAATACATGATAATGAAAATAAACGCTTAAATATTTTAGTCAAAATTATTAAGAAAAGGTAGATAAAGACAACGTCATAGGCGTAGCTAGAGGGGAGGGGGTGAGAGGGGCCAGGCACATCCTATAAAAATATCTTTCCTGATACATAAAATAACTTCATCTTCAATTACCGTAACCAAAAACTACTTTCAAACAAAAAGCTAAAGTAATTATTTACTAACACAGAGTACATTTTATATAGAGCCTACACTACACATTTCCCGAGGCCACTCAAGAAATAATTAGAAACTTCAAAATTTATGCTCTATATCGCGGGAATTGGTATATAAGAAGTGACTTTCGATGCCAGAGGCAGTTTCTGCTTTGATATATATGAATTGAAAAATCCCAAAAACCTGTTATTTTTTCTTGTGCATATAAAATTATTAAAATTTTCACACTGTAGCCACAAATAAAAGAGCAATAAGTTTGATTTTGTTTTTGTCGGTCTATACCTAGCTATAGTAGCGACTTATACAACATAATTTTGGCGAGGACACAGATAATATAATATTTTAATATGATAGAATAACTGAAATCCATACGTGATACCTACAAAGTTGTGCATGTGCTGATAGTGAACACCTTGCCGTGGCCGGTCGATTCATAGCTGTGGCCATGGCCCCCTCTAAGAAAAATCCCTAGCTACACCAATGAATAACGTAGGCATAATATACAATAGGTAAAAGGTACGACCAAACTACATAAAATGGAAGAATATTAATATTTACAACGTCATCTAGATATGTAAAATAATGCATTCACAAAGATTTACAATGTTTCTAGAAGAAAATAATTGCAGAAAAGACAGAATATTATTCACAAGGTGCGAATATGACTTCACGGAATTGGGTAAAGGTATATTCAAGTGGAATATGGATCCATAGTGTATAAACGTGAACATATAGGTGAGGGACTTTGATGAAAAAGGCGTGCTTTTGGAAAATGTAATATCTCTGTCACACGCCTACCTGCTGTCCCTCTATTGCACGCATCGTTGGGAAATTGTCTTCTGCACATGTCTAGTCTGAAATTGTATGGAAAGAATAAAACTCAATAAGATGCTATAATTTCCTGTTGCTCTACAGATACCTACGACGACTCGTCGTGGAGCTTCTTTGGTTTACCTCATTCCATGTAAGAAATGAAATAAAACTGAAATATTCTCATACAAGAACGTCATCTTGTGCAAGCGACTATTGTATAGTGTATCTTTTTTAATATTCAGCGCCATTACCAAATCCTTTACCTCATAAATAAAAATAATGAAGCAAGTAATTAATGTTTCACTCTCAAGCCTCGGTTAAAGCCGCGCCGTTTGACAACACCATCCTAATGAACGTTTGTTTTAAAATTTAATTTACCAGCGGTGCCTTTTGTACAGCGACCACCCTTGCGACGTCGGCACATGTCATACCTGTTGGTCAAATTAGTTTCGTAGTCTTCATAATAAATCCATGACCTTCACCTTATCCTGTCTTAAAACTATATCAAGATCGTAGTCCGAACTTTATATATACTGTAATTACTTTGAATAATGGCGCTAAATTTATGATTTAAAAGCGTTGATATACCTACCATCTTACCTTTTATCCTGTAAATGTTGCATGGACAAAAATATCAATTATAGTATGCTGTTGAGTGTAATGAGAACACAAGGTCTCATAATGACAGTGACATTATAAATACAAGCCAATAGGATTTGCAAATTCTATGATTTCAAAGTGTTGAGCTAATGCAATTTTTATTATCATCTCAAAATTAGAAAATTATACAGATTTGTTGTAATTAATAAAATTTAAAACTTAGTTTGTTTAGTAATATTATAACTTGCTTTGCATAAAGTTGTATTTGGATGTGTTTAAATGAATAAATAAATTATGAATAGCTCAAATATTCTCATGCGATATTGTGATCACACAGTTTTGCAATATTTCTCGGAGTAGGTAATTTTGTTTAGAAACTGGCAATGCCTCTGACAGGTAGATGACTAGGTTTTGTTTAAGTTCCTACTCAGTTGTGTATAAATCTAAACAAAACATAATACGTTACATAATTTATGCGCAACAAACAGATTATCGCAGATAAAACACTCCATGATAAATTACCGTCGACAGCGTTCAAACATCGCTTAATTATTATTTGATCGATTAATTCAATTGAATTGGTTTCAAAAACAGACTTTTCGTAAACATGACTATTGTAGGACATCACTAACGTCGATGACAACATTCACTACGATCATCGATCTTTTGTCAAGCGTATCTACTTAGATTCATAGGAATGTTTCATGACTGGAATAATGGCAATAATTAAACATACTGCGCTTGATATTTAATGTCGTTTTCAGCTTTTATCTGATTAATGAAAATTAGTTATGAACTCACTTGGTGATGGCAACTGCTATGTCGTAGACAGGCAATCTTCGCTCCCTGAACAGATACTTGCCCATGTCAGTGAGCGCTGCTGCCGAGTCTATCGCGTCTCGACCAACACGATTTCTTTCGAGGTATGGTGTAGCATCCCGACCCTGGAACCCAGAAAATTGAACTCTTAAGGAAATATAGTAGGCATAAAAAATCCTGAGTCTTGCTATAGGTACGTTTTTATATGAATTGAGGAAGCAACGCTACTAAATATCCAAGGAAATATACTATTAGTCACAATGTACTTATAGGTTTAAAGGTCAAATCTTGTGTCCAGGTAACTTTGAATAATCCTTGAATAATCAATTTTTTTTTTATAATTTCGCAAGTTGGCAACTAAACTTGTTCCACTCGCCGACTTATGTTTTTGTTTTCGTTAGGTATCATAAATTCAAATGATTTTATAGGTACCATATCAATTAAATATCTTCCATTCATCTCATTAATATTGCAGGTGTTTATAATTTATACAAATCTATTCAGTCTCTTGCTTACCAGTTGGCCAGTTTGGATGTTATTGCTCCGAATTAGAATATACTTTTCTCCTTAAAGATAATTAAATATATTACAAGTTATGTTGAGTATATTAGGTAGTTTTTGAATTGGTTATTAATCTATTATTTTATTTAGTCAAAAACATTTGCCAAAATTTCTGGATGAAATATATTTCCCCATGAAGGGTTATTTTTAAATTAATTAATCGAGAAACGTAAATAAAAAACATGATTTATATTTCAAACGAGATACATTCATTTGTATATACTAAAAATATTTCTAATGTAAATTTAACTTTTTGCTACATAATCTTGTCTACATAATTTGTTTCTTTATCTATGTTAGGAGTTTGGCGGGAATGTCAAGATGAGTGTCACGCTCATTTTTCATTGGACTTTTAAAATTATTTATAGTGTCGTTTACTAAATAAAAACGCGTGATTTATGTAGTAAAAAGTGCATTCAGTGAATAATTCAAAAAGAACAGTGAAATATTGTAGCATAGTGGCCTCATCATGTCTTTACGCTAAACCGCTCCTTATCGTCCAAACGCGTAAAACGAAAGGAGTTAGTTTAGGTTAAGTTATGCTAGGATAAGTTAGGATAAATTAGGATAAGTTAGGATAGATATTTAATGAAGAAAACAAATTACTGAAGACTTGGCTGTATGGCGTACTATGCCTTTGCCTTTTCCATTCGCCCGAACGGAAAGAAATGAACCAAAAAAAAATATATCTATGTCATCACTCACCAGAATTTAAGGCTTAAGATGTCATAATTAAATCTACTTTTAACACATGTGACTAAAACGTGAAGTGATTACTTGCTCTGCGCATATGACTAATTCGAGTTCACGCGCATCACTAATGTTAATTTGGCGTTGGCAATAAAAAAGTAACTGTCAAAATCAAGCATTTTTTAGCGGCGGGATTTTAAAATTGCACTTCAGAAACAAAAACAATTTCGTAAAGATTATTTTTTAAATATTTTATCTGAAATGGCTAGTGAAGCAGTGTTAAAATACTTAGTAGATACGAATCGCCCGTACTCGTGCGCTGATGTAACAGTTAATTTGCGCGGAGCTTTTCCTAAGTCAGCTATTCAAAAAGCGTTAGATGCTTTGAGTGAAGCTGGCAAAATAAAGTGTAAACTGTATGGAAAACAAAAAGTTTTCGCTGCTATACAGACAGAAACTATAGTAGACGATGGGGATACAACAGGTTTAGTATATCATATTTATAATTTTTTAGTTGTTTTCCCAAGAAAAGTTAACAATTTGTTCAATGACATTTCTCTTTTGTAGATTATGATGGTTTATTCAAAACTTTAACACAAGAATTAGCTGATAAAACAAATGCCTTGAAAACTATTGAAATAAATCTCAAAACCCTAATCTCCACACCAACTACTGATTCAGCCAAAACAAAAATAGATGAAATTAAAAATAGAATGGAAGTCACAGAGAAAAAGTTGGAAGTATTGAAAACCTCTACAGAAGTCATGTGTGCTGAGGAAAAGAAAGTTCTAGTTACCGAGCATGATAAATTGTTGAAAGAATACAGGTAAATACATTTTTTTAAAAGTTTGAGTAAATTACTGTTGCATATAAATAATCTAGATTTTTTTTAAGAGAAGGTCTTTACATGTTCGTCAAAAAAGTCCCATTTTGTATTTACATATAATTAGTTTTTCTTATTTTATTGAATAATTCAGTGAAATTTATTAAATAGTTTTTTTTTCATAGACATTTGTTTTCTTTTTTTTTGTTTTCAGAAAACGCAAAAGAATCTGCAATGACATGTTAGATGCAATTCTAGAAGGTTATCCTAAGTCTAAGAAGACATTGCTAGAAGAACTTTGTGTTGAGACGGATGAGATGGTTGATTTTAAGTTGATGGTAAACTAATAATATAATTATTGTTGCCATGTTAATGTTACTTCTGATTATAGTCTGATGAACATAAAATTGTTATTTTTTTTTAATGTTTATTGCTTTCCTCTTGAAATCTTCCTAACATTTAATTAGGAAGATTTTTAACATAGAAACATAAGTGTCTATGGTTCAGGTCTAATTAAGCACTTTTTATGTTGTAGGTTGTTAATTTAGTAAAGACTATCATCTGCTATATTTAGCCTAATATAAAATTTGTAAAAAAAAATTGTTAAAAACACCCCAACAAATTGCAAAAATCCTAAGAAAATTTAGTCAAGGGAAAATCAACTTTATGCCACTAAAATAAAGTTTAATTTCGCTCAACATTAAACTCACCCTAGAAATAATGATACCAGCAATTGATATCCGTATTCTGGGTCCTTTAAGCAGTTTGTATCTGAGGTCCACGCCGTTCCAGAACGATACGAAGTAACGTTTGATCTGGACGTTGTCACCTCCGTGTAACCTGAAAAACAAACAATATTATTAAACCTGCAGTCGCGGATGAGCAGCTGACATAATTATAGTACCTGCCTATTCCCACATTATGGCAGTAACTTATGTAATTGTGGGACTAGTTATATTCAGAGTCTAGGTTACTAGTAATGGGACGACCGCTTAACTGAGACTGCCAGAGATAGGTGCGCGGTGCGGGAGGGGGTGATAGTTGTTACAAGTTGATGAATCACTAAGATGTCACATCTTGTCACCAAACGCGTTTTTTTGTTGGGATGGGAAATCATCAAATGACTTCTCCCGCTCTGGGCGGAGCCACGGTTTCTTGTTTAACCAACCCGCAACCCTGCCCCAGGAGGCATCGGTCTTCGTGGACCCGTCAAGATGTGCTGACAACGGTTTGAAGCGCGCGTGAACCACGACGCGCCGTTGACTCGGGCCTGGTCCTTACCGGGCGGCGAGCTGCCCACTGCTCACCACCCGCAGGCCCGCGCCTTCGGTTGCTGGGAGTTCGGTGTCGTCTCCCGACCAGGGCGTCTTTTGCGGCGGCTAGTGGCGTGAGGGCGCTGGGATTCTCGCTGCCTCACGTGCTTCGCCTCCTCCTTTGCCAACATCTCTGCTTCGCAGAAGGAGATGGCTGTTTGCCATGCACTCTCGCTCCGGACCATGGCTTGGACCAGGGTCGGAAGCGAGAGATTGCCGCCGATCGCCGCTTCGAGGACACGGCGGTGCTCTACCCAAGCCGGGCAGACCTCCACCGTATGCTCCACCGTGTCCTCAGAGTGTCACCAAACCCTTACCACACCATACTGCTACCTCGGATAACGTCTCAGTTTATAAATGCTTGGCCTATGAGAAGTAAAATCGCAATTATATTTAGTAGGTTTAGGTATGGATGACCGCAGATCAAGCTACCCTAAATTGTATAAAATTCCCAATCAACATTGAGCCTTAATGCTTTAGAGATAAAGTTGAAAATCTAATAAAGAAATCTGACAGATTGTAGTAGTAGCTTGAGGTGCTTGAGGCTTCGCCTGTACAGGTGATGCTGATGACGTGGTGATCGAATCAGCCACCCATGGTCAAAAGCATTAAAACGATTTCTCAATAACCATGGACATACCCAGCTTCCGACCTTGGGGGCAAGTGAGGCCCAAAAGGGGGGTCAACTGGGGTCAGGTCAAATTTTTAGAGTGAGTAATCTATGTGCGCTATTAATAGTCGCACACGGTTTTTTTTTGACAATTACACCGTACATTTTGTTAGTGTCTACTGTGTGGTTTATTTAAAAGTTACAGATAAGTCCTCGTTTATACTTTGTTTAGTAATTAGGGGGGTTCATCATGTTTTACGAGATTTCCAGCTGCCCCCCCCCCCCCCCAGCTGGGTACGCCCATGTCAATAACAACGAATGAAAATAGGATGTGTAGGCTTCGGGTGTACCCTTACTTTTTCAGTCTTATTCGTCTTATTGTTTTGTTATTTACACCAACCGAAAGACAAATATTTTCATTAGACCTTACCTATATCCATCATAATCTACGATGACCAGAATCTCTGGGTATATGACGTAGGGTGCTTCTCTTTTCCGCCTGGAATGCGTCTCTGTCGAGCGTTTCCGCCTGAATCTCTTGCCTAGGTGATCTGGCTCCATAAAAGCTGTAAATGTTACAAGAAAGACATAAATACATATATATTATGTAGATTGTGGAAGACAGGGTTTAGACCTCTTTTTAGTTAAGTTTATGTACGAATAAAAACCAATCTAGTTAGCGTCAAATCATGTAGCGCCATCTGTTAATAATTTAGGGTAACAATTTGAGACAGTTTCTCACAAAAATGCAATAGATGGCGCAAGACAAATCAATTTAATAAAAAATAAACATTTATTATCAAAGAAAAATAAGAAAGGGAGATTCCTATATTGCTAAATAATAATGTATATTAGTAAATAACTAACATTACTAATAAAAATACTATACAATTCATACCATAGCAAATTTCATCGCATTGATATTTGGTAATTTGAAAACCTTTTATTTAATTTCCCCAGACTTTTCGAAACACAATCAGGTAGGTACAGAATAGTTGTACTTTTTCTATTTTACGAGATTTTTAAATATCTAATAATTAACTAAAAACGCAAATGATATACTTAGGTAATAACACAGATTACAGAATAAATAATAACCATTTCAGTACATTTTTTGGTAAATACACTTTTTTGCCTAATATAGACTAACAAAATGATGACTAACAAATTAGGACCAATTTATCGTCATTTTGCCTCCTCTTAGCTTAGCTGTAAATACATTCAGTAAAAAAAAACTCGCTTTAAATCCGAATTTTGTCTTTAAAAGATCGCTCTCAGTGATTAGAATAGACAATCCATTGTGTCAACCTACCTATGTACAGTTTCTGCTTTTATAATTGTATTTTCGGTGTAAATAGTATCTAATTCGCATCATGTAGAATGTACGGACGACAGCAGGTCAAGCTATCTTTCAAATACTCCCAATCTACCTTAAACCTTAATGCTTTAGAGATATTGTTGAAAATCTAATAAAGAAATCTGACAGATTGTAGTTGCTTGATGTGCTGTCGTCTGTACGTATTAAAAAGTAAGTATTCTGTTCTAATGTTTTTGCTGACCATTAAAGGCCTGCCGCCTGACGTTTAACGGTTCAAGGGTCTGTAGGTAGGTACATACATACATAAACCCTATTGCGTAGATAATAATCAACTTTAAAATGCGTAATCAAGTAAATATATAAACTGCGTAATCTTACTAATTTATCTTATTTAAGACTTCTTACAGACATTATAATACCGTGCTTTCCTGTTTTGACATTAAACTATATGTATAATTGCTCACAAGTCCGATCTGGAAGTTTTGGCGGGAAAGTCAAGCTTAGTTTCACAACGCTCATTTTCACTTTTAAAATTATTTTTAACACCCTTGCTCGTAAAGCTGATGTAATCCCACCGGTTTTAAATATGTAAAGCGGGCCATAACAAACGCGTGTGTTATCAAAGCAAATAGTTAAGTTATAGTCCATACAAATTCCATAACAGCATTATTTGTCATTTCAAATAATTATGGAACTGATCGCCGCCGCGTGGCATTTACAGATTGAGTTTATTTAAAATAACTGATGTCCTATTTAAAATAAACAAATTTGTATTTGTTTGTATTTAAATGAGTATTTGTCTACTACACTACTTGGGCGACTAGCTTCATCTTATTGACTGACCGACCTTCTGACAATTCAAAAGTGCCTGTAACTGGTTTATTTGAAATAAATGATTTGATTTGATTTGATTTGTAAAAAAAAAAAACAGTTTATTCGGTAATTTAAAAACTTGACTGCATGCTCTAGTATCTTTGCCAACATTTTCACGCAGCTACGGCAAAAAAAAAAACCTCGCGCCATTTTTCTCAAATTTTCTTTTCTTTGTACTTGTATTCTGAATATCATTTTTCTGTTTCCTCGCAAGTGTGTTAAAAAATATCGTACGATATACGTGCGTATTGGTTATAACATGCTCGGCTCAATTACACCCTCGCCTTCGGCTCGGGCTGAAATTCCGCCTCGCATGTTATAACCATCATTACGCACTAATATCGTAATGTACTATTATAGTGTTGTTTACTAAATAAAAGTGATTTGTGTAGTAAAAAGTGCATTCAGTAAATAACTCATAAAGAACAGAGAATTATCGCAGCATAGTGGCCACATCATGACTTTGCCTCAAACCTCCTTCGTAAGACGGTTCACGCGGCCGTGTTTTTCGACATGAATAATTCATTATATTGCATTGGCTTGGCACGGTTTGTGCATTAAGCCAATGTCATGTAATGAATTATTCATGTCGAAAAAGACGGCCGCGTGAACCGTCTTACGAGGGAGGTTTGAGGCAAAGTCATGACAATGGCCACTATGCTGCGATACTTCACTATTCTTTCTAACCTTATTGTTTAATTCGTGAACAAGAGAATCGTGGCCAATAGTTATTCAACATCTAAGGAATGTACCTAAGTAAAACTCTGTTAGGTTCATGACAATCATGACATGATTATTTTGGTCGTGTTACTTCGTTTTTTTAGGTTTAGAGGTCATCATCATCACAGCGTTAATCCCAGTCGCATTCGAAGCTTTTTCAGCTTTGGAGTCTGGGGTCCGTTTTACCAGTCTAACTGCTGATTTTGGCTAAACTTCGATATTTTCCCTGAAGCGACTGCCGTCAGACGGTTTAGAGGTAAGTATTGTTTTTTAATAGGGACCTTCTTTTCATTTATTATAACATCCCGATTTAGAGAAAGGGGCCTTATTGCGTTATTAATAAATTAATAATGCTTTAAGTCCTGTTTCAAATATGTTGGTATATAGGTAGGGATCGTATTAAATAGTTACGTTGTTTATTGTTTTAAAAGCATAACCTGTGCGTCATTAAAAAATTGGATGGATACCTATTTTCCGAGAACCGCTGTGTTTTAATTATCTACCAGTTTATTGTCTGTTTTATATTTATTTATTTATTTTAGTAATTTATATATTGAAATATCAGAATTTATTTGTCTGTAAAAGTCGATTAGTCGTGGTGGCCTAGTGTTTAAAACACCAGCCTATCAAGTATGAGTGTGCGGGTTCGATTCCAGGTCAGGCAAGTATTAATATAACTTTTCTAAGTTTTATATACTTTCTAAGTATATCTTGGAAACCAATGACTGATTAGGTACAAGGTGAAGGAAAAAATTTTGAGGAAACCTGGACTTGTCTGAAATCGCCAACCCGCATTGAGCAACCGTGGTGATTACGCTCAATCCTTCTCTGTACGAAAAAAGACCTGTGCTCAGCAGTGGCACGATAAAAAGATTGAAGATGATAATGAAAAGTCGATTCATCCATATTTTATTCTTTCTAAAAATAAAAACCATAAACAAAAGGATAACCCGTGTTATTAATTCTTTTATTCGATTTAACATGTTCCAATTCTAAATCGATTAAAAGTTTAGTCGATATAATTAGACAGCTTGTGGTCACAAACAAGTTGAAACGTGCACCTGTGGGGCCTTTGCCCAGCAATAAACATTTATATAGGCCTGTCGTTTCGTTGGTTTTCCCAAAACAGTGGATTATTCATGAACCGCAGAGTCATTCTATACTTTTCTATGTTGAATTAAAATAATTGGTGACGTTCGACTCTGACCTTATGACCCCGTCCAAGATGGAATAACGAACGAACTTATTAGCAAAACGAGATTTGTCTCGGAAATCTATAATAACGTGACATTATACGAACGATTTTTACATTTACATATATCTAAATATTAATCTGAACAATTTGTTTTTTCATGCAAAGTTTATAATGTTATGTACATATTCAGATATACTTACACTTATTATTTATACTCATATTCATACTTATATATGTATCATTCATTTCCACGGTCCATAATATGCATTCCATTATTATGAGGCTCTGTTTTGATCATATTCCACTACACCAGGACTCATTTTTCTATTCACAGATACAGTCCTCAACTTTAAGCCTAAGTTTCGGCGACTTAGTGTCCCCTTAGCGTAGGAAGCCGTACCTATGCAGGACTGTATCACTTTTTCCTATCAAACACTGCACTTTTTAATTTAATACCATTTATATTTACATTGTTACAGAACATTTTCATTATTTTGACATTTTTTGACAACATTGTTGATGATGTATCTATGACAACCTTCTCATCAAAATTCTTGTTGGTCTGCTATTTTTATTTCATAATTGTTATTCGAACTCTTTTATGGTAAAATTATTTACCGTTCCTCGTCCATATTTTCGAATATTTTAAATTTCGACCTCCAACCGTTCTGCGAGGTTTCTTTAGGAATCATCGCAGAGCAGTGGTCAGTCGAGCTCTGGCTTCCAAACAAGCCTCTTAAAAGTAGGTCTCCAGTAAACGTTGCCTCGAGAGCCCTTCTAGGGTTTTTCCTGCTGTGCCAGTCTCTATATAACTGGTGCGCCTGGAGCTGCCTGGCCCTTTGCCGCCGGAGCCTTCGACTGCTGCCGGCCTTGTGACGCCGGGGCAGTCCCTCTTCCGTAGCTGCCGCCGGTCCACCAGGGCCGCTCCTCTGTGCCGCCGGTCCACCAGGGCCGCTGTAGCTGCCGCCGGTCCACCAGGGCCGCTCCTCCAGGGCCGGTCCACCAGGGCCGCTCCTCTGCAGCTGCCGCCGGTCCACCAGGGCCGCTCGTCCGTTGCTGTCGCCGGTCCACCAGGGCCGCTCGTCCGTTGCTGTCGCCGGTCCACCAGGGCCGCTCGTCCGTTGCTGTCGCCGGTCCACCAGGGCCGCTCGTCCGTTGCTGTCGCCGGTCCACCAGGGCCGCTCGTCCGTTGCTGTCGCCGGTCCACCAGGGCCGCTCGTCTGTTGCTGTCGCCGGTCCGCCAGGGCCGCTCGTCTGTTGCTGTCGCCGGTCCGCCAGGGCCGCTCGTCTGTTGCTGTCGCCGGTCCGCCAGGGGCCGCCCTTCACCATCACCCATCAATCATTCATCTACATTATTCATTTTTATACTTCCATCTTGTCTTTTCTGTATACTTAATAAATACTGTCTCCCTCTAAAGTCTTTTCTTGTCGTTACACGACAAGTTTAATGGCAAAATTAGTCTTTGGGAGAACGAAAATTTATTGTACCTATTTATTGTTTTGTTAATTCACAAAAACAAAATATTTTCTCTCTAGGCTATAGGGATAGTAGGTCATAGCCATGTTGTGTTTCAAAAATAATTGTTAGAATTGTTTTGCTGAGATTCTAGCAGTTAGTAGGTGAATGCGTTCAAGAGCAGGAACTCAAATAGTCACGAAGAGTAGCGTGATTAGCACTAACTGCATCCGGATCATCAAAATTCTTCAGCCATTAAATAAATTAAAAGAAAAAGACTCCGCAAATCATTGAGTGTTGGGAAATGTAGCAATTCGTGGTTCAGAGCTTCGATATATAGTAATGGACATGCTTTAGTGAAGTGAGAATTGTGGCACTCCGAAGTAAAGAGAGAAAACGAATTTTCGTCTATCTTCATCTCTCTCAAAATCATCTAATATCTATGAGGAAACAGATAGTGCTAGACCGAAAGCATAGGCCATCTCACACTCTCTTTCCAAACCAAAAAAATTGTACGGCATGTCCATTAGTATGTGTCTATGGTTCAGAGCATCTATATAGGTAAATGTTAGCTCTATTAACTTATTAATTGATAGATATTTAGGTACCTATAAATTAGAAAGATCACATATATTTTAGAGGTGACATTTTATTTCAAACCAGTTCGGTTACTATCTTGAATATCCCGAAATTAATGGCTACTTTTGCTGCCATACCTACCTACTTTGATATAACGTTTTAAGGTAAGTCGTCTAAGCAACAAAATCACTCCATAGTGAAATTATAAAGGCTAGAATATGTACAAGTTTGCTTATTAAAGACTATGTAACTGTGATGACCTGGTGGAAAATCTAGACACTTGCTATAATTGGTTTATTTCAGGGCTTAAAGCAATTGATCTATCCAGTTATCTAAGGCAGGGAAGACCACTACCATTGGAGCAGATGAGTTGTTGGGAGACCACGATTGAGCAATGAGCAATCGCTTCGTGTGAAGCCCTAGTACCCAAAAGACAGTAAAATGGAGGCTAAGATCCTAGGAGTGAATGGTTATTGAATGTAAGTTACTGAAGATGAGGAGTAAATGCAGTTGTGAAGTAAAGAATAAGCTGAGTTTGATGGTTACTAAACTAGCCTGCAAGAAAGGTACCTACAAAATATTGTTGGTCCCGTTTATTTATATTAGTGCATAGCTTTATTATATTAGTACATAGTTATTGATCGCCAACGGTGAGTAACTCGTTTGTAGCAGCGACAAACAGCTATTAAAGTGGACACTCGCTCAACGAGGTTTTGCGGGCAAAGCCGTCTCACGTTTAGCAATTGTTAGCTTTGCCCGCTTCTGCTTAACCGGCGGAGGGGACAGATGTCGAAAGGAGTAGAAGCAGTAATGTATAGAATTTGCCATTGGTCTGCAACGGCATTACCAATGATACTCGTTATTTGAATGATATTTGGACGCGTTTAAACAGAAAGGACTCAATACACAATAAGTCACATTGTGGTTTGGTAATAGCTATATGCCTGTGTAGTATATCAAGTCTAATCTCTTGTTCCGTGGATTAGGTAACCCCTTGTATTAATAAGTATCCTCTTTGATTAATAGGTGGCTTTAGTAAAGAGGTATAAGTGTTTTGTATAACACATGTCTATGTCATTTAGAAGAAGACCGAGCTTTGCCTGTTTTTGTTATAGGTGTAATTTATCTTTAATTCCTTTTTTATTTTAAAAGCGCACGGTAAGATTTTTATATCGAACGTTAGGATTTGAAACTAAGTAACTTAAAATATACTTAATATTAATAACATTTGAGTCTCGTTTTAGTTAATGTAAACAGCATTATTTTCGATGATAAATTGGTGAATAATGTTTTAATTTGACATTATAGTAGCATGTTTTGACTAAATCGCGAGGAAGTTGAAATTAATTTGTCAATGTAATTGGAAACTGCTATTGGATGACATTAATAAGCCGGAAGAACAACAATACAAATTAACTATACATAAAATAATATATTGGCAAACTAATAAATGTATTTCACTACTTATTTATTTTTATTATTTCACTATTTTAAAATAGTGATGACAAAATCTGGTCGGTATTGGTGACGAATTTATACATAGCTACTTAGTTTTTTTATATTTTTTATTGGGGTTCATGGCTAAATATTATCAGCCGCACAGGTCGATCGGTCAGGTTAAGCTACGCTTCAAGAGCCTCTATTAATAATCAAGTAAAAGTTCAAAATAACACGATACTGTTGTAATATGTATTTCTTTTATTTTTCTATATGTACATATTATTTTACATTTTTAAATATTTATATAAATACATAAAAAAACATTTAAAAATATAAAAAAATAGTAGCCCACCGGTATCGGTAACAGTGTCCAAGCTACCGGTGGTCAGGGCTCCAGAGAGAGGAACTTCCTGACGATGCGAGCCGTGTCCAGCTCTACCGCTTTCTGAATCAAGCCCTTGATCCAGTTACCGAACGTGAGCCTCCTGAGGTCAACACCTCAGGAGGCTCTGTTAGGTAACTGGATCAACGTCGAGGCTCTTGGCTATTAAGCCATTGGCTGACACGATTATCGGTACAATGATTGCTGAATCCACCTTCCACATGTCGACAACCTCGTGAGCCAGGTCAAGATAATTGATTTGTTTATCTTTCTC
Organism: Sesamia nonagrioides; assembly: GCA_017933935.1. NCBI lineage: Eukaryota > Metazoa > Arthropoda > Insecta > Lepidoptera > Noctuidae > Sesamia > Sesamia nonagrioides. Next base: position 5,722,259 of record JADWQK010002280.1, on the reverse strand, counting down.
GGCTTTCACGAGGTTCTCATCATGCGGGATGGTTATGTCAACAATCATTGCACGCCGCTCTGATCGATCCACCATCACTACATCAGGCTTATTGGCAACAATAGTCCTGTCAGTGATGATGGATCGATCTCAGTACAATGTGATATGGCCATTTTCGAGACCTGGGTCCGAATACCTGTAGTACGGCACCTTCGATTCCACAAGGTTGTATTTGAAAGCAAGTTGCTGATGAATTATCCTGGCTACAAGGTTAATATGTATTATTATTATTTTATTAATATTTTCTGGTAAAACTAAGTCGTTTTTAGCTATAGTCAATGCAGCGTGTGGTGTGTTTTTCGATAAGGGTGTAGTTTCTTCTTTTAACTGAATAAATTTCCTAATTATTCTGCAGGTATTTAAAATGGTGGCTTCTTGCAGGTCAATGAAGATTGATTCTTCTAGATCTATCCATTTCAGGCTACTGAGAAGACGGTTGAGTATAATGCTGGTCATAGAGAAAACTATAGAAACTATAGGGATAATACATATACTTTATCTTGTCTATAGATTCCTGAAACTTATTCTGTGAGATCTGCATATTTAACTATTTTATCAGCGATTGTTTTTGGTAGATTTTAGGAACTCCAATGTATAGAAGTCTTTTTATTTAATCTTGTAGGGTTATGTATGGTCTATTTGGGTGGATAGCCTTACCTGTAGTAGGTACGTATAGCGCGATCATACTTAGTAGGTACATTTGGAGTGTATCATTTTCTAGGATAGTTTGTGGTAAGTATCTACTTGTAGTAAGCGGTGTTAAAGTTATGAGACTGTGTTTGAGTGCTAGTTTTTATATAATAAAAATAATAATTACTTTATAGTAATAAATAATAGTTTTATTTACCTTTGATTGTATTCTATTGTTGTATTGTGTTGTGTGATTTGATTAGAATTTTCGATCAAATCAAACCAAATCTATGTTTGTATTGTTTGTAATTCTATACCTAAAGGTACCAATTCGTGACCAGTTTTTTTGCGTCAAAATTCTTGTGCGTGTCTCATTCATTCACAATAAATAATTATTTATAGAAATCATATTTCGCAATTATTAACAAGTCAACGCCACAAAACATTTGACGTGACCTTTGACCTAATCGACTAAAATAATCGTAACGGATTGCGTATTCTATAATTTAGGCGAGTCGATCAAGGTATCAGATTTCAATGTAAATGTTATAATTGAAGTCACAGCTGCAGTTATTACATAATTATTATTGGCCAATTACAAATGTAGGTGACGGCGAAGGTGAGTGTTTTGAGTCAATTAGTATGAATAAGATATATTTTATATAACCATCATACTAAATAATCTAGCTGTTTGTTGATCAAGACATAAATATAATTAAAAAAAAATGTTAATAGTTTCTTCGAATTCTTTTTAAACTTCTTTACGATTTTAATATCAATATTATCGATACGAGAACACTTATGTATAATCATTCAAGAAATGGAGATACGTGGTGGTATTAGTAACCGGTACTATTACCATAATCGATTGACGCGATTATAAAGAATACGTAATCGATGGATGCGCAATACACGTGACATTTCTATGGGAGTTGCACGTGTACACAGATAAATAATAATGGGGTAATACTGTTTGGCTTTGTCGCTACTGTTTTCTGATTTATTATGACTAGAATGATTTACTGGTTAAATGATTATATAAAGAGTAAATATGTTTAAGAAACTCGTGTTCTTGTTAACATCCTATGAAATCTCAGCGTGATTTATGTTTTCTTTTAAATGCAAAAATAAATATTACTTGTCTTTGTTGATTACGATTATTACAAAGATATTCTCATCACGTTTAGTCGATTAGTCACTCTAATAAAAAAATGTCTTGTTTCATTACATAGTCAATTTGATTTAATTTTTTTTTCTTCATACGTAAATAACTTACCATAATCTCCTAAGTGGTCGTGTTCTGCCTCAGCAGGGTCTCTTTTGATGATTATGTGTTGGGCGCCATTAAGCGCCTGTGATAACCTCTCTTGATCTTCCCTTTTTCTTTTCACTGGAAAATGTTTATGAAGACATAAAATACATTTTATCAACTTAGAATGCGGTCCAACTGGCTTAGTTGATTTAAACGGTTGTAATATTGAAAAAAAAAAATATTATTCGAAATCACTTGACGTAAGTCAAACCCTTTTTTGCCTTGGGATTTAGAAAAAAAAAAAAACGTTCTTTTTTTGAAGACGATAGCTGGCGTTATTTTTGGCGAATAAGTGAACCAACCATGATTACGCCAACGATGATTTAAATGTCAATATTGAGGATTCAGACATCCTGCCAGAGAAGAGATATACCGAAGCCCCTGGCGTACAGGCAAGTGAAGAAACACGGGCGGATTTTAGTCAGTAAAAGTCTGACACGCCCCTCTGCTTCTCCCAGAGCGGGACAGGCTATTTTATGTTTCCCCATCCAAAAAAAAAAAACAGATTTAGGCGCTAGTCGCTGTAGAAGACGCCTTTTTTTGTTAGGATGGGAGATCATCAAACGAGATCTTCCGCTCTAGGCGGAGCGGAATGGCGTGTCAGACTTTTACCGACTAAAGCCCACACGTGTTTCTTCACTTGCCTGTGCGACGGAAAGGGCCACGGTTTATTGTTTAATCTTTAGGTGTAGGTAGGAGACGCCTTGGATCATGAATCACATTGAAAAGTTTGCTCTCATTCGTTTATGGGATAGTGTTTTAAAATAAGGTTCATTTTCGTTCCTAGTTTCGAGCTGCGAGTTTCTTTTCGATCGAACCAAACCTATGTTGATCTCTATGGTTTAGGGTGTAAATGGCACTCACCTAAAGGCAGTCCGGTATCAATGGAGACCATATCAGCCATGCTAGAGGGGTCCATGAACATCTCGTCGTCTTGCGCCGCCGACGTCATGGAGTCCGGGATGGGGCGGATCACCAAGTCGTGACCTATTGAGCCCTCCTGAACAGAAATAAGGAATATTACATTGAGACGAAGACACATACTATGGAGTTCTACACACTTTTTTTAAATAATTATAAACTAGTGTTTGACCGCAATCTTGCCTGATGGAAATGCTATCGTTGATGGTAAAGCGCGCTAATTTATTAAGCCTATTCACTTAAAAAACTTAGTGAATAGGAGATAAGGAGAGAAGGCGGCAGTTAAGCGAGGTGATGCAATGTTAAACCCAACAACACGATCATCGATGCTGCGCCAGAGGGAGATTAATTGGGAGACCCTCCACGACCAAACTCCCGACACAACAACATTAGGCGCATCGTACCCGGCATACATCGCAACAAAACTGCTCAGACCCGTCCTACGCACGGTTTTACCAGACATCATGCCGGAACACGACGACTCGTTTGGCCACTAGACTTTACCTGGAGGGTGGTAACTTTTGCCGGTAGCCGCTGTTATGGCCTACCACCGAGAAATAATAATATGATACAAAATTATTACATCAAGCCTCGAGCTGCAGTTCAAGAAGGCCTCCCAGGATTCAAGAAAGATTTTTCTATTGATTTGGAATTACCAAAGTGTTTATACTTCTGTTGCAGTTCCGAGGATTTCAGAAACGCTTCTGATGCCACCCTTGGAAGGCCTTGTCAGTATCAAATCATCTAAGATAATCCTGCTAATACTAGAAACATGAAAGTTGGTATGTATGTATGTTTGTTACTATTTCACGCAAAAACTACTAAACGGATTTGGATGAAATTTAACACACGGATGGTTTATAACTAGGATTAACATATAAGATAGCTTTTATTCGGATATTCCCACCAGATCAATAGTTATGCGGGTGAAAACATGGAGCTGAAATAGCACTAGAACATTTTTACTTCTGCCATTGGCCCCGATTCTGTTCTTCACAAATTAAATTAATTTTAAGTTCAGTGCATCCTTTTCTATCTATTTCAATAAGAAAAGGACAGAAAATAAAATGTCAGATTAGACCTGCCAAATTAGTGCGCTCCTGACATAAACAGGCGTATTTTTAGTCGCCATGTTTATAATCGCGTCTAAACTGTCTATGGAGTGGAGGTTTGGCGGGAATGTCAAGATGAGTGTCACGCTCATTTTTCATTGGACTTTTAAAATTATTTATAGTGTCGTTTACTAAATAAAAACGCGTGATTTATGTAGTAAAAAATGCATTCAGTGAATAATTCAAAAAGAACAGTGAAATGGCCACTATGCTACACATAGTGGCCTCATCATGTCTTTACGCTAAACCGCTCCTTATCGTCCAAACGCGGGAACGAAAGGAGTTAGATTAGTTAGGATAAGTCTAGAATAAGCTAGGATAAGTTAGGATTAATTAGGATAAGTTAGGATAGAAGTTTACTCAAGAATATATTTACTGAAGACTAGGCTGTATGGCGTACTATGCCTTTGCCTTTTCCGTTCAGAAGAACGGAAAGAATTGAACCAAAAAAAATGTCTATGGAGTATCTTAATTTGACAGGATTAAACTTAAATGTTATCTTCTATCCTTTTCTTAACGAAATGGAAAGAAAAAAGAAGCACATAACTTAAAATTAGTTTTTGAACAACAGAACCGGCGCCATTGACTCAAAAATAAGAAGGAACTTCGAATAATCCGTTTCTCCATTCCTCTGGTCACTAATCGCGTAATATACTACAAATGTATTCGTTTCAATTTGAAGCATATAATCCATTACTGTTTACAATCGAAAAATATATCTGCTCAAGAATATAAATAACTCAATATTGTTTACTCTCAAAATGAAACCCATTTTTTTATATAATTATAAACTAGACCTTGACCGCAATCCCGTCTGATGGTAAGCTGTGATGCAATCGTTGATGGTAATGAAGTACCGCTGGACCTATACAGTAACGCCAAATTTCTTGGTAGCCACCTTGGCGTTTGACTCAATGAACCGCACAAAGTTTAGGTTTGAGGAAATCTCCAATCGCAAAAGCTGAAGGCGGTCGGTACACTCCAAGGATACATTCCGAAAAGTAGGAGTCAAGGTGAACGGGCTTCTTTTATCGGTGAATAGACACGCTTGTGTTTGCTACAAGATTGGATTCGCCCCATTCCGAAACTGCCTGTACTGCAACATTCGTACGCTCTACCATAGCCTCTCTTTCGGACCGGACTGATTCCTTACTAGACCGAGCACCCGGCAGGTATGCTTATAGCGTGATTGATAGTGTGTTACGGATTTACCTTTATTTTTCCGAAGGTGGAAAAATCCTCATGGACTACCCTCCGTTCAGGGACACGGAGGGGCGTGCCGGACTCCTAACGGCTAAAAAAACACCTTAGCGTTCGTCGTCTGCCTTTCCGGGTACCGGGTCCTCCCAATTCTAAGGTAGTATACGGATTTACCTTGCGGGCCCTATCGTTAAGTTACTACATTTTTACGCAGTTAAATAGTAGGTAGTCGCCTTTGTTCAAAGGTTATTTTATTGGCTTTATTTTAATTGTGTTCTTATCTATTTCGGTATCACTTTGAAGTTCCAAATAAAGTTCAAATGATTGTTTTGTTTCCAGTTCAATTGGTCTGGCTTGGCTTGGTCACGAATTCGATTTCATAAGATATTTGTTGGTTTGTTGACGCAATGTCATATTATTATGCTAAATAGTAATTAAACGAGCTTTTTTAGGTTTACATTAGATAGAATAGAATACAATTTCTATGTATCCATACTAATATTATGAATGCGAAAGTAACTTTGTCTGTCTGTCTACGCTTTCCCGCTTAAACCTCTCAACCGATTTTGGTGAAATTTGGCACAGACAATCTTTAGACCCTGAGGACATAGGCTACTTTTTATCCCGGAAAATTTGATATTCCCGAGGGAAATCTAAAAAGCGCGATATAACCGAATTCCACGGGGGCGAAGCCGCGGGCGGAAAGCTAGTACCATATAAATTACAGAACATAAATATGGAGATTTTACAAAGGGTAACACAATAGGGATTCTTATCGCTAAGAGCGATCTTTTAAAGTCAACCTTTGGATGGAATACCAGGGGAAGTAGAGAGCGACGAGCAGTGGTCAGCTCGCCGCGCCGCCCGGTAAGGACCGGTAGCTGGGTCAAAGTTGCGGGTTGGTTAAAATGAAATCGTGGCACACAGGCAAGTGAAGGAACATGGGTTTAGTCAGTAAAAGACTGACACGACCTTCCGCTCCGCTCAGAGCGGGAGAGGTCATTTGATGATTTCTCATACACACCAAACAAAAAAAAAAAAAAAACATGGAAAGAGAGACAAATAATGGAGAGAAAAATAATTAGTTATTCCGTTGTATTCGCGTTGTTGTGTTCGTGTAACTGAAGAAGAAATATTCAGTTTCAGTTCAAGGAAAAATATCCTTTTTTAGTCCTCTATTATCGTTATTATCTTTATTTTTATACCTCTGATAAGAGGTATTGAACGAGGTCTTGAGGACAATTAGCTATGTTTTTAGTACTATGTTTGAAGTACAATACCCTTGTTAGATTTTATTAGGAAGAGACAAAATTTGCAAGAGTCACACATATCAACTTGTTTGGGTTCTGAGTTGCATGACTTCTGTATTAGTCTTCCATACTTCTGTATTAGACTACATCTCGGTAGACACCCCTTAGAGCATTTATCATTTCTTTAACTCAACAGACAGCTGTGCTGCTGGGGAGTTTGTTCCGCCACTTCTTTCTAGCGAAAGCACTAGGAAGTGGCGAAAAGCGGGCGTTTTTGGATCTGTTTTCTGTAATATTGACGTTCAAAAATTGCTCATTCTTCGCCTAATTTGCATAAAAGACTTTTGAAGATTTAGATATTGTTACGGGCTAGGGGTACTAAAATGCCGGTTAAGGGTTACGAAGTTTATTGGCAACGAAGGTACAGTCGATTGTAGGCAATGACAAGTAGAACGTAGCTGATGTCGCGCCGAAGTCTTCCCTTAGATCCACGAAGTCCGTGTTGTAAACACACAATGACAGTACAGATGTTACTCCACGTAGTACTCACAGTTCTCGTTGCAGTTGTCGCAGTAGGTATTCTCAAAGATCGCTTCTTAACTGTCGCTGTTTTCGTATCGCTAGTCGAGTGTAGACTGACTGTGCGCCGGCGTCGCGGGGCCTATATATAGGGCAGCTGATCGAACATTCCAGAATCCTCTAGGCGTAATAATAATACTGCATAACTTCGAGGTCACCGGCCAAGTAAGTACCTACGATAATTCCCGGAAACGGGTTTCTTGAAATTTCGATGTCGACACTTTATTGACAAAACTGTTGAGACCTGTACCATTCGATAGGCCATCCTAAGTCTAGTAATGCGTTTTTACATTGTGCCTAGAAAATGTCTAGATCTAGGGAAATAGGACTTGAAAAGTGACACACTGCATGTCACGCGATATTGAACCTTATGCCATTGACATAAGGTCCATTGGTAACAATATATATATTGTAGTTGGCATCTCCCAGGCCAATATTAGAGGTTGTTCAACCGGATCCCTTAATAAATTTAAGCCTCTAGGCAGGGTATAAACTTAACTAATAACACATCGTATGAAAAAAGATTAGTATCTTAAAGTAATTCCGTAATTTTACGAGATGTCTATAAGGAAACCAGCGGACAATGAGGTACACCATACATAACATGTAATCAAAAAGTTTATGCTCTTAACAATGTTGCTACAAAATGCATTTTACGAGTCATATTTCACGGTTCATTAATGAAACATTGTGAAGTTTTTTAATCAGATGCAAATAATAATTTAAATGCATTAGTTTTACGGTTACACAGCTTTTATTATCTTTTAAATAGTCGATTATTCTAGGTGCATCAGATTTACATTCAATTAACGTATACTGTTGTATAAGTCCATATTTTATATCGTAAAGTTCTGAAACCTAACACCTACCTAACAGTGGAGTTATTTCTCCATTGTTCTCAAAAAGTAGGTATCTCTTAGAAGCGTCAGAAGTTGAAACAGTATATGATACTAGCTTTCCGCACGCGGCTTCGCCCGCGTAGATTTCGGTTATATCACGCTTTTTAGATTTCTCTCGGGAACGTCAATTTTTTTTTCAATAAAACTTAGCCTATGTCCTTTCTCAGGGTCTAAAGATTATCTGTGCCAAATTTCATCAAAATCGGTTGAAAGGTTTAAGCGGGAAAGCGTAACAGACAGACAGAGAGAGTTACTTTCTCATTTATAATATTAGTATGGATTTAAGACTTTCAGATATCGGTAGTTAGCTATCAACAAGCTATACAACAAATTGAAGAAGAAACGGAATCTATGGTCGTTATCTTCAAACTTCTTCAAAGCCAAAAAGGCTATTACAATACCCACAGATTCTATTTTCGTTCTCACCTAACAGATTGTATCTTCATTACTCCTCTTTACGTTTTTTAAATTCACGAAGGCTACTCAAACACTTCACAGCTTATATTTTCGTTCACACCTACGTACTGGTTGGCTGTTGAGCAATCGACCTTAGTCTGGTTTGTAATGCCATTGTGTCTATGGTCTCACAGAGCAGCTAGATGTACAGCGGTAAGAGTAGCTTGGATTTTAATGTTGTGAGTATATGACAAGTAATAAAAGGTTTAATGAGATCTTTATTTATTTATGTAGAGGTCTTTCACAGTATCAGGACATTTCTTCGTTTTGGCGAAATATTTGTGAGAAAATCTACGATACACGAGATTTAAGGCGAGCCGAACTGTTACCTTTTCATTGATTTTTATCTAAATGTTAATAAAATTTAAAATTATACATTTTCGCATAATTTAAGATATTTCAGGAATATTTTTTTCAGGGCTGATGACAAAATATAAAAAGTTATATAACTCATATCAACTGCTTAGTCTTTTTAAAATTATGTGGCTTCCAGTCTACCCGGACACAGCCAACCTAACCACTATTTGAACAAAATGTTTAGATATCTACGTAATTGACGATTTAATTTAAACTCTTACAAAACCACATCTAAACCGAACCATTTGAAGTCATTAAGATACATATACTACTGTGGTCATTCCAACTTTTTACAAAGCTTTTTCTGCCAATACAATCGGCATTTGTCCTTGAGTCGAAAAAGATTAACTATCGTCTTGCAATTTTCGCAGCCTGACAACTACGACATTCATGATTAGTTTACTAGTTACTATGCAAATATCCTCAAACACGTGAATGGCTATTTTAATCACTTCCTCTCTCAATACAGTAATTTCCCTGTATATAAATCTTTGAGATAATCACTACGCCTGCAGCTTGCGATTGTCTGATTAGTTAATTCCAGTAGTTTCGAGTGACACCATCAAGTAGTGCGGTGGTTCCTGGTTCTAATCCCAAGTTTGGTCAAATGGTATTTGGGTTTTTGCATTGGGAATTTTAAAGTAACAGCTCGAAGTCTGAAATCGTGTTCGGCTACAATAGGCTGGGATAATTTCTAAGGCCTTATGATTGACGAGTCCTGGATTGCAGACCGCGTATCGGCAAGCTCAGTGTGGGATGCCCCAGAGTTAGACGAACCGACAAACTTTTTTTTTGTTTGGGATGGGAAATCATCTAAAGACCTCTCCCGCTCTGTGCGGGGCAGAAGGGATTGTCAGAATTTTACTGACTAAAACACACCCGTGTTCCTTCACTTGCCTGTATGCCAGGGCCACGGTTTCGTGGATCCCGTCACGATGTGCTGACATCTCTTTGAGGCGCGCGTGAAACACATCGCGCCGTTGACTCGGGCCTGGTCCTTACCGGGCGGCGAGCTACCCACTGCTCACCGCTCGCAGGCCCGCGCCTACGGTGGCTGGGAGTTCGATGTTCTCTCCAGACCAGGGCGTCTTATGCAGCCGCTAGAGGCGTGAGGGTGCTGGGATTCCCGCTCCCTCACGCTCCGCCTCCTACTTTGCTAGCATCACTGCTTCGCTGAAGGAGGTGACGACCTGCCATGCACTGTCGCTCCGGACCATGGCCTGGACCAGGGTCGTTTTGGTAAAACCATGAGAGACTTTTAATCAGCAGCGAACTGTGGCAGGCTGAGGTGATTGATTTAAACAAAGTTGCCGAAATATGGACTTCAGCCTACTTTTTCGGAGACTGTGAGAGTGACGTCATTACAAAAGTCAAGCCCATAGTAACATAGTTTCTTCATAATCTTTACTAGTCACGTTTCTAGTTTCTTATTTTATGGTAGCATTGACATTGGGACGTGTCCGAAATCCAGAGATTATCACATCCTGTTGAATGTATGATGTTTTATGTTACTCGCGTTATAAATTTAGGATCATGGCTCTCGTCGGGTTTTCTACATAGTCCAAGGATAATGCAGCTTAAGTTGTCAATCAAGACCTTTATAAATGTCACATTGGAATTTCGAATATTGTCTTTGAAGGCAAAGGGACAATCAACATTCAACCTAGGACAGGGCCACGGAATATCGATAAATAAACACATTAATCAGTTTGAATAATAACTTAGTTATTAATCTTTCGATTAATATGTCGTAGACAAACTGCCGAACAACGAGTTATTTGTAAACTTTGGCTTCACCAAACAGCAGTGCTAACACAACAGCTGTTATGATTATTAATAAATTCATTCTTGACACGCATCGTCTAACAATTAAGGCCCTTTAATTAAGTTGGTGGTCTCGCTGCATTAATTTTTCTTCAGTGGAACCACATTATACTTTTATTCGAGTTAGTAAACTCGCAAATTATAATACTAGCATCTATCAGCCTCTTGGGACAGCGTTTCAATATGTAAGCATGGCAGCAGATTGCAAATATATTCGAATTTTGTATTGTTTAAATTATTACTGTCCAGTACGTAATTGTCTATGGTATCATCGTAATCGATTAAATCGTTTTAGTCGCTTTTGGTAAAAATCTGTTAGGCGATACTACGTCCAATATACAAACAATATGCGTAAATATATGATAACATACCACAACCAGCTTGCCATGTTTGGGATGTCTTCTAATAAGTAGCGCTGCTCCATTCTCCTCATCCTGGTACAAGTCACCGACATCTTCTTCATCTTCCTGCAGACAAAGGACAAGAAAATTAGAGCTTTGAATAACAAGACGAATAAAGTATATTTAAAGTTGTGTTTACAAAATTACCTCCAAGTTGCCATGCGTTTTTGACAACTTTTTGAAATAGATTTTTACTGAAATGGGTTTGTGATTAGATTTGAAGGTTGTTAATTATGGTTTTAAGTAGGTGTACTGCTTCATACACTGTTCTATATTCTGAGTACAATTTGAGTGTCTTTAAGGCTAGAGTAAATAGGCTTTTAATAAACTACCGCACTTGACCATTAACGATTGCATCATTGCTTGCCATCGGGCGAGATCGCTGTCAAGCACTTGTTTATAACGTTAAAAAAATGATGCAGTATGTCTATGGATAGTATGAGGTATTCAGAGTCTTACAAAACTTTTTTTCCTTATGTAATATCAAAATCGACTCTGATCAAAAATAACATAGGTATGGGGGCGTATATTGTATTCACACTTTAAATCAAATTTCCTAAGACAGTAGCTTGTAGAAGCGCATATAAGTTAATCTAACATTAATAAGGAAAACAACCAATTCAGTGACCAAAATTCAAATGCATTTAGCTAGCCTAAATATGAAATAGCGTGGGAACTTGCCAAGTCGTGATCCGAATGCCCGACGGAGGCTGGGCGTGATATATTTATTTACTTATCTTTACGTACGTCTCTACTCAAAAACATGCGTGTTAGCTTCATGGTTATTACTGCCGTCACAAGCTTTCCTATTAATTTTATTTATTTTTCTGAGAGTATTTTGACTGACCAGACACCGGGCTGTTACTGAGAAATTTCAAACTGAAAAATCCAACAAAACTTTGTCCAAACTGGAAATCGAGGGTAAGCTCCCGCTCTGAACCATTTTATTTAAATACTGGATAAAACTTTGACAGCCTCCGTGGTGTAGCGGTAGCGGACGCGGCCGCTACGCAAGGTGGCACGGGTTCGATCCCCGCACAGTGCAAGTATTTGTATGCATGAATATGAATATTTGCACTGGTCTGGTCGTGCCTCGGAAAGCACGTTAAGCCGTAGGTCCCGGTTGCCATACGAACATCTAGTGGCAGTCGTTACGCGTTGTTGGAGCCCTCAAAAATCCAACTATTGATCTAACTGCAATGCTTCGATGTCGCCTTCGGGTTGTGGAGGTCAGACGGCAGTCGTTTCACGGAAAATGTCGAAGTTTAGCCATATCAGCAGTTGGACTGGTAAAGCGGACCCCAGACTCCAAAGCTGAAAAGGCTTCGGATGCGACTGGGATTAACGCTGGGATGATGATGATGACTGGATAAAACTTTAAAACAATGGCGTGTGATCATTGTTCTAAGGTTATATCCAGCATTTTCATGTTCATTGAGTTATAGGTTGAAGCAAACCATGTGTCTCATAAGCTTAAGTATTAAAAAGTTGAAAAAATCGCCGCTAGAGGCGCTAGTGTAGCGTGAGGTCCCCGAAATGTCTTATGTCACTATTTCTAAGGTGGCTACGCATTATTTTGCAATACCTGAGGATAATTATGTCTAGTATGAGTAACAGGTCAATGAATGTCAGTGCTTTAAAGGCGGAATTAAGAAAAAGTGGTGCAAATTACGCGCACTGAAAGAACAGCTATTTCAGAAATTAGTTTGTTTACTTTTCACATAACAGATGTTAATTTTTCTTGTTTGGGTTATAATAATTCAAATATAAATCTTAATGTCATAACACACTTTGAGAGTTATAATTTAGGACCCTACTCGACAGTGGCGCCAACTAGTGAGTATAAAAACGGTAGCCCTCATTCCTACTTCAAAAGCATTCATTTTACGAAATGTATCTTTCTTTATTTATTACATTAGGAAAACCAAACAGTAGTATATTAAGCATAAACAGTGTGGTCTTAAATTTAAACTCAACAAAAATAGTACCCATAACATTTTCCACAGATTATCTCAAGATTCTTAAAATAAATCAACCTGCATCATCCTTTTACCTTCGGCCTAGTCATACATGCTAATTTATGATTGCAAGACAAACAGTCTTGAGATACAAAATAAATATCATGAAATAAGGAAATTCCCAACAATGGCCACGAGATTAATAACATCGTTCTAAGAAATGAACCTTCATATATGTTTTTACTTAGGTCCTAAATGACTGTACCTACATACTGTCAAGAAGTAATATTTCTTCCTCATCTTTGACCACAAACAAAAAAAAGATATACTGTCTTAGGCAAAAATCCTCGTGCCGAAGCGAGTTGAATAGATCTTCCAAAATTCAGACAATTTTAATCTAACTTTACGATAAAAAAAAAAACAAAAAGATGATCCATACGGGGTGAAAAGTTTTAATTCCATTCGAACTTACTGCCCTGTTTAATTATGTATGTAGGTACTTATACATATTTTAACAAGCAATTTATTTCCAAATCAACCACCCAAAAGTGCACCCATTAAATGGTGTCTAAAATAGCATGTGAAATTATCCTAGCGTATCTTTTCTTCCACATAACTTTGCTCACGCATACAACATAGCGTCTGAAGTACATTAGTTAGGGTACGATCGTGTCTCATCGGATATTTTCGTGTGTCAAAGTTAAATGTCAATGTCATGGCACCATTAGAATTGCACAATTTTTTTTTCTTGTGTGGCACTAGTTATGACTTCGTGCCATTTTCAAGTAAAATAAAAATCTTCAAAAGTTCTTCTTTCTTTCTTTTTTGGCTTCACACGGTTTGCGCATTTAGCCAATGTCACTTAATGAATTATTCATGTCGAAAAAGACGGCCGCCTGAACAGTATTTGGAGGGAGGTTTGAGACAAAGCCATGATGTGGCCACTATGCTGCGATATTTCACTGTTCTTTATGAATTATTTACTGAATGCACTTTTTACTACATAAGTCACGCACTTTTATCTAGTAAAAAACACTAAATAATTTTAAAAGTCCAATGAAATAACGAGAGTGACACTCAGCTTGACTTTCCCGCCAAAAACTCGAATTGCACATTGTTTGGTTCTAAAATGAAGATGTGCCATTAATGGGCATTTTGTTTAGGCTTGCATTTCCATTTCTATATATCTGTCAACATCATCTAGGATACAGAAAGGAGGCTGACTCATATTCTTCCAAATTGATTATTTGAAATTCAACAAAAGCCTCGTTATCATAGATTAGCATACTTAATTTATCTATATTATATTTAGTTAGGTTTTCTCAAAAAACATAAAACTTACAATTTGCAAATGAGGCCATAATATGCAAAGTAATATTAATAAAATAATTATTGCAATATTATAACTTATGAAGACATTAATAAGAATGTGCTTCCGTGGTCCATCATATGATGAATATCATCTCACGATTATTCACAAAGAATTTTATGCTACAAGACCATCTGTCATAAAGTCACGGAGATATTTTGAATTATTTTCACGATATTTACATAAAAGGAAGTGTAAGCAAGGAAATAATTGTCTATGACACATTTGTTGGTACAAAATATGGCCTCTTGTTATAAAATATGACTGTCCTCCTTAAAGGATTTCCGCAACTCTTCGATGTGACAATGAGAAGGTTCGGCGCGGGAAACCTGACAGGAAAAGTAAAATGGCGGACAATTGAATATGGCGGCCCGAAATCAAATTCGGATCTTTACAAGTAAATAGCGAATATTTAAGACAATATACATAACTATACAATCTAATATTTTGTAAGCAGTACTTGTAATTTCCATGGATTTAAATCGTCGAACTCGGGAATCCAGAAAATTTGAAAAAAGAATAGTAAAAAAAAAAAAATGGAACCAATAACGTCAGTAAACAAAAATAAATAAATTGATATTTCAAGTGACTAACTGCGGTCAATAATACCATAAACAAAAAAGCCATTAATATAATTTCTTTTTTATCATGTTTAGATATCAATACACCGTCTGTGGAGTTTTGACTCGCTAATATAATTTGAAAACTTTGTATTTTTAAGTCCTTGTCGGGGCACGGCCGGCCTACGTTCCAGGCAAGGTTTTGATATGTTCTTAGAACTTTACTTACCTAACTTACTATTTGTTTCGCGGCATTGCTGTGTATGTGTTGTTTGCCACTATGGCCTCTAGGCAATTATCCATTTAATATGCTGATATGGTAATAAAAGGAATATGGTAGACGCTTCCTCTTATGTTTATTATATGACTTGATAATTGCAGTTGTAATAAATGTAGTTGCTGCCATCATCAATTGTGTTTGCACAAACTTCAAGAAACATTATAGGTAAGCATTTAAAAGGAGACCCTGACGGCGATTTCCTTGATCAGGAACTAAATTAAATTTAGTACATCTTTTCCTTACTATTTCATTAAGAAAAGGACAGAAAATAAATATTAGTTCAGTCCTCCCAAATTAGTCCGCACCTTTGGTAAATTGACGTGTTTCTGTAGCCATTTCTTTACATATTATAAACTAGTGCTTGACCGCAATTCCGCCTGATGGTAAGCAGTGACGCAATCGTTGATGGTAAGGTGCATTAGTTTAATAAACGCCTATTCATTCTAGCCTTTGAGACACTTAAATTGTGGCCAGACGGAAACACCCCCGTCGGCAAATTGTTCTAGTTCCTTTCTTTACTTATGCGGTATAAAAGACGAGGCGAAACGCTTCGTCTGGATCTTAATGGTGTCAACAAGGTAAGGGTGGATACTCGCCGTACGACCGGTCGGCGGTACATACGGCGAGAATATATGTAAAAATAAATGGGAGCAAAATCATTGATAAAATATTAAACAGATACGATATATTCTAACAAACTGACCAAAAAAAAAATGTGCCGAACACAGCAGCAGCACACATGCATATTTTTATTCGGCATACATTGGTACAGTGTGAGTGAGATGGGGCGCAATCTAAAGCATAGAGAAGAAAAAGATGGCTAGTGTTTGTCGTTTGCGCTGTTAGTGTTTGTCGTTTGTTTTTACGAGTGTATCGAGAGTGACTAAAGCGAGATACAGGACTTACTTCCTTTTGTACGCTTCATTTTTAGTGCGCTAGTGACATATCTACCTTAGTTTAATATTTTATCAATGTGCAAAATGCATCTTATAGAACACCGACAGGCTGGCTACTCTTCGACCGTGCTCCAGACTTTGGAGACCGTTTTGCCCTTTTAATAATCAGGTTTAGACTGTCTATAGAGTATCTTAATATTGCAACACTAAACTAAAATTTTAGAAAAGGCTTTGATCACTATTCCACTTCAACGGAGATCAAAATTCTGAGATATTCTATTACATAGAGATGGCAAAATATATCTACTAAAATTCTAATTGCCTCCTCCCTAAGGTGATACTTACAAGTAACTTTAATAAACACATTCACACACCATTTTAAAAGGCAGTTTAATGCACACTTAAATGTATAATCCGTCATTTAAATGTACAACAAATTTTAAGGAAATCAATAAAGGGTTTCTTCTTCTTCAGCCTATAGAGGTCCACTGCTGGACAAAGGCTTCCCCCTAGGCTTTCACCCTGGGGAGGTGTTTGTCATAATCCCCACGCTTGGCAAGCGGGTTGCTTAGTCGCCTAATACGACATCCACGGGAGTATATGGGTTGGTACCATTCTAAGCCCGATACCAGACGGGTAAATAAAGGGTTTACAGAAATGTAAAAAATTAAGAATTAATATGTCTCGACTTCACTTCCCGGTGATAAACCACCGGATGATCCGAAGTCATATCGGCCTATCACGCTTCTACCATCTTTGGGGAAACTTCTTGAGCGCCTCATCGTTCCACGTTTACTACCGAACGGTCCAAAATTTCATAGTAATCAATATGGCTTCACCATCGGTAAATCAACAGTCGACGCGGCGCTTTCTGTCAGAAGAACCGTTAACCAGTCGGAACACAAGTACGTGATTGGTATCTTTTTGGATATTTCTGGGGCTTTTGATAACGCTTGGTGGCCTATGCTGTTGTTAAAATTAAAAAACCGCGGTTGCTATAGAAACATATATAATCTCGTTTACTCGTACTTTATAAACGGTTCCGCGGTACTTAAGCTCGGTCATTTTTCTAGTACTAAAGCACTAACCATGGGATGTCCTCAGGGTTCAGTCCGACAACTGAACCCTGCACCAGAACCCTGAACCAGACGATGGCCTACTGCTCATTCAGTCAAGTACCCGAGCCGGACTTGAGAACTTGGCCCATACTTGCCTAAATCTAATATCTCAGTGGGGTGATCGTAACCGCCTAGCGTTTGCGCCGCATAAAACCTATCAACTTTACTAAAAGGTAATCTTAAATCATTGCCTACTATTAAATTTAATAACGTTCCCGTTAAAAAACAGCAATCCGTATGCTACCTTGGTATGGTCTTAGAAAGGAATTTTTCATTTATCGAACATATAAAAATAGTTGGCGAAAAAGCTAAAAGGAACTTTTATGCCCTAACTAGAATATCCAAAGCAACTTGGGGTCTATCATTCCTAACTTTAAAAACTATATATGGAGCTACCTACTTAGGATGTATGTGCTACGGTACACCTGTTTGGGCCGATAGGGCCAGCATAGGGGCGGCGCGACGTAAACTGCTTCAAAGCCAACGTTTGGCATTGATATTTTTATGCAAGGCGTATAGAACAGTCAGTACTGAAGCCTTACCCGTTCTGGCAGGTGTACTTCCAGTCGATCTAGAAGTACAGCGACGTGCTTCAATGTACTACTCCGCGAGGGGGGAGGCAATGGACACTAACTTTGTTACACAACGCGACCTCAAAAAATTTCTAGATTATTTAAACCTCAGACTGACGTCTGGGAGGACCTCTTATCCGAATGGCAAAGTAGGTGGGATAATTCCATCAAGGGCCGGCACCTCCATCTGTTCTTTCCATCCGTTGGCGATCGGCTGGCTAAGACATGGCTGGAGGTTGACCACTGCGTTGCCCAATTTCTCACAGGTCATGGCAACTTTAAAAGTAAACTGTATTCTTTTAAACTTGTTCCTTCGCCTTTGTGTCAATGTTCTACATCGAACTGTGAATTTGAACAGTCCGCACATCACATCTTGTGGGAGTGTATTCTTTGGCAGAATGAACGCAATATTATGTTGGATAGTGTACAAGTTACATCCGGAGTTGTTTATTATACGGACCTTGTTGAAACTAGAACTAATTTCCGTGCGTTTAGGCGCTTTTGCCATACCTATTATTGGAATCAATTGTAACAGCAAATACCTACTTAGGACCCATTAACTTAATCAAATGTTATTCCGTGGTGCTTGGCAATCTGGGCTTCTCCCAGTTGCAATAATGTCCCTTTGTGCCGATTGGCCTAGTTCTGTTCTGTCTCCTGCTTATTATGGAGGGAAGTGGAAAAAATATCTTTTTTCTTACTCCTCCGCTATTCTTTTCTGATTAATTTCGTTGCGGGACCCAAGACAGTTGAAACATTTCTCCGGGACTCGTAGAGCTTCATTGCTCGGCGTTTTTCTGGCGGTCTCCACTGTTGATTCTGGCTTTCAGGAGTTGCAGTGGGTTGGGAACAGTGTGGCGGATTTGTCCCAAAAAAAAAAAAAAAAATGTCTCGACTTCAGCAAAATAACTAGGTATCAGAGTTTAGTTCCAAAACACTGCTCAAGTCACGCTCAAGGCAATTAATATAATTGAAATCCTACTGAATTGTTAAAATTGTAACAAATACATAATTAAACCAAATCCATTGTGTATTTAGTGTAGGTCGTAAAATATAGTCAGAAATGAATAAAACATGCGTATATAACAGCCATTAAATTCTTCCAGTATTCAAAGATTAATGTACCTAATTTTATCTGTGGTTTTACTCTAATTCTGTCACCTCGTAATTCAAGTGGCAGCTTGCACGGCACGCAATTACATTTATTCCTAATTTATTGATTGCGAATTGTTTTATTACGTGTGGTTGGGATTTGCAGTTATCATTTTAAATGTTGTTGCGCAAAGTTGTAAATATTGTAGGTATCCCCATATTTCCATCGTGATGTTCAAGTATCCATCAGTCGAGCTGAGAAATTCGATCCAGGAACCGACGCCATTATTAGGCCGATGATACATTTCAGACGTATTTGTGACAATATTTTAAGTATGTTGTTTCTTTTGACAACTTATTCATTTGACAGCGGTTACATTCCAATTGTGATCCAGTTGCTAGGGAGGTTTGGCGGGAATGTCAAGATGAGTGTCACGCTCATTTTTCATTGGACTTTTAAAATTATTTATAGTGTCGTTTACTAAATAAAAACGCGTGATTTATGTAGTAAAAAGTGCATTCAGTGAATAATTCAAAAAGATCAGTGTAATATTGTAGCATAGTGGCCGCATCATGTCTTTACACTAAACCGCTCCTTATCGTCCAAACGCGGGAAACGAAAGGAGTTAGATTAGTTAGGATAAGTTTAGGATAAGCTAGGATAAGTTAGGATTAATTAGGATAAGTTAGGATAGAAGTTTATTCAAGAATATATATACTGAAGATTAGGCTGTATGGCGTACTATGCCTTTGCCTTTTCCGTTCAGAAGAACGGAAAAAACTGAACCAAAAAAAAAAAAAATGTGATCCAGTTATGTTTAAATCATCTGTCAAAAGGTTAGCGCGATACGAAATATAACTAAAGTTTTGGTTTGGTTGCGATCCAATTCTGATTTGGTTGAATTATTTTAGCGCGATTACCTTCCATTGAATTTAAATTTCTATCTCTACACTCTTTAAATCCCCTATTGCCATCCACAATGGATATAAAGTAGACTCCAGTATTTGCAAAACAATTAACAATAAATAAAACATGCAATATGAAACTTTTCCAAAGAATAATAATGAGCAATAATAATAATATGCATCATAATATATTATGCATATCTCTGAGATCTGGCACCTGAAGTCAGAACGAGCTTCTTGACAGCAAATGACAGGACAATGATATCAAAAACACAAATAAATCAAGATGGAAGTCTCCTCTCAAGAAAATCGTGAGGATAACGGAAAAACAAACAATTTTCTGAGAGGATGTTCCTCGTTCTTATGCTAATTGTTTACTGCATCTTGTTTATTGCAATTATTATAATAATTGCAATACATCGAGATGAATCATTTCTTTTTCTTATTTAATGGTTCTTTTATTCTGTTTTGATATGTAATTGTCATGTTTAAAAGACAGAATATATTTTTAAGTCATATGGCCCTCTATACTAAGTCATCATCATCATCTCAGTGCTAGTCCCAGTCCCATACGAAGCTTTTTCAGCTGTGGAGTCTGGGGTCCGCTTTTACCAGTGTAACTGCTGATTTTAGCTAAACTTCGATATTTTTCGCGAAGCGACTGCCGTCTGACCTCCACAACCCGAAGGCGATATCGAAGCATTGCAGTTAGACCAATTGTTGGTATCTAGACTAAGTATCTATGTATACATTACAAAGAGGTAAAATTTGTTTATGTGTATATAGGGGCTAATCTGGATTTGGACAACTTAACGTAGTAAACTGAAGGATCGTACACCATGGAGTTTCAGATATCTTACAGCCTACTTCATCTATCCAGTGACTACTAAACTAGTAAAACAATTATAAAAAAAAATTGATTAAAAAAAAAGAATATATAATATATAATTAATTTTTGAACTAGGGTGAATGAACTCTTTTAAAGATGTCGCCGCTCCATTCCGCGTGCCCTTGGAACGTAAGACTCGGACGGCGCTCGCATATAGGGTATTTCAAATTGCCAATTTCATGCGTCATAATAATGTATATATATATTTTTTTAATAATGTTTATAAGCCACTGTGTAGATGAAATGGGCTCTCTTTATAAGATGACATAAATTGCATGGTATATTGTACTTCATTTTATTACAGACAGAAAT
The DNA here is from genome assembly GCA_017933935.1 of Sesamia nonagrioides. Lineage (NCBI taxonomy): Eukaryota > Metazoa > Arthropoda > Insecta > Lepidoptera > Noctuidae > Sesamia > Sesamia nonagrioides. Next base: position 5,701,327 of record JADWQK010002280.1, on the reverse strand, counting down.
TTCGACAAAAATTCCACTTTGAAATTCTAAAGTTTAAAGTAAACTTTAGAATTTCAAAGTGGAATTTTTGTCGAACCTAAAGTAGGTTTGATAAAAAAAACTATAGCTGGCATAATTGTTAATAAATGATAAAAAAAAACATCAATGGCCCTCAGGCCTCGTTCTCAACTCGATTCTACAGCCCTTGTCTTTTACAGGCTGTTGTCATAAAACAACAACAACAATCAATACAACAACAAACAATAATCAACAACAATAATCAATTTCTTTGGGTCATAGATCTGTGTAATTGTTCTCGCATTACAGTTATATGGACGTAATAAAATCGTTATATTTTGACTACTCACATACTGCCTCCCTTGTTCGAAAATTAAATTAAATTATAATTCAGTGCATATTTTTCTTTCTGTTTCATTAAGAAGAGGACAGAAGATAAAATATTAGTTTAGTTCTGTCAAATTAAGATACTTCATAGACAGTTTTTCTTTCTGTTTCATTAAGAAGAGGACAGAAGATAAAATATTAGTTTAGTTCTGTCAAATTAAGATACTTCATAGACAGTTTTTCTTTCTGTTTCATTAAGAAGAGGACAGAAGATAAAACATTAGTTTAGTTCTGTCAAATTAAGATACTTCATAGACAGGCGAAGTCGTGGTGGCCTAGTGGTTAAATCACCAGCCTTTCACGTATGAGTGTGCGGGTTCGATTTCAGGTCAGGAAAGTATCAATGTAACTTGTCTAAAGTTATATGTACTTGCTAAGTATATCTTGGACACCTATAAATGATTACAAGGTGAAGGAAAACAGTCTGAATTCGCCAACCCGCATTGAGCAAGCGTGGTGATTACGCTCCATCCTTCTCTGTAATGCGTAGCGGGGAGCAATTTGACAGGACTAATCTAATATTTATCTTCTGTCCTTTTCATAATGAAATGAAAAAATAAGATGCACTGAACTTAAATTTAGTTCAGATCGTGAACAAAAATCGGCGATATTACCGCGAAAATTACCAGCCAGTTCGTAATCGCAAACGGATGAAATGGTGGCGGAAACCGCAACAAAGCCGTTGTGGAGTTTTGAAGAACAATGCGGTCACGACGACAGACACGAAAAGCTTAGTATAAAGAAAAACGCAAAACTTCTTTTACCTACCCATTTTGTGTTCTTGCTACCCAATCGTTCAAATTGGACGAACTCAATTTGAACGAATTGGTTGTCTTGGGCCTATGAATCTGACGAAGTAAGATGCCTATGAATCTGACGAAGTAAGATCTAATTGATTTTGCGCTTTTTTACGAATTATACAGTATGTTAACTAACAGAGGGCGTTCCCGTTAACCCGAAATAGTATAGCATACATACATGCTAAAAAAAATATTTCCATTCAAAAACAAAATGTTTTAAATTTTTTTCAATATGAAAATATTCAATAAAAATTTTAAATTGACATGTAAAAGAAACACACTGTACACGCGAACATGAAAGACGGCAACGTCGCAATTTATTTATGAATGACGAGCCGATGCGGCGGCGATCTAAGATCTAATTGATTGATGTGTGTTGGGCAATGCAACGTTAGGTAGATACTATTCCGCGCTACTATTTTGATTTAAAACAGGAGGTTTCAAATTTATTTTCAATTATAATTTCTTTTTATTCGGGTTATTTTATGCTTATTTTTCTATGCTGATATTTTTATTTTAATCTATTAATGATATATATTAACGAGTTTAAGGGAACGCCCTCTGTTATTTAACATACTGTATTTCTTACCACAAGGTGAATCGATTGAATTGAAATAATTTACATAATATGTTTACAAAATAGGGTCTTAATCTAGACTTCTAGAGGTAGGTACGGAATATTTGGTTTCTACTTGAACTAGGAATAAAATTGTATCAGTTATCTCACTCAAATGCCTATAAGTACATACGTATTATATAAAATTCGAACATATAGTAAATAATATAATAGAATAAATACTCTTTATTATGTACACCATTTAAATTACAGAATATAAATAAGAAGATTTTACAAAGGGTGACACAATTGGTGGTTCGCGCGGTTTTATCGCTAACAGCGATCTTTTACAGACAGCCTTTGGATGGAATACCACGGGGTAGGAGAGAGAAAAAAATCTACTTTAATCATTATTGAGCATAATAGTAGGTTTGTTATTTTTTTTTTGCATCAGCTTTTGCAAACATATTCAACTAGGATTTTTGACTGGGTACAATGCACCAATGGCGAGGTCGCAAAATTTCGCTGGACGCGGAAAGTACCGTATATTCGTTCTAGATGGAAGTGGCAATTCTTGGGGGAGGTTTATGACCAGTAATGGACATCTATAGGATATAGGCTGAAATAATGGTAATGCTGACACTTGCTACTTAGTTCTACTTGTTACAGTATTTAATCTAGTAGGCATGTAATGAATAGGATTAATTGCTTTTTGAATTAGATAAAGCACTTAATAAAATAATATTGTATATATTATAATGAACATAGCCATACGACTTAAAAGCACGTGAATGACGTCATCAGTCAGCCGGTGCGCACGCGCACGTGATGCTTAATGAGATGACATTATAATTTCTAATAGACATGAAATATTTTTAATTTTGTGTTTAATCTTTGACCTTACTTAAGAACACACTTTTTAATTTTATTTTTTAAGTGAACCAAATGTCATATATTTTGTATTTTTTGCTTAACTTAATTTATTTATAGGAACTAAGGTACCGAGAATATAAATATCAATTCCAATGAAAAAAACGTCATCACCTTAACCACCCAATATGGCGGACAGATAATCCATTGTCAGTATGACCGTGTAGTTTTCCTATAATTTACAACGGATTTTAATGCTGTTATCACCATAGCTTAGAAAATAAATTCCGGCAGGTTTAAGAGTAATACAGTAATACATTTTCATACACTTAAACGAAAAAATTCCCTAAAATCTATGCGAAACAAACATTTTAAACACTACAAACAATAATGGCACGTGCCAATATCAAAAACGAAAATGTAATAAGTAAACAAAAAAATTATAACTCATTTTATTATCAGGTACATAACTCGTTCAAAATTCTTGCTTAAAAACAGATTTCTGCACGAGAATCCTTTATAAATTCAGGACGCAAATCACAAAAAGGAGTACATATTATCATGGGGTAACCGATCATAAACTTTGGATTTGCCTCGAAACTGCTCCGTAAGGCTTAAAATGTGAGAAATGCAAACATTGTTGTCGTGAAATCAATTGACCAATAACTTTGTGATTTACTTAACTAAATGACATAAATAAGCCAGACAATAAGAAATGCTTTGAGACGGTACCTTACCTAAAATCTATCAGCTCTTTTGATTTTAGGTAAGATACGGTACCTTACCTAAATTACATAACTAAATATGCTGATTACCTATTATAGTAAAGTAAATGAATATATGCAAAATTGTACATAAAGTAGCTAAAACATTGACTAAGACGTGATCCATTTGCCCTTCCTGATGACATGAATATGTTGCCAAAAACATTAACTTTGAAATAATGTAAAATTCGTAATATTATCTGTGGACATCGCATTGCATTTCATAAAATAAATTTAGTATCGCAATATTATTATATAATAAGCTCGTATTAGTTTCCCAAAGCACGAAATATTGAAACTACAATTTGCAATGATCGCATAAAATTAAAATTCTCCATTTTATATTCACGTCATACCTATTGAGCTATAGGTAAGGTAATTTATGTAAATTCATATAAATGTACAAATTTGGCTGGTCCAGCCACGTGTGCGAGTCGATGATGGAATAAAAGCAACCTCATTATAATAACTTGCTTTATTTAAATAACAAATGAGTTTTATGATCGTTCGCAAATTGTGACCAGATTACAAAATCTTTAATTTTCTATAGGTACATACCACAAGTCTGGATAGATAATGTCTTTGAACATTTTTTAGGGTTAGTCACATCAAGAATTGTTTAAGAATTGTTAATTGTTTACTTTAAAAATCACATTTAAATAGCTCAATCCAAAATAAAAATACTTTTTACCTAAACTATTTTTATTTTGGATCAAACTATTTAAATATGATTTTTCTGAACAATTTCAGAAACAGCATATTTAAATAGCTCCATTCTCCATACTAGTATTCTCTGTGTCGTGGAGACGAGTCTCCTTCGTCTATCACAATTATTAGGTACAGACATACATAACATCGGTCGATATGAATTCTTAGGTGGCAAATAATCGGATGTTTTTCCAAACAAATCATCATCATCATTCTCCTGCCCTTATCCCAATTTATTTGGGGTCGGCGCAACATGTCTTTTTCTTCCATACATCCCTATCAGAAGCCATCTCGGCAGTCACCCCCTTCTTAGCCATATCATCCTTCACACATTCCTTCCTTGGTTTTTTGGTCTTCCCCTACTCTTATAGCCATCAACATTCATAATTAAAACTCTCCTCACGACATTCTCCTCATTTCTCCGTAACACATGCCCGTACCATGACAACCGATTTCCACACAACTTTTCAGCTACCGATGCCACTTTCAGACTTCCTCTTATGTACTTGTTTTTCCAAACAAATAAATTCATTAAATATTTGTATGTAGTTAACTTATACATAGATGAATTTAAACTTGCGTAGTGTGTTTTATACGTGTTTGGTATGGATTTGTGATAATTGAGTGAGTTAAAATGAGTTTACATATACACTTCTCCTGCCATTCACATTACATTGTGCTCACATGATAGAAGCAACATAAATATGTAACGAAGAAATGTAACCCATATTATGATTTTAAAAGAGTGTCCATGGAGTTTCTTGCACGTTCTTCTCCATAGAGATCTACGCTTTGGAACGTGCAATTTAGCTTCACTTTTCTTGGACTGACCGTCATTGACTATTCAAAAGTACCAAGTGATGGTTAATCTGAAATAAACAATTTTGATTTGCTTTGATTTGATTCCTACCATATCTGTAGTTCATACAAACAAGAGAATACTCTCACTCCGTTTAAATATATTCCAGTTTTAATTGACCTCGCAGTGTATAAGCTTTTCCTACAATGAGAAGTCAGCTTAGTAAGTTAATAATGTAGTCGTGCGTAATTTTGCCAAAATAGCCGTTAGTGTATTAATAATATGACGCAACTAAAAGTAATAATGTCAAGTTGACACAAATCTATTAATAGGTATCATATTGCCAATATGTGTGGGTAGTTTGTTACGCTGCTTCTTCTTCTCAGGCATAGTACTAGAAAATAGACAAGGGAGGGCGTTGTAGGCCCGTTTTTAGTGCTGGTTCGCAGCGTAATTTGAATAATGTAGGCCCGTTTTTAGTGCTGGGTCGCAGCGTAATTTGAATAATGTAAGCCCGTTTTTAGTGCTGGTTCGCAGCATAATTTAAATAATGTAGGTATTTATCTAAAGAAAAAAGCGAGAGAACAACAGTGGCCTAGAGGTATAGGCCACGACTTAAAGTTATAGGTCGTAGGTTTGAACTCAATCAGGCGCTTATTTTTGTGTAAATTATTTCATCACAACTGCTCTCAAAACGGTGAAGGAACATATCATCAGGAAACCGGCATATCTTAGAGGCAAAAAAATGACCCAAGACATGTTTTTTTTTATAAGTTATAAACTAGCGCTTGACCGCAATCCCACCTGATGGTAAGCAGTGACGCAATTGATGATGGTAAAGCGCACTAGTTTATTAAGAGCCTATTCACTCTAGCCTTGAAGACACTCAAATTGACATGTAACATCTACCAATCCGCACTGAGCCAGCGTGGTAGAAAACGGCCCACTCCCTCTCACTGAGAGGAGGCCTGGGTCCCAACTGTGGGAACGTTATAGACTGATTATGATTTATGTAATTTTTTTTAATGAATTGTTAATTACCGAACTCGTCACTTCTGATAATATATTATGACTATTAATATCTTCCTAAACAAGATATTTCTTAAAGTAGAGCAGCTTCTTAGCGGTCGCCTTTATAATGCAAATTAATAATTCAATAGAAAAAGTCGTTTTCAACATAAAATTTAATTAAAAAGTAAAACTATGAACCAGATAAGGTTTTATTTTAACTTATTAACATAAAAGAATATCGATTTAAGCTGCAATCATTAATAATCAATTGATATCTACATTATTCATTTGGTAGATTGGATGATAACGTTTTGAGATTTTAAAGACAATAATGAATAGATGAAAAGAATCAGGTGTTCATAATCAATTCTATATTAATTCTTACATTTCACGCCTAACTGCAATGCTTCGATATTGTCTTCGGGTCGTGGAGGTCAGACAGCAGTTGCTTTACAAAAAAATATGGAAGTTTAACCAAAATCAGTAGTTACTGCTAAAGCGGACCCCAGACTCCAAAGCTGAAAAGCTTCGGACGCGACTGGGATTAATGCTGAGATGATGATGATTAATTCTTACATTTTCACGTTTTGCCCGTGAGTTCACAGTTCACACGAGGATTTACTAATAATTTACTTCTAATAAACTAGTGCGCTTCTCCATCAACGATTGCATCACTGCTTACCATAAGACAGGATCGTAGTCAAGCAGTAATCGACAAACTTAAAAAAAAAAAAAAAAGGCTATGGATACTAATTCTGATACAAAACATGTAGGTATTCAAAAGTTCTTTTAAATTACTCATTAACAAAAATTGATTTCCGAGTTTGCATTTTATTTTTCCAACCAATACCTATCTTAAAAAGAAAAAAAAAAAACCAAATAAAACAAAACGCTTGCTGATAGTAATAAATCAGGATATAAAAAGTTATAATGAATGAGTTTACATAAGTGAAACTTTTTGTTTTAACGAAACAGATCTAAAATATTGCCAAGCTTAAAAAAGAAAAAAAAAACTCAATGAGACGAATCGATTAATATTATTTTGTCATTTGCACTGGTTACCACCTGGGCGATATTATTTAAAGTATTAAATAAAAAATAACAATAAACAAAATTAGCATTTAAAGTGATAAATTTATATTTTATATCAGTAATGCTAATTTTCTAAAATTATCTTTTTTTGTGTCAGTTTCCGTGGCGTAGCGGTAGCGAACGCAGCTGCTGCACAAGGAGGTGCTGGCTCGATTCCCGCGCAGTGCGAATATTTGTATGCATGAATATGAATATTTCCACTGGTCTGGTCGTGCCTCGGAAAACACATTAAGCCATTGGTCCCGGTTGCCATACGAATATCCAATGGCAGTCGTTACGGGTTGTTCGGGCCCTCAAAAGTCCAACAATTGGTCTAACTACAATGCTTCGATATTGCCTTCGGGTTGTAGAGGTCAGACGGCAGTCGCTTCACGGAAAATATCGAAGTTTAGCCAAAATCAGCAGTTAGACTTGTAAAGCGAACCCTAGACTCCAAAGCTGAAAAAGCTTCGGATGCGACTGGGATTAACGCTGAGATGATGGTGACCCAATTCACAATAGCTAATAGCAAATATGTTCTGAAATCATTCTATACCAATAGAAGGTTGTCTTTGGGTACACTTGCATTGCACATACAGGAATAATCATCGGTGGGTTCCTCATGTCATTAATTAAATAACTCGCAGATGGTACGTAGACTTACCTACGTACCATCTGCGAGTTCAAAACAAAAGACCGGGAACTCAGGGTCCCATGATATGTCCATGTCTATTTCATTGCATTTTCTAACCGACCCAGTTTTAATTAAACCTCTTTGGAACAATCGCTGACTAGAAGACCAATAAAATCAACTACGAATATTATGCAATCGTAAACTTAAATTTATGCATTTCATAAATAGGTAATATAAGTTTTAAAACTAGGGCGTGGTTTGATATTTAACAGCTACTGTATACATACCTTGTTGAGGGATTTTGAGAGGTTCAGATTAAATAATACTGCAACATTATAGCTAAGTGGGTAAAGAGTGCAATATAGTATGCATCTATTTTAAGTAAGTAAGTAAAAAATTTATTTGTTAAGATTGTAGGTACATTAAATAGGATGTTACAATAATAGAGCGAGCCTTGTACAATCTACCTGATATTAGGCATGCAAACAACAATGAGAATAATAAATCAAATAATAAATAGTTCATGGTTAGAATTATCTTACATAAGTATTAAAATTTACTAAAATTAATTGATACAAAAACATTAAAAGCATAACAACAAACAACAATGAGAAAAAAGAATTATAATAATCAATGAATCCAGGAAAAAGCAATAAAATTAATACGTCATTACAACTCTGTCAAAGAAAACAATTTAGTCATAAGGTTATGTCAAAGAAAAATTTAAATCATTAGGTATGTCAAATATGATAAAAACTAAAATTGAGTAATTTGGTTTATTCAAATTAAGCTAAGAATTTGCACTTTTCAATGTCATCCATATTAATATTATAAATGCGAAAGTAACTCTGTCTGTTTGTTACGCTTCAACCGATTTTGATGAAATTTGGCACATACAATATTTAGATCCTGAGAAAGGACATAGGCTACCTTTTATTTAAAAAAAATGATATTCCCGAGGGAAATCTGAAAAGCGCGATATAACCGAATTCACACACAAGACAGTCCCACAAAACGTCGGCACATTTAAAAAAAAAATTGCTTCCAGCACTAGCTTCAGCTGAAAATATGACGTGAAACTTCAAACTGAGTTGTAGCCGACATTTTGTCATTTGATATCAACAATCTCTATAATTTTGATCCCTAGTGTGCCCAAAAGTTCACTTTATTCTATCGATCCACTCAAGTTTTAAAATAAAACTGACCAATGCAAATTATTCTCTTGAATTCTTTGTGGTTTGGGAACATTATTCGGTAAATAATTGTGTGTCGATTTTACAATAAAGAAAGTGTTGTACTATTTTACTCATAAATATGATGAAATCAAAATTATACTAAAATGTGCTGTTATTGTCGTGGTGGCCTAGTGGTTAAAACACCAGCCTCTCAAGTATGAGAGTGCGGGTTATATGTACTTTCTAAGTATCCGTATCTTGGACAATATTATTGTGAAGCCAAGATTATTGTGAAGCCAAGATATTCAGTTTCAAAATTAAAATTAAACAACAACAAAGCCCTATATATAGAAATAGACACACATAAATAGTATTATAATTACGTATCTTGCGTCAAAAACAACTTGAGAACCTAGAACCTAGATTCCAAACAAAAATCTTAACCTCGATCTAGGTATTCGAATCGTTCTAAGTGCATTAGCGATCAAGGTAAACATAAATATATAACTACAATAAAATGTAGGCGCATACTAACTCGTTTGAGTACTTTTGACACCATTTTCGGCTTCTGCAGAATACATTATGTATTTATGGTAATAAGTCTATTAACTAGAACTAGATCTGGACCTAGGCAGACATCTCGAATGTCAATATCTCGAGAAATGATCATTTTATTATTAAGAGCTATAATTTCATTGTCCAGTATTGATTTTTGAAATTTAGAAGAAACACAGAAGTTGATACATGAGCATGCATATTTTTAGGACGATTATAAAAACAGATACCAGCACATCAAAGTACTAAGTATAATCTGTAAAAAAATAGTTTTAAGAAGACAGCTTTCGTGGTGTAGCGGTAGCGGACGCGTCCGCTGCGCAAGGTGGCGCGGGTTCGATCCCCGCACAGTGCAAATATTTATATGCATGAATATGAATATTTGCACTGGTCTGGTCGTGCCTCGGAAAGCACGTTAAGCCGTTGATCCTGGTCGCCATACGAACATCTAGTGGCAGTCGTTAAGGGGTTGTTGGAGCCCTCAAAAAGTCTAACAATTGGTCAGCTGCAATGCTTCGATGACGCCTTCGGGTTGTGGAGGTCAGACGGCAGTCGCTTCACGGAAAATGTCGAAGTTTAGCCATATCAGCAGTTAGACTGGTAAAAGCGGGCCTCAGACTCCAAAGCTGAAAAAGCTTCGGATGCGACTGGGATAAACGCTGAGATGATGATGACAGTTTTAAGAAGTATGTCTGGCTACATATATGTGACCAATTAAATTCCTGTTTTGATGTAATATTATATTATTTAATAAAGATACTAATCAGCTCCTGCCTGCAATTCAGTCCACGTAAAATTTCTTATACACCGACACAAAGCAGCTTCAGCGTCGTATCTCATACTTATCCAAAAAATGGGCTATGAAAATAGCTGAAGTGTTACAGATTTGATACAATTTTATTATTACAGATACTACCGTGCTACCATCGTGCTATAAACACTACAATATCGTGAGAAAACCGGCATGTCCTACAGCCAGAAATTCGAAGCCATGTGATATCTAACAATCCGCTCTGAGCCCGCGTGTTGTTACAGCCCAGACCCTCTTACAGGGAGGTGATTTTTGGCCCATCAGTGGGAACACTAATGGCTGATTATTCACATACATTCATAACAACATGGAGTTTTAATTCACTGAACTTGTTAGTTACTGTATCTGTTTAATTTTATAACCAAAATGGTGCAATAAAACACTTGATAATAATCTCTAAGATTCATTTTCGAGGACAAACAGGCCTTTAAAGTCAAATATACTAAATTAAATAGGTACGTTTATAATAACAAAACTGCTCTAGTTCATAAATTAACAGGCGTTTTAGAATACAAAACAGTAGCGTTTTGTTTACATTGTAAGGTTGGGCGCATACTACGTGGACCTCTCATGGGCGATATTTTTAGATGGTCCTGAAGATCATACCGTAATTAAAAACATTTAAATCTGCGCCCTAATTGCGTACGTCCATCTTCAGCTATGGTTCGGAAACGTGGACAATCAAGAAAGCCGATCGAGACCGCATTGACGCTTTTGAGAAGTGGTGCTGGAGGAAGATGCTTCAGATTCCCAGGACAGCATTCCGCACAAATGCATCAATCCTTCGAAAGCTGGGTGTCACAATAAGACTCCTCTATCTGCCTTCGAAGAATTTTGGAGTATTTTGGCCATATTGCCAGAAAGGATGGAGACAACCTCGAACATTTGATGGTTACTGGGAAGGTGGATGGACGATGTTCCAGAGGTTACAGTCCAATAAGGTGGACTGACCAAATTCGTTCCTCTCTGGACACCGGCCTGCATGATGCTATACTCGCGGCCAGGGATCGTAACAAATGGCGAACTATTGTGAAGAGGAGGATAATTCCACAGGGACATCACGACCCTCAGTAATGTGGAGAACGACTTGAGGAGGAGGAATTGCGTAATAAACTATTACTATAAGTTGGAATCGTTGCGAAGCAAATTGCAATCCATTGCTTCTTATGTTCGAAAATGTGTCTGCTAACGTAAATAACGCAATGAATGTTGTTGAACTGTCAAAATGAAACCCATTGCTACTGATAATGTGTTACGCAATTACCCTACTGGTCGTCATCTTCTTCTACTTCTTCTTTTTTCAAGGTGAGATTCAACCTCAACTCTTGATCAATGACCTCTGTGGTATAGATACCACAATTTTGCCAATAACACCTGTAACAAATTATAGAAATCCTTTGAAAATTTTATTTCGCAATAATAGCGGATATCGCCGATGACAGTTGAAAAACACGGCCGCGTGAACCGTCTATGATCCCGGTTTGAGGCAAAGTCATGATTGGCCATATCATGACTTTACCTCATTATTGGCAAAATTGTGGTATCTATCGTCTATGATCCCGGTTTGAGGCAAAGTCATGATGTGGCCACTATGCTGCGATATTTCAATGTTCTTTATAAATTATTTACCGAATTCACTTTTTACTACATAAATCACGCGCTTTTATTTAGTAAACGACACTATAATTTTAAGAGATCAATGAAAAATGCGCGTGACACTCATCTTAGCTTTCCCGTCAAAAAACTCTCTGGTCGTCATCTTATCGCAGCGACAATCAAAACTTGACAAAATGTAGAGAAATTTTTGACTGATTGAAACAGAGATAAAAACTGTAAAAATGCTCAATATTAATTGTTTGCAGCCTGCAATTTTGCATTTTCTTTTTAAATACAGTAGGGCAAAAACACGCATCCTGTTTGAATTGAAATGATTTTAAATACGAACCTCATTTTATTCAGTTTTTTTTTTCCGACAATCCTTCGCGAAAGTTCAAGTTTCGTCGGGAACGGAATCGGACCGTCACCGGTCGGGAAGTACTTCCCCGATTAACGGCTTAAAACATTGAGCAACTCGTGTAATTGTTCGTAGTCATCAAAATGTATTGCTTACTAGCCTACCTAATATTGATTTTTTTTTATATAAATTACTAGCGGCCGCCAGCGACTTCGTTCGCGTGAAGTTAGTTATGCTCCGCTCCAATTAGTCGCAGCGTGATGTTATATAGTCTAAAGCCTTCCTGGATTAATGGGCTATCCAACGCAAAAAGAAATTTTCAAATCGGACCAGTAGTTCCCGAGATTAGCGCGCACAAACAAACAAACTCTTCAGCTTTATATATTATTATAGATAAACTAGCGCTTGACCGCAAACGCGCCTGATGGTAAGCAGTGACGTAATCGTTAATGGTAAAGCGCAATATTTTATTAAGAGCCTATTCACTCTCTAGCCTTGGAGACACTCAAATTGTAGTCCGACGGAAACACCGCCGCTGGCTAATTGTTCCAGTCCCTCGATGAAACGCGAAACGTTTCGGACGAAGCGTTTCGCCTGGTCTTTTATACCGTGTACATCGAAGGATTTACAGAACAATTTGCCAGCGGCGGTCTTTCCATCTGACTAAAATTTAAGTACCTTCAAGGCTAGAATGATTAGGCTCTTAATAACCTAGCGCGCTTTACCACCAACGATTGCATCACTGCGTACCATTAGGCGGGGTCGCGGTCAAGCACTCAGGTTTAATGGAGCGATGATATTTGCAGGGTAGCTGAGAGAAGTTAGATGAGAGTTCCAAGAATCGAGCTGAAAGCGTCCAATTGGATAGGTCAATGTCCAGCAGTGTAGTGATGATGATGGGGTAGAATTGGAGCAGATATTGTTTATTACTTATAAAAAAATACTTCTCTGATTAAAAACCTCTTTTCTCATTTTTCTCTCTCTCATATTATATCATATTTTTCTCTCTCTCTCTCTGCCATGCGATGGGAAAATAATGGACTATTATTATTTTTGAGTATGCGCTTCATCTTATAACCATAAAGTACTCGTCACAATTTAAGGCGTGAAACGCAACACGACAAGGCTGTTCAGATCACTTCAGATAATCACAGACAAACTCAGAGCTAGACGGTGTTATATAGAGTTTTAAGAACAATTTATTGTCTATGCTTTATAGTCCACTATTAAGTTATGTAATAAGCACAAGTTATGTTTTTATTAATCTTTGACAAGCCGGCTTGTTTGTAGTTATTATAGATTAATGAGATTATATAGTAGTAGAAGATTTTTTATTTTTATAATTTATAAATTAGCGCTTGACCGCAATCTCGTCTGATGGTAAGCAGTGATGCGATCGTTGATGGTAAAGTGCGCTAGTTTATTAAGAGCCTATTCACTCTAGCCTTGAAGACACTCAAATTGTAGTGTGACGGAAACACCGTCGCTGGCAAATTGTTCCAGTCCCTCGATGCACGCGGTATAAAAGTAGAATCGAAACGCTTCGTCCGGATCGCAGTGGTGTCAATAACGTATGGGTGGAAACTCGCCGTACGACGGGTCGTCCGATGGTGGAACGGAGATGGGGGAATTAAGTCATGCAGATATTTTGTAATAAAAGTTTTACTAATACGTGTCAGATCTGTTGGCAATCGGCATATTAATTGCGTAATACTGTCATTCGTAATGCTGTATTGCTGTCATTTTGACTCATTTTCAAGCATATTAGTCACGGTTTTTTGCACATTTTCATATGCATACTTTATGCTTCTTTTTTATTCTTCCTCTTCAGCCTATAGAGCTCCACTGCTGGACAAAGGCCTCCACCAAGGCTTGCTACAATAACCAGTCTTGCGCTGCCCGCATCCATCTTACTTTGTGCTTAAGAGAATGCAAACTACTTTTTTCATCCCCCGTAGTTCTTAGTAAACAGAAGACACAACTTCACGATTAGATAAGAACGCCGTGGGAAGGCAGCTTTCACCGTCAGACACTGGCAGGTGCCCGCGTTTTTGTGTCATTCGCAATAGAACAATTGACTTAATAGGGCTGTTACTTAGTGCTGTAGTTTACAATGTAGTAACCGCCTTGTAGTTTCTTTTAGATCTTATTTTTTTTTATATATTATAAACCAGTGCTTCACCGCAATCCCGCCTGATGGTAAGCAGTGATGCGATCGGTGATGGTAAAGCGCGCTAGTTTATTAAGAGCCTATTCACTCTAGCCTTGAAGACACTCATATTGTAGTCCGACGGAAACACCACCGCCGGTAAGTTGTTCCAGTCCCTTGATGCACGCGGTATAAAGGAGGCGGCGAAACGCTTCGTCCGGATCGTAGTAGTGTTAACAACGTAAGGGTGGAAACTCGCCGTACGACGGGTCAGGATCAATCAAACTTTAAACGTAAAACTTTGAATTTTCAAACTAAACTAAACTAAATTTAATTTCCGTGCATCCTTTTCTTTCTACTTCATTAATAATAGGACGAAAAATATTTAGTTTAGGTCAGTGGTTCCTAATCTTTTCAATGTCACAACCCCTGTGAACAAGTATTGGAATTGATTTAGCCACTAGCTAATTTAAAATAATTAAAACCACACAAATTCTAACTAAAATATAAGAAACTAGCTGTGCTCCGTGGTTTCACCCGCGTAAGCTTCGAACCGAAAGAGCTCAGTTGATATAAAATAAGCGCCTGTTAAAATAATGGGAGCAATATGTACGTCCGCGTCTCCTCCCGTTTTCGCAACATTTTTTGTTACTGCTCTGCTTCTACTGGTCATAGCGGGATGTTTGTTTGTTTTGTTTGTTTTTTGTTTGGGTGTTTTGTGCCTATGTCCTTTCTCAGGCTCTAGACTATCTGCGTACCAAATTTCATTACAATCGGTTCAGTAGTTTTGACGTGAAAGCCGGACAGACAGACAGACAGAGATACTTTCGCATCTATAATATTAGTAAGGATTTCACGTTTAGGTAACTAGTAAAGTAATAAATAAATCTCGGAGTTAACTAATTCGAAGGTTGAAATTGCTTTGCATTCGCAAGTTTGACAATATTTGTTTCGGTTTGACTCAACGCGCATAATTATCATGATTATTCTATTATTTTGTTTATAGCTATTTTAATACTATTTCGTGCCATCCCGTGTTACCCCCCTAGAATCTCAGTTTTACCCCTGCGGGGGTAATTACCCCCAGGTTAGGAACCACTGGTTTAGCTAGTCCTATCACATTCAAATATTCATTTTTATAAGACAGTTATATTACATATACATACAATATGTAAAGAAAACCCTGTCCGATCCGTGAAGGTATTGTTAGGTATCGAAAACTGATTCTACTAATGCCGACAAAGCCGGACTAAAGTTTTAAAAAAAATCCTCCTAAAAAAATAAATATTATTTAACAAAAAAGGTAACTTAATACATGTGCGGTAGGACACCCTTCCGCGGGCGACGGGGGGCAGGGCACGCGACGCGTGGTCGGGCGGCAGGGCACGCGACGCGTGGTCGAATCGCATAAGCGTATCGTCAAAATGGTGTCGTCACTTTTTTAAAAATTACCAAATTTCAGGGAAGTTGGAATTAATTCGCGGGAAAAAAAGATTATTTTAAAATTCATTACTATTGTTACTATGATGATTACGTAAAAATTTATATCATATTTGGTCATGTGTTTACCTAACCTTTATTATCCTTATGGGTCGGACAGGGTTTTCTTTACATATTGTGTATTAAGCAAATAAATTTATCTTTATCTTAGCTTTATATTATATGTGTCAAATAAAGTATATTAAAACAATCTTTAAACCTTGTATGTACTTTTTTTTAAACATTGCTGGTACTTGACCTCGATCCCGCCTGATGGTAAGCTGTGATGCAATCGCTGATGGTAAAGCGCACTACTTTATTAAAAGCCCATTCATTCTAGCCTTCCAGACACTTAAACAGTAATCAGACGGGAAGACTACCGACCGACGCAGGCAAATTTTTTCATAGTATCTTTATTTGCCATAGTAACTCCTGATTAGCCTGTTTAGGTCCTGTCTTATTTAGTTGATGAGATAAGGTCATAGAAATATCGACTCCCCACCGTTAAATTAATAAGTGTCTATTATGAAAATCTTATATTTTCTAACCTTTATGTGCCAGCCCTAATTAATCCGACCTTTTGTTAGCCGTGTACATTATAATTAGTTTTGTCACTTCTCCGCATTGTTTACTATTTCCGAACGATATCGATTCGATTTTCGGTTTTCACTCGGTAATAACCGTACCTATATGGGTGAACGATTGTTATCGTATGGGAATGTGAATCGATTAGGTATTCAATTCGATAATACGTTGTGAATATATTAAATTATAGGCAAATATTGTTTTAAAAAAATGAGGTTTTGAATTAAACCTCTTTGTGTGAGATTTCAATTACAACAGTGTTCATAATATATACTAATATATAAAGCTGAAGAGTTTGTTTGTGCGCGCTAATCTCAGGAACTACTGGTCCGATTTGAAAAATTCTTTTTGCGTTGGATAGCCTATTAATCCAGGAAGGTTTTAGGCTATATAACATCCTGCTATGACCAATAGGAGCAGAGCAGTAACAAAAAATATTGCGAAAACGGGAGCTAACGCAGCCGTACATATTGCCAATAGGAGCTGAGCATGACTAATTCCACGCGAACGAAGTCGCTGGCGGCCGCTAGTCTCAGATAATTGACAATTCATCGACACGTAAGCAGTTATCTACTTTAGTCAAATATATTTTAAGTTGATTTTTGAGTGACCCTTTTTTGACACAAAATTCCTATTATGTTTTTGATTGCAATGGAATCTGAACTGTGTTTTGTATGACATTCAGTTAGTTTATCTATGACTTGAAAATTATCTTAAATTCTTAATACAAATATACTGTCAAAGGCATTTTTTGCGATAATAATATTTAATCTAAATCTAATCGCTTGAACAGGTACCTAAATGCTACACTTTGATTATTAAAACCTAAATCACTGAATTAATTTACAACAGATTATATAGTGCAATTTAAATGCTGCTACACAAAAAAATGAAATCCGTAAATTGTAAACTTACCGAAATTAGTTCCTCATAATCTACCCCATGAGGCTGCGTCGCATTCTGATGCGCCCTCCACATCCTCAAGCCATCCTTCTTCAGTAGACCCTCCTGCTTCTTCAACACCAGTTTCAGCTGCTTCCCAAATGCCTCCAAGTCTATCTTATGCACACCCAACTCCTGGTCTTCCACTAGCCTCTCAAGATCACTCAACACTGCACTGTCACTGATTTCACTAGAATTTGACACATCGAAATTGACACTCACTGTGTTGTTTAGATCCCCTATGATATCGACGTCTTTAATGTTCTCCTTGGCATTCACAAACATTTCATCATTGAGCAAGGAGGGTGGGCTGGTTTCCGTCTTCCACGGGTTCTTTGACGGTTTTTCATGGGGGATCTTGGTCTTGCCCTGGGTTATGGTGTTGGAGTGGTGGGTCCCCGCGATATGCCGTCTGGCCAGGTGGTGGGTGAGTTTGACGAGATGGTACTCTGGCACCAGAGTGTTGTGTTCAACGTGGAAGACGCTTCGTAGCTCGTCAGGGGTCATGTGCTCATGGATCTGGAAAGAATGAGAAGGTTTCATTAGTCTTTTGTTTCAAATTGCTTTATGTTTGAGATTCGGGCTGATATGACATTGGTAAATGTCAGAGGGAAAATTCTCCTAATTATAAGTACCTTTTACTGACTGAACTCAGTTTGATTTAGTGTCGCGAGCTCGCGACACATCTGCGGAACGTACGGCGCCGAAAGTTCGGCTAAATACGTTCGCAGTGTATTCCAAGTACTCTATGACACATGAGCCGATATTACGCCGCGTTCGGCGTAGGGCCTAACCTTCCTTCGGGCGGTTCTTTCAGCTAAAACGCATTTAATGTATTTTGCATAGCAAGCAACACATCACGCGATGCGTTGCGCGACTGTAAGTTCGGCGGGCGTAGCTGAACGTTCGGCGTGTTTTGCGCGCGTGGCGTTAGCGAAGAGCGGCAACGTCTTCTAAGCCCACTATAATAGCTAATATTCTAATTAAATCCATTTTTCTGGGCAACTCAAGTACGTCACAAAAACAGCACACCATAAAGTGTCGACACAGACAGACTAACGATGACGCCACGTAACTTTCCGTCGCGCAGCGCGCTGAACAAGACGCCGCGTTTTGACCGTTAGGTTTGTCATAACAACTGAATATTTAGCCTAGCCTTTTCACCATCATATTAGGGCCGCATTTTTTTTTTATTTATTATAAACTAGCGCTTGACCGCAATCCCGCCTTATGGTAAGCAGTGACGCAATCGTTGATGGTAAAGCGCACTAGTTTATTAAGAGCCTATTCACTCTAGCCTTGAAGACACTCAAAGTGTAGTCCGACGGAAACACCGCTCCTGGCAAATTTGATGTACGCGGTATAAAGAAGGAGGCGAAACGCTTCGTCCGGCATACACTTTAGCCAGATTTAGCTCAATATCAGGGTTATGGATTGAGCGGCTTTTACGGAACTAGATGTCAATAATCAAGGAATAATAATAATAAACGTTTATTTTTTTCCACCACATAATTAAACATAATTTTGACACAAAATTAAGTATATATGATATAACGATGTAGTGGAAACTGGAGCCTGTACTAGGACAACCTGTGTTACAGGTCTCCAGGCCTCCTGACTACACGGTCGTGTCACAACTAATACAAACGTATACTAGTAATACTAATAGATGACAAAGAATAAGGGATGAAAGAAAATTGACAAAAAAAAAAAAAATGCTAAACGAAAACACAAAATAAATATTTATGTAATTTAAAAGATTATACAGCAAACGAGGGTATGTTCGTGTAGATGTTTAAGTGATGATGATAGAATGAAGTTTAACGGGTGCTGTATTGAGTCAACAATAAGCTTTCAGTTTTGTTGTAATTAAGCGTTTACAGCCAAGTATTAATTTTCTTTTTAAAAGACATTATAGGGAGTGAAAAAAAGTTCAGAATTTTGTTAAGACTATTGTATAGGTGAGGGCCTTGGAAACAGGGAAATCTTCTTGTAAAAGAGTACTTGCAGCGGAAGGGTTGGCAAACCTTGTCTATGCGTCTTGTGGTGATTATTTCATAAGAGGTTCTTTGATGCTGATATAGTAGTACATGCAGTACAAATAATGAATAAATCAGTTATCACATAACAAAGTATATCTATGATATGATTATGAATTTAAGACATCATTATTGACAAAGCCAAACCACCCACAACTTTAAACAGAACAAAACAAAACCAACCACACCTGCGCCAAACAATAACTGTAACACGACATCCGTATCGCTGTATGTTTGAATGTCACCGGTGCGAAACTCGAAAACCTTGGCAGAGGTCAATAGTACTTGGCTCAGTCCTTTCTCGATAATATTTCCAGATTTATACGGTGAACTGACGACGGCGGCCATATTTGGGGCATTAGTGAATAAATGGTTGGATTGAGTGGGTGGAACATATGTATATACTAGCTTTCCGCCCGCGGCTTCGCCCGCGTGAAGTTCGGTTATATCGCGCTTTTTAGATTTCTCTCGGGAATATCAAATTTTTCCGGGATAAAAGGCAGCCTATGTTCTTTCTCAGGGTCTAAAGATTGTCTGTGCCAAATTTCATCAAAATCGGTTGAGAGGTTTAAGCGGGAAAGCGTAACAGACAGACAGACAGACAGACCGACCGACAGACAGACAGACAGAGTTACTTTCGCATTTATAATATTAGTATGGACTAATGTTTTTTGGTCTAGTATTTACATATACTCAGTTCCGAAGTCATCTGCTTTGTATTTTAACAACTATATTGGAGTCAGCTTAGAATCTAACCGGACGTAGCTAAACGTGAAGAATATCAGAAAACTGTTGTTTGTTAATTATAATTCTTTGTTGGTCTTTCTATCTTTCTTTTCGAAATTAGATATAATATGCCTGTTAGCGTCTGCAATATGTCTATTAGTTTCATCAATCACTTATTTGATTAATTGTATCTTTATATTTAAGTACTATCGGTATAAAACGTATCTAATATGCCTGTTATAAATCATCTGTGTGCCAAATTTTATCCGAATCCGTTCACTAGTTTTTACGCAAAAGAATAATAAACATATATGCATCCATACAAAATTTCGCGTATATTGTGTAGGAGCGACTTCGTTCGCGTGGAGTTAGTTATGCTCCGTTGAGATTAGCGCGTTCAAACAAACAAACTCTTCAGCTTTATATCATCATCATCCCAGCGTTAATCCCAGTCGCATCCGAAGCCTTTCCAGCTTTGGAGTCTGGGGTCCGCTTTACCAGTCCAACTGCTGATATGGCTAAACTTCGACATTTTTCCGTGAAGCAACTGCCGTCTGACCTCCACAACCCGAAGGCGACATCGAAGCATTGCAGTTAGACCAATTGTTGGACTTATGAGGCTCCAACAACCCGTAACGACTGCCACTAGATGTTCGTAGGGCAACCGGGACCAACGGCTTAACGTGCTTTCCGAGGCACGACCAGACCAGTGCAAATATTCATATTCATGCATACAAATACTTGCACTGTGCGGGGATCGAACCCGCGCCACCTTGCGCAGCGGCCGCGTCAGCTACCGCTACGCCACGGAGGCTGTCACTTTTCAGCTTTATATATTAATATAGATTAGATGAATTAGAAATTGTTGCTGTGTATTCGATTAAAAAATTCTTCCAATATCATTTGATATTATCCAAAGACGCCATTGCCTTCTTTTTTGATGTGGTTGGGACATCATGGTATGACCTCTCCCACTTTGGGAGGAGCGCCTCCCAAAGTGGGAGATCATACGATGTAACCCTTACCCTTCTTTGGCCAAAGATTGTTTTAAATGTTGCCCTCCGTTTTTCGCATCATTTGCAATCAACATTACATTCACGCATTTGACATGTTTTGCATTATAATAAATTAAACTAACCCACTACTCCACAATCATAAATTAAACTGAAGATTAATTACCTAAAGTTATAACTAACGTATTAAAAAAACCATTACTTCACTCTGGTCTCATTTTCATTACGTCACCCGATAAGGCAGTGTGTCAACCATATCTGGTTCATTATTATGTCATAACTGGATCAGTGCGTCGAGGTGGACCGGCCGAACAATGGCCGAAGATTGGCGAAATTCTCATCCTACGTACGAATACTTCCGATTACTTCCGATTCTGTGGAATGTGGATCGTTTAGTTTGAAGGTGGACTTAAAGCTTTTAGAATCGTTGTTTCATTTCAATTAAAATGTAATTAAAGAAAATAAAAACTAATTTAAAGTTCAGTAGGTACGGGTAACAGCAGGTCAAGCTACCCCAAACTGCCAAATATTCCCAATCAACGTTGAATCTTAATACTTTAGCGATAAAGTTGAAAATCGAATAAAAAAATCTTACAGATTGTAGTAGCTTGATGTGCTGTCGTCTGTACATCTTTTTTTTTCTATTTCATTAAAAAATGAACAGAAGATAAAACATTAGTTTAATCGCGTCAAATTAGGATACTCAATAGAGTTTTTTTTTTTTTATAATTACAAACTAGCGCTTGACCGCAATCCCAACCAATAGGAAGCAGCGATGCAATCATTGATGTCGAAGCGCGACAGTTTATTAAGAGCCCATTCAATAAAAAAAATTGAGTGAATAGGAAGGAAGACGGTAGTTGAGCGAGGTGATGCAATGTTAAACCCAACAACAAGAGACCAACGATGCTGCGTCAGAGGGAGATTGATCTGGAGACCCTCCACGACCAAACTCCCGACACAACAACATTTGGCGCATCGTACCCGGCACACATCGCAACACAACTGCTCAGACCGGTCCTCCGTACGGCTTCACCAGACAGCATGCCCGAACACGATGAATCGCTTGGCGGCAAGACTTTGTCTGGTGGGTGGTAACTTCTGCCAGCAGCCGATGTTATGGCCTACCACCGAGAAAAAAAATCTCTTAATAAAATATTGCGCTTTACCATTAACGATTGCGTCACTGCTTACCATCAGGCGGGATTGCGATCAAGCGCTAGTTTATAATTTATAAAAAAATAATAATTCAATATTAGGTAGGCTAGTAAGCAATACATTTTGATAACTACGAACAAATGGTACAGTTACTCAATGTTTTAAGCCGTTAATCGGGGAAGTACTTCACACGTACACCAGACACCATGCCGGAACGCGACGAATCACATGGCTACTAAAAATACGTCAAGCGCGGACTAATTTAACAGGTCTAATATTAACATTTACCTCCTGTCCTTTTCTTAATAATATAGAATGAAAAAGACGTACTGAATTGAAATTTAGTTTAGTTGGAGAACAAGGAAATCGGGACCGTTATATATTACTAGCCACCCCCCCCCCTCCGGCTTCGCACGGGTGCAATACTGATACTAAATACATTACAAAAATCCTGTTAACGTTGTATAAAAAACATAGCGGCCCGCCGCCCAACCGGCTGGTACCGCCGCAAATGCGACGCCCCACAATTTTTAAATTTGTAATATCTTCGAAACTATTTATTTAAATCATGTGCTGTAAAGGGCGATATAGATCTATATTTAAAAAAAAAAAACTTAGGGGTGGATTACCCTTAAAATTTAGGGGGAAGAAAAATAGATGTCGGATTCTCAGACCTACTCAATATGCACACAAAATTTCATGAGAATCGGGGAAAGCCGTTTCAAGGAGTTTAACCACAAACACCGCGACACAAGAATTTTATATATTAGATTTTAACCTAATAGAAACAAGTTTGCATTACCAGCGATCTAGGGAACTCCACAAAACACACGATTTCGCATTATTATTACGAACCGCAAACCACTCTGTTACATATTTAATTACATTTGTACTGCAACACTAAAATTTGAACCATTTTTCCTTATGCCACCACTGTTTACGTTCACTTCCATGATAACCTTTAAAGAATAATCAACCTTAATTTACACAAATAAAGTAGAAAATCCTTTAAAATGTAATTTAAATAACATCAAATATCATTCAATCATATACAAACCATAACTATGTAAACTCAATGTTCAAATTTCATTGAAGCAAAATTTTAAAATAAGAACAATTGATATTGAGATTTAATGGTTTGAATAGAAGGTCGAAATTCAATTGTTTGCTTCTAAGGGCATATACAGGGTGTTGCGAAACTGAACCGATGCTGGTCGTAATGAGTCACGAAATGGCAAGACTTAACGCGCAAGGTTACGTTAGAAAGCTTTTGTGTTGTTATGTAAGAGGCGCGTGAGCTTTCATTAGTTAATGCTTTAAAAATAAAATACAGGCAAGTGCGTTTGTTGGGGCAAATTTGAATTCCGTACATCATATCTAATTTTTAAGCATAATAAAATGAAAAATGTCATCATCATCATCATCAACCTTTTCATCGTTCCACTGCTGGGCACAGGTCTCCTCTCATACAGAGAAGGATTGAGCGTAATCACCACGCTTGCTCAATGCGGGTTGGCGATATCAGACTTAAAGTCCAAGTTTTCTCAAGATGTTTCTCTTCACCTTTTAGTCAGTCATCGGTGTCCAAGATATACTTAGAAAGTACATATAATTTAGAAAAGTTACATTGGTACTTGCCTGACCTGGAGTCGAATCCGCACACTAATGCTTGAGAGGCTGGTGTTTTAACTACTAGGCCACCACGACTACGGAAGATGTAAACAAAGATATTCTTTTTTCCACATATTTTTGAAATGACTAACTCCATCCTGCTGGTTCACCTGCTAAAGTCTCGTCCTTGTCGAAATATTGGGATAAAAACATCCTCTGTTCTAAGCCAGGTCATGGTCTATCTGTGGCTAAATTTTATCCAAACTCGCTTAGATATTTTAGCGTAAAAGAGTAACAGACATAAAAACATTTTTTCTTTATAATAGCAGTTTAAATAATACTGCCTGATGTGAGGCAAAGCTTTTTATTAGAGACAAAAACCAGTGTATATTTCAACAGTTTTTGTGCCAATTCAGTGTCATTTTACGTCTCGAAAATTTCAACTGCAACTTTATGATAAGTTAGAAAGAGTTCTTACTATGAGAAAAGCGATTTATTCGTCGTTCTGTGGAACCCTAATCTAATAGGTTAAAAGTCACGATTAACTTTGACATATGTTAATTCAGGTTAAAAATCGCGATTTATTTACGTCAAATTAATTTTCCATGTTAAGAAGAGTTACCGCCATTTTAACATTACTTTTAAATAACACAGGGTCACTGCGTAACATACTAACAACAGTAGTAATGGGTTTCATGTTGACAGCACAACATCCATTGAGTTATTTATGTTGTTGAGTAGACAACTTTTTCAAACATATTACGCAATGGACTAGTAACAACAGTAAAAATTGTTCTAATTGTAATTGATAGTGTGTTACATAATTAGGGTTGTTGGTTTGTAATAAAAGTTATGTGACCAGTCATGGTTTCGTGAGCGAACGAATTAAAATTAATTCATTAGTTTTCAGGATTTCTTTTTGCAGCCAATTTTTATGTTTTTAACTTTCATATTGTGGGGAAACGCCTCCACTAGACATGATTAAAAAATCTATATCCATACTAATATTATAAATGCGAAAGTAACTCTGTCTGTCTGTCTGTCTGTTACGCTTTCCCGCCTAAACCTCTCAACCGATTTTGATGAAATTTGGCACAGACAATCTTTAGACCCTGAGAAAGAACATAGGCTACCTTTTATCCCGGAAAAATTTGATGCTCCCGAGGGAAACCTAAAAAGCGCGATATAACCGAACTCCACGCGGGCGAAGCCGCGGGCGGAAAGCTAGTCTAATATAAATAAAGCTGCAGAGTTTGTTTGTTTAAACGCGCTTATATCAGGAACTACTGGTCCGATTGGAAAAATTCTTTCTTTTGCGTTAGATAGTCCATTAATTCAGGAAGATTTTAGGCAATATAACATCACGCTGCGACCGGAACTGGATGCTGGAGCGGAGCATATAAAAAAAACATATCGAAACCTACGCGGGTAGAACCGCGGGGCGCAGCTAGTATTACATAAAATTTGGAATATCTGGAAAAATAGCATCCTGTATCTTCACATAAAATGATAACCTAGATAATAGTTAAAAGGTAAATTTTTAATGTTCTTATAAACTTTTGAATCCATCTTACCCAATACCTTTTACAATACATACAAACAAAAAAAAAAAATATTTAAAAAAAAACATTGACATTAGCAAAACATCTCATGTAACTTACTACCGGTTTATTTGCTAACGCTACAAGTACATAAGTCCATTGTATTTGCCGACGCTACACCACAACGCGTGCACCAAGGTTGAAGTGCGTTTGCGAGTGTT
This sequence comes from Sesamia nonagrioides, assembly GCA_017933935.1. Classification (NCBI taxonomy): domain Eukaryota; kingdom Metazoa; phylum Arthropoda; class Insecta; order Lepidoptera; family Noctuidae; genus Sesamia; species Sesamia nonagrioides. The sequence continues at coordinate 5,675,771 of JADWQK010002280.1, read as the reverse complement.
AGCACAGCGAAGGACGCTCGCATAGATTTCATTGTTGATACATAATATTATAAGTTAAGCATTGCATTTCTTAGAACAGTACTTTAGAATTAATGTGGGTATGATAAACAAGAGGCCATGATGTTAATTTGTCATTGGAATTATTTATTTAGGTCATATTTCATATTTATATAAGTATTATTTTAGGTACGCTAGAGTAAAAGACATCAACGCGCGCGCAAACATTTTCTTTGATGTTGGGAGGCAAACATTTCGATTTGTAATGAATGAAACTATTATCATTATAATTACAGTAGGACCTAACATGCTTCAAATGTATTAACAAAAACATCTAAGTATTATTTTAGGTACGGTAGAGTAAAAGACATCAACGCTCGCGCAAAGATTGTCTTTAATGTTGAGGGGCAAACATTTCGATTTGTAATGAATGAAATTATTTTCATTATAATTACAGTAGGACCTAACATGCTTCAAATGTATTAACTAAAACATCTAAGTATTATTTTAGGTACGGTAGAGTAAAAGACATCAACGCGCGCGCAAAGAGTTTCATTAATGTTGGGAGGCAAACACTTCGATTTGTAATGAATGAAACTATTTTCATTATAATTACAGTAGGACCTAACATGCTTCAAATGTATTAACTAAAACATCTAAGTATTATTTTAGGTACGGTAGAGTAAAAGACATCAACGCCCGCGCACCATTTTTCTTTATGTTGGGAGGCAAACATTTCGATTTGTAATGAATGAAACTATTTTCATTATAATTACAGTACGACCTAACAGGCTTCAAATGTATTAAAAAAAACATAATAAGTATTATTTAAGGTACGGTAGAGTAAAAGACATCAACGAGCGCGCAAAGATTTTCTTTAATGTTGGGAGGCAAACATTTCGATTTGTAATGAATGAAACTATTTTCAATTATAATTGTAGGACCTAACATGCTTCAAATGTAATTAAAATCCATTTTTACGACGAGGTATTTACGGAATCGATCGGCAAATATTAAGTAACGTTCGAAAATCGAGACATATTCGACATACGACTCTCCTATTTTTAAAGATTGACACAAGGTCAAAATTCAAGAACTTGCTGGTCCACTGGTACATCTGCCAAAATTGCATTATATAGCATACCCTATAGCCGAGCACTAACCGCTAAGATACAGGCCTAGCCTAGCTTAGAGGACAAGGATAAACCTATTATACCTATTGTAATGCAGTATTAATTGAGCGTCGTAGTCGTAAAAACCAGCCTCTCAAGTATGAGTGTGCGGGTTCTATTCCAGGTCAGGCATGCACTTTCTCAGTATATTTTGGACATCAATGACTGCTTCAAAAGGTGAAGGAAAACATCTTGAAGAAACCTGGACTTTAAATCTGAAATCGCCAACCCGCATTGAGCAAGCGTGGTGATTACGCTCAATCCTTCTCTGTATGTGAGGAGACCTATGCCCAGCAGTGGGACGATAAAAGTTTGATGATGGTGATAATAAATATACACAAAAACTGAAAAATGTATTTTTTGTCCCAATAAATATTTGTATATTTTAATTAGCTGCACCCTGCTCTTTCACCCGTGTAAGTTTAAATTCCGTGGGAATATCTAGATAAAGATTATCCTATGTGTTATTCCTATTTATACAGTATCTGTGTGCCAAATTTCATCCAAATCTGTTTAGTAGTTTTTGCGTGAAAGTGTAACAAACATCCATCCATACATACTCACAAACATTCGCATTTATAATGTTAGTAGAATAATAATACCATGGAACTATAACCTATATTACTAGAACGCCCGATACAAAACAAATCGTAAAGTAAAAGGGACGGTGTCTGAGGAAGCTAAGCCTTCCTTAGCGTTTACATTAATTACATAACTCCAGTCATAATTAACTGCTTTAGGAAGCGCCACCCGTCACGTTCAACACGAACTGCAGTAGTTCTGATTTGAAATTAAATAATCTCATAGTAAATTATGCTACGGACTCACGAAGTTATGGACGTTATTATTCTGCTCGGTGGTAGGCAACAACATCAGCCGCATAAGTTACCACCCACCAGACAAAGTCTTGCCGCCAAGCGATTCGTCGTGTTCCGGCATGATGTCTGGTGAAGCCGTACGGAGTACGGGTCTGAGGAGTTGTGTTGCGATTTGTGCCGGGTACGATGTGCCTAATGTTGTTGTGTCGGGAGTTTGGTCGTGGAGGGTCTCCAGATCATCCTCTGGCGCAGCATCGCTGGTCGTGTTGTTGGGTTAAACATTGCATCACCTTGCTCAACTGCCGTCTTCCTTCCTATTCACTCAGTTTTTTTGAGTTAATAGGCTTCATAAGCCTAGTGCGCTTTATCATCAGCGATTGCATCACTGCTTACCATCAGGCGGGATTGCAGTCAAGTACTAGTTTATAACTAATAATAAAAAAAAAAACGTAATTAATAGCTAGGATATTTAAGAGGGGACTCTAGTGGTGCTTTCTCTATACAAACGTATACCGCTGTTTTCTTCGTGGATAATGCTTCTAGAACATTTTTTTTCTACAATTTTACACCGTGATTATACGTGCCCCTATCATTTGATTTTTTTTCGAACTTAATTAATAAAAGAAATACGATACCTCAAAATAGCGAAAAATAACCCATTTTTACCGTGATGTTCAGATGACTATTAGACAAACGTGATAAGTTTTTGACGAAAAAGAAAATAATAGAAACATAGGTTAGGTTTTTACTTTTCTTCAAAAATTTAATATAAAAATAATTGAGATCTGTCGTGTTTTGGAAAAGAAAATAGCGGAATACGAAACGTCGTTTGGTCAACGTTTTTGTAGGTAAAATCAGCCTGAGCTGGGTGGGGGCAGCAGCCCTTCCCTGGCTGGATGGCTGGTAGTAGCTGGATGAGACAGTCATATGAACACTAAGCGAAGTGTTTCGCCTTGTCTTTTAAACGCGTACATCGAGGGACTAGAACAATTAGCGAGAGGCGGTAGTTCCGTCGGACTACAATTTAAGTGTCTTCAAGGCTGGAGTAAATAGTCTCTTAACAAACTAGCGCGCTTTACCATGGACGATTGCATCACTGCTTACCATCAGGCAGGATTGCGGTCAAGCACAAATTTATAGTTTACTAGCTGCCGCCAGCGACTTCGTTCACGTGGAGTTAGTTGTGCTCTGCTCCTATTGGTCGCAGCGTGATGTTATATAGCCTAAAGCGTTCCTGGATTAATGGGCTATCCAAAGCAAAAAGAGTTTTTCAAATCACACTAGTTTTTCCTGAGATTAGCGCGTTCAAACAAATTCTTCAGCTTCATATATTAGTATAGATTTCAAAAAATGGCTACGGAAATTCAGTTACAATTCAATCAGGATACATTTTCACACAGACACATGTAAATTAGAGTAAAATAATAAAGTTCTAAAGACATTTTACAATAGTAAAATTTAATCCCTGACCTTTGCTAAGAATGCGTGTCTTTAGCAACTGTTAATGGGTTAAATGTTACATTCGCGATACAGCCAGTTGCCATGCGCAACAAAGGAAGGCAATTTGTTCACAATCGATACACAATAGCAAAACGATTCGAAATCATTCGATTAATTAAAACATCATTGAATCGATTCCGCTGTCGATGTCGGTTCGTTTAGAAAGCAGGGAACAATAGACTGCTGATGCATTTGAATTTGAACTATGCATTGATAAAGTTAGAGTTTAATTTGGCTTGTTCTGATGGTCTTAATGATAAGATTTATATTACATAATGAGTTGAAAAGTAGTGTTTTGATTGACGAGTGAATAATAGTAAATAATAATGTTATAGTAACGTCTGATAGTTAAATGAGAAGTAAGATCCATTGTAATTTCTGAATACATAATACTGCGTCGGTGTTAGCGTTTGGTATTTGAAATACATGAACATAATAATATATACATTTCATTTCAAGGTACACTATTAATAATAACTTAACTAAAATATCGTACAGAAAGTAATGTGCCGTTGGCACCTGTACTACTGAATTAATTCACAGCCACCAGCGCCTTCCAAGTTATACAATATGTAAAGAAAACCCTGTCCGATCCGTGAAGGTGTTGTTAGGTATCGATAACTGATTCTAATAATGCCCACAAAGACAGGCACAACTTAAAAAAAAAAATCCACCTAAAAAAATAAATATTATTTCGCAAAAAGAGGTAACTTAACACATGTGCGGTAAGCAACCCCATTCCGCAGGCGGCGGGAGGCATTGCACGCGGCACCTGTGACGTGGTCGCGTCGCTATTCGCTTATAATAATACCGGTGTTGTCACTTTTTTAAAAATTACCAAAGTTCGGGGAAATTGGAATGAATTCCCGAGAAAAAAGGATTATTTCAAAATTCATTAGTATTGTTACTATGATGATTATGTAAAATTTTATATTATATTTGTTCAAGTGTTTACCTAACCTTTATTATCCTTTTGGGTCGGACAGGGTTTTCTTTACATATTGTATATGTTAATACAACAAAAAAAAACTTCATTGGTCTAAATTCAAGGTTTCATTATAGAATGCCAAAAATATAAACGCGCAAACTGTAAAACTTTTCTAAGTCATATGTTCATTTTAAGTATATCTTGGACATCAATGACTGATTATAAGGTAAAGGAAAACATCTTGAGGAAACCTGGAATTTAAGTCTGAAATCGCCAATGAGCAAGCGTGGTGATTACGCTCAATCCTTCTCTATATGAGAAGAGACCTGTGCCCAGCAGTGGGACGTACAGGATTCTAGGTATATCAGAGTAGGAATTTTTCGCCATATATATTTTTATATTTATAAAGCCTTTTCAAAGTAAAGTGCAATAGATAAGTGGTCAAAATAAGTGGCACATCATTTCTTTTTAACGGACTTCAAAAAGGAGGAGGTTATTCAATTCGACCGTATATATGCTTTTTTTTTTTTATGTTTGTTCGCGCATAATTTCGTCGTTTATGAACCGATTTTGATAGTTCTTTTACTGTTGGAAAGAAGACGATCCCAAGGTGGTCCCATGATAAGGATATCAGGGTTTGATAGTGGAAGACCAGAGAAAACAAGGGGAACATTCAAAAATTGCAGGCGACTAGTGCATTTCTTAGCATTTTCATTAAGTATTTTAAAGCACTACAATTTAATAAAGGTCTGGAGTAGATCTGATGATGGAGCCGGGAGACAGTCGAAGGAACTCCTCAACAATTCACAGCGGCTACCTTGTGTTTGGGCTCGATTAATTTGTATTGATAAGAACTTTACACCTAGATGGGTTGTGACTATCATAAGAGCTCTGATGATGAAGACAGAGGCCAGTTCCAGGAACTCCTCAACGGTTTACAGTAGCTACTTTGTGGTTGGACTTAATTCATTTATATTGATGAGACCTTTGCACCCATTGGGTTAAAATAATGGTCTGCGGTAAATTTGATGATGAAGACCATAGGCAGTTGAGAGAATACTTAAATTGAAGTAAACAAAATTACGTTGTTTCTCAACTATATTTGCGTCAGCTTCCAGTCTGACCGGATGCAACTGAATACATAGTACCTACTTTTAACAACTAAAAAGTGTAAAATAAAAACTTTTTTACAAAAAAAACAACTGACTTCCAAAAAGCACTACAAAGTGAAAAATAACTAATTTCGGAAGTCGGTGTCAAAAACGAATATGCAAAACCAAAGACACCGACTTCCGAAATTAGTTATTTTTCACTTTGTAGTGCTTTTTGGAAGTCGGTTGTTTTTTTGTAAAATAGTTTTTTTAACATAATCTTTTTTTTTGTAATTATAAACTAGTGCTTGATCGCAATACCGCCTGATGGTAAGCAGTGATGCAATCGTTGATGGTAAAGTACGCTAGTTTATTAAAAGCATATTCACTTAAATTATAGTCAGATGAAAAAATCGCCACCGGAAAATTATTTCAGCCTTTCAATGTACGCGGTATAAAAGAAAAGGCGAAACGCTTCGTCCGGATCTTAATGGTGTCAACAAATGTAAGGGCGGATACTCGCCGAATTAAGTCATGCAATTACTGCGCACACTCTTCAATATGCATCCCGGTCCCCGCACAGTGCAAATATTTGTATGCAAGAATATGAATATTTGCACTGGTCTGGTCGTGCCTCGGAAAGCACGTTAAGCCGTTGGTCCCGGTTGCCATACGAACATCTAATGGCAGTCGTTACGGGTTGTAGGAGCCCTCAAAAGTCCAACAATTAGTCTAGCTGCAATGCTTCGATGTCGCCTTCGGATTGTGGAGGTCAGACGGCAGTCGCTTCACGGGAAATGTCGAAGTTTAGCCATATCAGCAGTTAGACTGGTAAAGCGGACCCCAGACTCCAAAGCTGAAAAAGCTTCGGATGCGACTGGGATTAACGCTGAGATGATGATGATGATGATGACTCTTCAATATGCATCATAATCGAACACATTCTGAATTATGTACTGAAAACATCATATTAAACGTATGGATGGATGAATGTTTGTTGATTTTTCATGCAAGTCGTTTTAGTAAGGACATATACATAGAGAAGAACGAGCAAGAAACTCCCAAACACACTTACAAATCAAAATAATATGGTTGGCTAGTATTGGCTACATCATTCATGTATAAAATCAAGCATTTGAAAACAATGTAGATCATTAAAAGCGTCCCTAATGAATGGAAAAATAAATATCAAACATTTAATTATGATAAGCCACGAAAGTATATCGAACACCAATTCGTAGGACAGGAAAACCTAAACATGGCACAATAATATCGATTCTGCAGAACAACTAAATACTGCTTGCAACATATTATAAAGATTGCTATCATTTTACACATTCAAATGATTAACAAGGGCAGTGTCAATGTCCGGGAGTCAATTGTTGTACCAAATATAGATTACAAGCTTTCCGCCCGCGGCTTCGCCTGCGTAGAATTCGGATGTATCGCGCTTTTTAAATTTCCTTCGGGAATATATTTTTTTTCAATAAAAGGTAGTCCTGAAGATAAAGAAGAAAAACCCCTGAAGATTGATGAAGTCCTGAAGATTGTCTGTGCCAAATTTCATCAAAATCGGTTGAGAGGTTTAAACGGGAAAGCGTAACAGACAGACAGACAGAGTTACTTTCGCATTTATAATATTAGTATGGATTCTACATACCGACCATGATACACATAAGAAAATGCATATCATTAGTGGTGGTAGGTAAGTCATAGAAATAACAATACAATGTCTTGTTGAATTATCAGTGAATCATGATGACAGGCAGACGGATTGTCTTATGTACTTACAATGCACAATGAGGAAAAGCATAGGGACTAGAAAGACGTATGTAAATATTTAGGAATTTGGGCTTTAGACACTTGGTAAGAAGTAAATGCAGCGCAACGGTGCGCTGGAGTCCAAAACAGGACTGCGCTGGCAAAAACACAGAGATTATAGCATAGAAATATTTTTAGACATAGTTGTAGTAGATGCTTTTTACACTGTTCAACTGGAAACGTTAAATGAACCAGCTATTAAAGGTTTTTTTTTTTGTTTTAGGTGAATGGCATCCCGCTGTTGAAGCTGGAGAGGTGGCTGGGCACATCCCCAGCCGATGCCTAACTTGTAGCTTGAGTTTGTTTTGCCCTAATAAAAAATAAGCCTGCATAAAATAAAAATTAAAAATGGTTTACAAAATAAAATAACAATTAAAAGTAACACTTATTTATAAAGCAGGACAAAAACTAGTTATAATATGCAGGTATATCTAATCTTAGCATCTTTACCTACCTACTTCATAGATTTATAAAATCCACACGACAACGACAAACGACGACGACATACGACAGCGACACACGACACATGATAACAGCCCAATCAAATGGACACATCACACCATCTAACAAAGTCTACATAATGTATCACACAGCCCCTGAGAACTCCATTTGTAGATTAATGAATTGCATGCAAAAACCTAAGAACAATGACCCTAGAACAATGATACCGTTCACAATGAAAGGAAAACGCCTGATGGTCCTACCGACGGAATATAAAGGTTTATAGCATTCCTTTGACTGCCGATGGTTTGATGTAGACATCAAAATTTGTATGCAGGAAAACAGTCGATCCATAATAGATGGTATTAAGCCAGAGTTCGCACGAAGAGTACCTACGTGGTGATTACGCTCAATCCTTCTTTGTATGAGAGGAGACCTGTGCCCAGCAGTGGGACGATAAAAAGGTTGAAGATGATGATGTGTGGACGGACAACACATGTGTACTGACACATTGCCAATTGACAGTAAGAAATAAATTGCGATAAATATACGAGAATGACAAATTGAAACCCAAAATAATTATTTATTATAGTTTCAAGCTTTGACATGACAATAAACTTTATGATGTTATTAATTAAAAGGATCTGGTTGCAAATAAAGATATAAAACAGAATATACAATGAGGATAAGAAAATATACACACAGATTTTCGTCACGTCAAATCAAAAACAAGTTGTAAATCATATAAAGATAATAAATTTATACTGCCTATTTCCATATTTATGTAAAAATTAATATACTGATTCCTACGTCATTGGGTTTCTGGAAGACTCTTGAATTTAATTTGTTGTCAAAACTCATGTTTATATAAATGATTAATTTTTCTTATTTCAATTAACCTATCAAGGCATAACAATAGGTGTTTTGACGGCAGAAGATTCAGAATAATAATAATTAATTTATTTGAATTAATTTTAATGACATGTTAGGCACAACAAACAAAAGATAGTAAACAATAATTGAAATTTAAAATATAAATTAAAATCTTTTTATAATGAATGATACAAATAGCTTGACTGGGCTCGCGAGGTTGTCGACAACTAGGTAGTTAATTCAGTCACCATTATAGCGATAGTCGTGACAGCCAATAACTTAATAGTCAAGAGCTTCAACCAACACCTCAGGAGGCTCTCGTTAGGCAGCTGGATCAAGAGCCTGATTCAGAAAGTGGTACTTCTGGACACGGCTCGCATTGTCAGGAGGTTCCTCTCTCTGGAGCCCTGACCGCCGGTAGCTTGGACCCTGTTCCCGATAAAGGTAGGCTACTATTTTTTATATATTTAAAAATACAATTTATATGTAAATATCTTGAAATAAAGAAAAATTATACTTATAAAGAATGTATTTAAATATTGGGGCAATAATAATATCCCCAGGGAAGTGCCCTAACAAGCGTTGCACGGGATTCCGGATTGCTCCAATAAGAGGTTAAAGACCCTCTCCATGTGCTGTGATCAGCGGGGTGGTTTAGTGGGTAAGAATCTCACACTCCCTGCTCTTTTCCCCCACCGTTTAGGCACCTTTCGAAGGTATCCATAGAAAACCAAAGAGGAACATGATTTGTAAAGTAATATTTTTGACCAAAGTCGGTGTTGTTTTTTGTAAAGGTTTCATCATCATTCCACAGTTGGTTATAGGCTTCGCTTTGGTTGCGACAATCCCCATATGCATTTGTAATGTGACAATCTCACAGATACTAGACTGAAAGGATAATTTATAGTTTGCTATCAAACATACTTGAGCTTAATGACTCAATTAACTTCTTCATCATAATTGGGCGGTACCAAAAACGTGTCTTTATTACAAAATTTCCGCTAACTTAAGGACTGGCTTATTTGCGTCCAACAAGTATACCTCAATAAACATTCCTTAATTGGGAGTCGCCAGCCAACCTTGTATTAACATTCTAATTCAAATATTCACAGTAAAATCTTTGTCCTAAACCCATAGTTCGCTATATGAAGCATATTTTCCCAGCAACTTGCGAAACGGTCCGTTACTGGAGCAAGGTCGGCTTCAGGGCCATGCGGTCTCATGTCGAATGTCAGCTGGCTTTCCACTAGCATCGAAACGTTGTACGATTATCGATAATCGCATAACTATAATCGATGTTAGCGAAAATGCGAGAGGATAATTGGTTTGTTTAATCGATGTTATCAAGGTTGGAGTTGCATCGTTAGTTTTGGATTGATGATCTGGTTGTTAGAGGTTTTTGTTGATGTATAAATTTATGAGTTGAAGTAATGATAACTTGGGTTACGAACTTATGGGTAACCACTTGGTACTTGGACGGACGACAGCTAGTCAAGCTACCCAAAACTGTCAAATATTCCTAATTAACCTTGAGTCTTTATACATTAGTCATAAAGTTGAAAATGTAATAAAGAAATCTGACAGATTGTAGTAGCTTGATGTGCTGTCATCTGTCCCATTTATTCTGTGAGCAAGTTCTTGTAAAACAATTTCCTCAATCGACGGAGCGGATCTTTTCTGTGATGATCCCTCAACGTGTACTTTAAGATATCATGCCAATCTCTTTAAAATTTCCACGAAGTAAATCGCCAGTTCTTTGGCCTATATCCTGAAAGATACGTATTTTTATATAGTTTTTGAAAAGTGATGGTCAAGTGGTATCCGCCGCGACTTACGAATTGTAGGTCATAGGTTCGAACATAGACAGACAGAGTGCTGTACTTTATGTAAATTGCATTATGAAGATTAGCTCTGTCCAACCATTAGTTATTCCCCTTCATTATTGATAACCGAAACCGAATGAATGATGAGACATCGATTACAAAATCGATTATGTATTGATGTGAGTAATAGTATGGAACGGGCACATGAAATTGTAAAGAATTCAGATTCCATACATTAATTTCATTATGAAGTTTAAATATGCAAGCATCAAAGGGGCAATGTCTTAAAAAGGACACATATAACACGTACATACAAAAAGGTAAATAAACGCATGTAAAACACAAAATAGATTTATAATCACGAGTTTAAAACAGAAATGTTGACGGCTTTATGGCGTGATTGTGACAAAAAGGCATGACTCAGCATATAGCTGTGATATACAGAATTGAACAGAATACTCATTAAACATAATACACCATATATTCATCATCATGTCAGCCGAAAGACGTCCACTGCTGGACATAGACCTCCTCTAAGGATCTCCACGACGACCGGTCCTGCGCCTCCCGCATCCAGCGGTTTCCCGCGACTTTCACCAGGACGTCGGTCCACCTTGTCGGGGGTCTACCCACGCTGCGTTTTCCGGCGCGTGGTCGCCACTCGAGAATCCGTCGGTCCCATCGAGCCCGGTCCACTGCCACTTTAGTGTTGCAATTTTTCGGGCTAGGTCGGTTACTCTCGTTCTTCTGCGGATCTCTTCATTTCTGATTTGCCTACGCGGTTAAACCCAAAGCTTAGCCTTCTCCATTGCCCTTTGAGTGACCTTGAGCTTTCTTATAAGGCCCATTATTAGCGAACACGTCTCAGTTCCATAACCTATCACTGGCAACACACACTGGTCGAAGACTTTTGTTGTACGAGAAGAGTCTACGTAGCTTTCTAAAAGTAGACCAGCCGAGTGGGATTTGAAGATTGACCTCTTTCTCGAAGTTGGGCATTCCTAACTGGATAGTTTGTCCCATATAAATGACAGAATATAAATTACACAGTATAAATATTAAGATTTTATAAAGGGTGGCCACAGCGCAGAGGTACGCCCTATATCTATGGTTATTATTTTTAAGCACTATGTAGGGACATGTTGTTTAGAAATAACAGTTGTACGGCCTATCGGTCAGGTTAAGCTGCACTCCGTAGATGTGTGATAATCTTTTCATACCAAGACCCGTCCGTGTCTCGGAAAGCACGGTAAGATCGTAAGCAAGCCAAGCCTCTTGAGAAACCTACATAAATGTATGTATCTAAAAACGTGTTTTTCAAAAACCATTTTTTTTTAAATAATGATAAACTAGCGCTTGACTGCAATCCCGCCTGATGGTAAGCAAAGCAGTGATGCAATCGTTGATGGCAAAGCGCGCTAGTTTACTAAACCCATTCACTTAAAAAACCTTAGTGAATAGGAAGGAAGACGGCAATTGAGCGAGGTGGTGCAATGTTAAACCCAACAACACAACTAACGATGCTTCGTCAGACAGAGATTGATGTGGAGACCCTCCACGACCATACTCCCGACACAACAACATTTGACGCATCGTACACGGCACACATCGCAACACAACTGATCAGACCCGTCCTCGGTACGGCTTCACCAGATATCATACCGGAACACGACAAATCTCTTGGCGGCAGGACTTTGTCTGGTGGGTGGTAACTTCTGCCGACAGCCAATGTTATGGCCTACCACCGAGATTTGATTCTTAAATCGTTTAAGCTGTCTGTAGCGTTATCGATCAGTCACGGAACTATTTTTTTGCTAAGAAGCGAAATCGAAATGGCCACCAAACGAATCTAAAAGTAAGAGTTAAACAATCGATTATAATTATTTCACGAGGACTGTTTCTCAATAACAGAAGGTCATAACGAACGGATATACAGCATTACACGTGAGAAAAAGTGCAGTACTTAATAGTTTGCGAGGAAATGATGCATTAGTGAGCTTGTGAAATATGATTGTAGCTGTAATTTGTTATGCTAGAGTAATTTTAAGATGGATCGGGAATTATTTCGTTAAAACTTTTGTGTGTATGTGACTTTGCATGTGTATATGTTTAATACATAACATATAAAATAAATAATTGTGTTTTTTTTATGATTGGTTTCATTGTTTTTTTCTAGGTGGCAGGGACTGTTTTCTGCTACTATACTGAACTATACTGCATTCGGAATAGGATAAGACATTTAATTTTCTTTTACTGTCGGTTCAAGCGATTCTGAATTCTATTGCGCTGGAGCATCAACTTAATAGAATTCAGAATCGCTGACAAATGATAGCTGAATGAAATAGCTGGCACTGTAATCACTATTTTTCTTTTAATGGCATTATCATATGCCTAACTGCGCCACGGAATAGAAGTTATAGTAGATTACAAGCCAAGGGCTGTAAGGCATCAATTGCAGCCCGAGATCTTACACCCAAGCTCACTACTCTGCTTTACATCTCTATTGTGAGTTAAGTAGAAAAGAAAAACCAGCATTACAAGAATAAACAATATTTAAAGTAAAAGTTTTCTATTCCGCAATTTTTCATTTTTTTTTTAATTTTTTTTTTCTAGAACGAAATTGAGCTTCGCCGTTCGATATTTAAAATTAATGACTATTATACTCATACGAAGACAAGGCTGCATAGCGAAGCGACCTCTTTTGACATTGAGCTGAATGCATGATGTCTATTGCCAGTATGATACTTAGATGTACGCGAACTTTTTGAAAGAGTGTAGAGTTTTTTTTAAAATTACCTACCGCCCTGGGGCTTTTCTAGCTACATTATTATCCTAGAGCGCTAATATTGGTAAACGGAACATATGTATATCAAATTCCAAAAAATTTTCATTGATGGGAAAATTGAAGGTAAATTTACCCGGGTACCATAATTAAGTTATATTTAAAAAAAAAAATGACAGGCGAAGTGATAGATGAAAAATAATAAATTAAGTTTTTATCCCGATAAAAGAACATATTGACCACAATAAGGCTCTTTGATATTTACCCTACTTAACCTACCCAGATACGAAGTTTAATAAGACACCTTAAATAAAAACAAAAGTCACATCATACATTCAACAAACATAGGTACCTATGTCTCTTTTCTCAAAACATACAATACCTGACATATAGAAATCACTTCCAAAGAAAACTCCCATAGCCTTGCTACATTTCACAAAAGACAAGCAGACTACTTCACTATAACATATACACACTACATAACATTTAAAACTGTAAACAATAGAAAGTACTTATATAATCTGTGTGAAGTTCGCGCTTGTCTATGGTATGCTGTCAAAATGTCACTTTTGGGTTGTTCGCTTTTAGTTGGTGTTAAATGTGGTTTCAGAATGAATAGACATTGTTTTGGTGATCTTAAGAGAAGGTGATGCGAGAATTGAGATGACGTATATTTGGGGTAGCTTATGAAGAAAAGGATACATCCGTGTTTCGTCGTTTTATTTAATGAACATTATTGTTACTCGAAGTAAGAAATGATATAGAAGAATGCACTAGTTATTGAAAATTTACAAAATGTGCTAGCGATGTACCTATATATGTATGTCACTGAGTTTAAGATATATTTATAACTAGCTTTCCGCCCGCGGCTTCGCCCGCGTGGAGTTCGGTTATATCGCGCTTTTTAGATTTCCCTCGGGAACATCATATTTTTCCGGGATAAAAGGTAGCCCATGTTCTTTCTCAGGGTCCAAAGATTCTCTGTGCCAAATTTCATCAAAATCGGTTGAGAGGTTTAAGCGGGAAAGCGTAACAGACAGACAGACAGACAGACAGACCGACAGACAGACAGACAGACAGAGTTACTTTCGCATTTATAATATTAGTATGGATTTACAGTTTCCGGACAGCACAGCGTGTGTTGCAGATTATATGAATGAATTTATAATATCCATAAACAACAAATATTTAATATAGACCTTGAACCACTTCAATAACACGAAAAAATTTTGCAATGTGTAATATGTAAAATGAACTTGAAAAGCAATTGGACAAACAACCTTAATTTTAAATTAAGATTAACAAATTGCAATATGAAATATTAGTAACGGCTTTCGAAAAAGCCGGAACCCATTCCAATGATTGGCTTTAAAAACAAGGACCAAAAAATCTAATTTAAAATTAATGAGTAGGACATTGTAACGGAACAGAATAACTCTGAAACAATACCTAAATCCGTTTCTTATCACACATAATAATAATGGGCACAGATTATAAAAGGCCACTGAACTAATCAAGTAATCTCTCATTCATACATTCATTCGTTCATTTCCTGGTTTATTTTTAATCACACCAAGGCCGCCGCGACATTCTGCCTTGTTCAATTATTAAAAAAATGCCGCCACATTTGAATCCGGAAGGAAATATATAAAATACTTTATGGTTAATTGTTTGTCATTTCCGAAAACAATTGAGTTTTTAAAAGACAGTTTTAATTTTCTTGAGCAACAATGGAACGTATTTAGCTGGTGATTAAACAATTCACACGCGATATGCGTGTGAATTGTTTAATCACCAGCTAAAACTACCATTATTATATAGTTAGAATTGGTTTCCGTTATTTCCGTTAATAAAATAAAATGCACGTGATTTATTTGCCTATGTGCAATTAATTATTCGCTGCTTTGATAGCGTTTTGATTCAAGTGTAGTTGTAATTGGTATCACAACGATATACGGACTTGCTAATGTATGTTACTAAAAGTAGCTTGTTCGTGATTATGATAAAAACAAAATATAGACTAGTTAGTTGTTCGAGAAAGCAAAGTGTGTGCACTTATTTGATGACGCTCATGCCATTTATTAATTGTTTAGTAGATTCATGAGGATCTAAGTTGCTAAACCTAGAAGGACAATGTATATAATACAACATATTGCAAAGAAAAAAAAAAAGAAAACTACACAATTATTGTATTCGATCTCCTTTATTTGAATGAAGAACATGAGATTTTTAAATTATAGATAGAACAACAATCCGAACGACATACTTTACAACGTTGAAATTTCATTGCAAGCAAAATTATTTAAGGATTTTGTAACAAATGGTCACTCAAAAAGCGACTTAGAATATATTTCCGTAATGTAGGTAACTGTTTAAGTGGCGATGGAATATAAATTTATCTGTGATTATGAATACTGCTATAGGTTCTTATACAAGAAATTGAAAAAGGAAATACCAAAATTTGGATCCGCTATCCATATTGAGGAGCTTTGTTTTGAAATCAACCGGAACTCGTATTTTAACTTTACCGATATTCATAACCTAATGACGCATTGACACGGAAAAGTTGCCAATTTTGTACAGCTTTAGCCTACCCGAAAAAGGAGTATGTCGTCGTAATCGAAATAGTCGACCGTGTGGACTCAATGCCCGAGCTGGCCTAGCATAGTATGCAGTTGCAATAGAACAAGAGACCAGCTTATATTGGTTGAGTGACCTCCAGCTGGCAACCTACTGTGGTCATAATTTCAGTCAAAGACTTCTACAGTAGGACACAGGCCCCCCAGAAATATCACCATTTTAACCGATTTTTGTGCTTCTCGCAATGATGAAGGTAGGTATGAGTCCACCTTGTAAGACTCCTTCCAACGCTACGTCTTCCGGCACACCTTATGGCCTAATAGGCCATCTGTTCAGCGAGCACTGCCAGTTCGTCAACTACGATCTACTTAGAACAATCACTCCCAAATATGCATTGATATAATATTAACTAAGGAAGATAAGTCACTAGCGCACTGAAAATGAAGCGTACAAAACATTATAATTCTAATGTCTTGCCTTAGTCACTCTCGATACACTCGTAAAAACAAACGACAAACACTAACAGCGCAAACGACAAACACTAGCCATCTTTTTCTTCTCTATGCTTTAGATTGCGCCCCATCTCACTCAAACTGTACCAACGTGTGAAATGTACGCAGAATAAAAAATTTGCATGTGTGTGCTGCTGCTCCGATCGGCACATTTATTTTGGTTAATTTGTTAGAGCATAATTATCATATCTGTTTAATATTATGTCAATGCAAATATGACATATAAAAACCCACTCCATGAAGTTCAACTCCAAACAGTAGAGCACATCCAATTATCCAAGTAAGCACTGAACCAGCTCAAACATCCAGGTCAGCTCGCCACGTGACACCGTATGTAGCGCACGCGCAACGCTCGGCACACTTCGGACACTTTCGTTCTCCGTCGCACTTTCGTTTTCACTGCGGAGTGTCATGACGTCACTGCCTTGTTAGTGGCGGAGATACGATTAAGTTTTAGTAGACTATTGTTGCTTGGGAAGGCTAAAATAATACTTTTAGGTATGGTAGAGAGAAGAGCACGTGTTTTACTTTCGCTCTGTATCTTTGATATTTTTTCTCACTCTGGACCTGTTTGCATGTAATAATCCATACTATTCATACTATATCCATACTAATATTATAAATGCGAAAGTAACTCTGTCTGTCTGTCGGTCTGTCTGTCTGTCTGTCTGTCTGTCTGTCTGTCTGTCTGTTACGCTTTCCCGCTTAAACCTCTCAACCGATTTTGATGAACTTTGGCATAGACAATCTTTAGACCCTGAGAAAGAACATAGGCTACCTTTTATCCCGGAAAAATTTGATGTTCCCGAGGGAAATCTAAAAAGCGCGATATAACCGAACTCCACGCGGGCGAAGCCGCGGGCGGAAAGCTAGTAATATTATAAATGCGAAAGTAACTCTGTCTGTCGGTCTGTCGGTCTGTCTGTCTGTCTATTACGCTTTCCCGCTTAAACTTCTCAACCGATTTTGATGAAATTTGGCACAGACAATCTTTAGACCCTGAGAAAGAACATAGGCTACCTTTTATTCCGGAAAAATTTGATGTTCCCGAGGGAAATCTAAAAAGCGCGATATAACCAAACTCCACGCGGGCGAAGCCGCGGGCGGAAAGCTAGTATGACATAAGTCGAGAAGTAGATAATCTTAGCTATAAGGAACAGTGAATTCTGCATTTGAAGATCATCAAGCTGTGAGTTATTGATTTCGTATCAGTATTAGTAGTTTTTTATTCCCTTAGGAAATATTTTATTGAAGTGAGAACTCTTTTAAGTTGCACTGTTGACATTGACAAACTAAACTAATTTAAAGTTGAGTGCATCTTTTTCTTCCCAATCCATTAAGAAAAGGACAGAAGATAAAATATTTGTTTAGACCTGTCAAAATTAAGATATTTCATAGACAATTGTGACAAAAACAGACGTGAATAAAAACATGGCGTCTAAAAATACGTCAATTCACATCAGACGGTCACTAATTTGAAACGATTAAACAAATTTTCATCTTCTGTCCTTTTCGTAATAAAGTTGAAAAAATGAAATGCACAGCGTGGCTACCATGAGTTTTCATTACGAGACTCGATCGTCGATAACGAGCGCATTTGGCGCTGTCATTGGTTGAGAGTTCTTACAACCTTGAAGCGGGCCAATCGAGCTTAAATTTAGTTTAGTTGAGAACATGGGATTTGGTACCACTGAACGGGTAAAGCTGAATCGGGGAATCTCGACTCCACCCGGTTAGTAACGCTTATCTGTATACTTGGCACTGAATCACTTATCGTGTAATCATAATCAAACACCTTCTTTCTCTTTCTCAAGCTCATTTTATCATCATGCCTTCTCGCAAATTACTTCAGCTTGAGAGTAAAATTAACTTACTTTAAAAGTTACCACAGTGTCTGAGGACTAAAGTCTTTGACCAGTGTGTGTTGCCATCCGCAGAAGAACCAAAGTCACCGATATAGCTCTGCGAGTCGCTAAACTTAAGTGGCAGTGGGCAAGGCACATTGCTCGTAGAACCGATGGCCGATAGGGCAGTAAGGTTCTGGAGTGGCGGCCACGTACTGGAAGACGCAGCGTAGGGAGGCTCCCAACAAGGTGGACCGATGGGGTGGATCCAAGGTCGCGGGAAGCCGATGGATGCGGGCAGCACAAGACCGGTCAACGTGGAAAGCCTTGGTGGAGGCCTTTATCCAGCAGTGGACATCTATAGGCTGAAGAAGAATAAGAAGAAAAGTAATCACTTATTGTTAATCGAAACAAACTTCTTACAAAAGCATAAGTGCTTTATTATTACATCTCGTTACTCAAGAGTTAATTATAATATTTTTTTTTTTACTTTTTCTAGTTAATGTCGGGTAGACTAATTTGTGATCATAAATATTTATTAATTTTCGGTCAAATGAAACACGTATCAATTAGTATTCCAATCAGCATGCAGACAATTAAAAATATTTTTTGCCTTTATTTGGCTTTTAAAATCTAAAATAACAGAAATAGATAAAAGTTATTGAATGACCATTTGTTCTTCATCAAATGTTTGCTTAATTAATAATTTGTTTATAACTTAGATATATAGTTTGTAAGATGATTGGATTAATCGTAAAGTATACTTAAAATATAATTACGTGTATTTCGGAATAATACATGTATGATAACGTATTCTAGAATCTATCTCTTGATCCTCATCATCATCATCATCAGCCCCTACTCATCCACTGCTGGACATAGGCCTCCTTCATGGCACGCCAACAAGCTCGATCCTGAGCAGTTCTCCGCCAGCCACTACCAGCCACCTTTTTGATTTCGTCGCTCCATCTCGCCCAAGGGCGTCCCACGCTACGTTTGCCGAGATGCGGTCTCCACTCAAACTATCTTTTGATGTTATTACTTTATTTATTTATTTCATTTTATTTATATGATAAATGAGATCCACTGAGTTAGTAACAATAGTCTTAACCTATGTTAGTACCCAATCAATAGAAACCTACATTATTAACACACTTCATCCCTGCTCAGTATGCTTATCGCATTATTTGCATTATTGCATTGCCAATAATTCTAATAAGTTTTTATCAAAAATTTAAATGGCAATCATCATGATCATCATCATCAACAACCTTTTTATCGTCCCACTGCTGGGCACAGGTCTCCACTTATGCAGAGAAGGATTGAGCGTAATCACCACGCTTGCTCAATGCGGGGAAACGGCAATATTTAGTGTTAATTATGACCACATCGGCTTAAATATAAACTGCTTTATTGATTTTGAAAATAAAATAAATGTAGGACAAAATATTACAACGCCGATATAAAAAAAAAAATAACAAAAACATATAAATTTAAATAATTTCAAAACATGCCAGCAACCAACCTCATTCATCAAATATCGAATGTTAAATTAATTTTAACGTAATTATTACATTATGAATAATTAGTTTATAAATGGTTGGCAACTGAATACTGGTCGGATTACGTTGGCGTCTTGTTCGGTCATAGTTGATAATGTATTATACAATGTTGATAAAACGGGTAATATGGATAACAACTATTATTTCACAAACAGGTTTCTTATTACACAGTAGGTTATTAGGTGTTTTACTTGTTTTATGAATTTTAAGATATAAAAGAGAATATTGAATTTACGCTGATATTTATAGCTAGAAGATATTATCTTAGCTTATGTTTTAGATAATCTTACCTACATCGCAGGGAGAGTCAAACACCTAACTCCATTCCGTATTGACAACCACTCTAACATACAACTGTTTGTTTTTTACTTTAGATGTATGTAAAACTTTTTAATCAAGATCATATAAAGACTACATACATAGACTGGCCGCTTAACCCCTGAATATGAACTAATTTATAATTCGCTGAAAATAAAAGAGCTAAATAAATTTAAACGGAGTTATCGGTGCTTATTTTTCTTTGTAATATGGAATAGGTAACACCGGTTAGATAAATGGGGAAAATCCCTTATGGAGATGACGTTTATAATGAATCCATCCAAAAATACCTAGATTAAACTACAATGAAAAAACAAAAAAAAAAAAAACAAAACTTCAGGATTAATGTTATTACTGCTGTTCCAAGAATCCAATTATGAAATCGAAGAGAATGAATAAAAAATAAATTTCACAGAATCAGATTTTTGCACAATAATAAAAATGTGTCACTATATCAAAGCGTACTTCTGTGCATAATAACCGGCAAACATAAAAAGTGTAGTAGGTACTATTAATAGTACATAATAAAAAGTGTGAAAATATTAATAATACAGTAAAAACAAATTGGCCACTATGAAATTACGAGATATAAAAATAAGTTTCACAGCGTTGTAAATTAATATTGTCGTGTATTTTTCCTATAGCCTAAACGAATAAAACATATTTAATTTATTTTTCATACGTTTCACAATGTCAAATAAATCTTGTGTGTATGAAAATATTAAAGTGTGTATAATGTGAAAGTTTGTGAGTAAGGCTGGATGTTTGTTACTCTTTCAAGCAAAAATTACTACACAGATTTAGATAAAATTTGGCACACACATAGTTTAAAACCAGGAAGTTTGTTTGAACGCGCTAATTTCAAGAACTACTGGTCCGATTTGAAAAATTTTGCGTTGGATAGCCCATTAATCCAGGAAGGCTTAAGGCTATACATATAACATCACGCTGCGACCAATAGGAGCGGAGCATAACTAACTCCACGCGAACGAAGTCGCTGGCGGCCGCTAGTTGAAATATATAACTAATATGTTAAATTAACAACATCAATTAGTTTTTACTTAGAAGTGAATGTTGAAATCCGGTAACGTTTTTTGTTTTCAGTGTAACGGGTTGGGAAAATCCGGGTGCAAGTAAAATCTGTAGGGTAATTCCGTAACATTACTCTCAGGAGCAATGAGTTTAATTTTGACAGTACAACAACATCCATTGCGTTAATTAGGTTGTTGAGTAGACGCATTTTAGAACACATGGGGCAATGGATTAGCAATATGCTTCGAAATGATTCCGACTGATAGTAATAGCACAGTATAAAAATCATACAGTAGGTCGACGCCTTTGATCTCGTGTAAAATGCCGACATCGTCTAGATAGTAACGCATCGGCCAGGGTTGTCACAAATAAACAATATTTATGAAATTATTTATTTATTGCAGACCAACAACGATAGCCGTATTATATTTAATTAATTTGCTATTTTTACTATGGGAACAACTTGAGACAGATTTAAGTTATTTAGATGTCATTTTCGTAACCAGTACCCCAATCGACCTCGGAATTAACACCCGTATCATATTAATATACATTTAAATTGGTGTCCGCCATCTTGGATTTCAAAAAGGGTGGCTTTTTCGTAACAAGCATCCCAATTATACTCAAAATTGACAATCATATCAAATTATAAAACAAATAAATAAAAAAAACAAACACGTGTTAGCCCTTAATGATAGATACCGAGCTACGAACATCGTTTTGTTCGCAGCTCGGGTGCTGCTTACCCGCGTCTCGCTCCTCACACCCCGCACGATTGCTCTGTCTAGACGTCTTCGTCGGACGACTGTATGATTTTTAGACTGTGGTAATAGTGTTACGTGATTAAGGTGTTGATTAATACACATGTTTCTACTTAATAATTCACACTATCTCATAACAACTTCCTTAGTTCCTTACATACCTTCCTCAAACAAAAATAGTGTTCACAATCTAAGAACAATACCATAACTATGGGAAGTTTTTGTTTGTGGTTCCTATTACAACTGCTTACGGGAGGTCATTAGTGCTATGTGTTATAAAACACGTAAGTAGCACGTAAATATTAGATGGCCATATATAATTAAATAGTAATCTATATCCTACTTCAATTATACAATTATTATAAACATGACTCATCATCATCATCCCAGCGTTAATCCCAGTCGCATCCGAAGCCTTTTCAGCTTTGGAGTCTGGGGTCCGCTTTACCAGTCCAACTGCTGATATGGCTAAGCTTCGACATTTTCCGTGAAGCGACTGCCGTCTGACCTCCACAACCCGAAGGCGACATCGAAGCATTGCAGTTAGACCAATTGTTGGACTTTTGAGGGCTCCAACAACCCGTAACGACTGCCACTAGATGTTTGTAGGACAACCGGGACCAACGGCTTGACGTGCTTTCCGGGGCACGACCAGACCAGTGCAAATATTCATATTCATGCATACAAATATTTGTTAAATTTAAAATATCGTAATGAATGCCATTGAACTGTCATGCTGAAGCCGTACGGAGGACGGGTCTGAGCAGTTGTATTGCGAAGTGTGCCGGGTACGATGCGCCGAATGGTGTGTCTGGAGTTTGGTCGTGAAGGGTCTCCAGATCAACCTCCAATGCGTAGCATCGTAGGCCGTATTGTTGGGTTTAAAATTGCATCACCTCGCTCAGCTGCCGTCTTCATTCTTATTCACTCACTTTTTTTTTTTTTGAGTGAATAGGCTCTTAATAAATTAGGGCACTTTACCATCAACGATTACATCACTGCTTACTATTAGGCGGGATTGCGGTCTACTACATACATCCACACTAATATTATAAACGCGAAAGTAACTCTGTCTGTCTGTCTGTTACGCTTTCCCACTTAAACCTCACAACCGATTTTGAAGTTTGGCACAGACAATCTTTAGACCCTGAGAAAGGACATAGGCTACCTTTTATTGAAAAAAAAAAATGTTCCCGAGGGAAATCTAAAAAGCGCGATATAACCGAATTCCATGCGGGCGAAACCGCGGGTGGGAAGTTAGTAGTTTATAATTATAAAAAAAAGGTTTACATATTCTACAAAGAGCGCAAAAAATATATATAAAATCGAAAGGTAACTCCGATTCATATGATATCTTCAAAATTGGTCGGGTGAGTTCATATTGTGAACATAATTTACAAACCCAACAATTTTGGAATCGGGTTTAAAATTACTTTCGTACGTATACGCTTACATTCTTGTTTGAACCTTTTTTTATTATTGACACTCTCAAAGGTTTGCATTAAAATGACCTTGGAATAACTTGCCCTTATGCGAACTAACTTGGGGTCAATTCCATAAAACCTCACCTCCTTTTTTATCAATCACCTCTCTTTTAGGCATCACAAAATCCTTTCATATACTTACGCTTACATTCTTGTTTGAGCCTTTTTTATTACCTAAACTCTCAAAGGTTTGTATTGCATTGACCTTGGAATATTTTTCCCTTACCCGAACTAATTTAGGGTCAACACCACGCAGCTCGCCGCCCGGTAAGGACCAGGCCCGAGTCGATGGCGCGTTGTGTTTCATACGTGCCTCAAACAGATGTCAGCACATCGTGACGGGGTCCACGAAGACCGATGCCTCCTGTGTCAGGGTTGCGGGTTGGTTAAACAAGAAACCGTGGCCCTGGCCGTCGCGCAGGCAAGTGAAGAAACACGGGTGGGTTTTAGTCAGTAAAAGTCTGACACGCCCTTCCGCTCCGCCCAGAGCGGGAGAAGTCATTTGATGATTTCCCGTCCCAACAAAAAATAAAAAGGGTGAACACGACATTTCTGTTTCTTGTATAAAACCTCACCTCCTTTTTTTTTTAATAAGTATAAACTAGTGCTTGACTGCAATTCCGCCTGATGTTAAGCAGTGATGCAATCGTTGATGGTAAAGCGCACTAGTTTATTAAGCCTATTAAAAAACTTAGGAATAGGAAAGATGAAGCAGTTGAGCGAGGTGATGCAATGTTAAACCCAAGACCAACACGACCAACGATGCTGCGCCAGAGGGAGATTGATCTGGAGACTCTCCACGACCAAACTCCCGACACAACAATATTTGGCGCATCGTACCCGGTACACATCGCAACACAACTGCTCAGATCCGTCCTCCGTACGTCTTCACCAGACATCATGCCGGAACACGACGAATCGCTTGGCGGCAAGACCTTGTCCGGTGTTATAGACTACCTCCGAAAATTTTATCAATCATCTCTTTTTTAAGCATCACAAATTCCTTTCATCGTTTCTTTGGTGTTTCTTCACCTTTAGGTTCTTTGTGCACACACGTTTTCTTGTAATGAACTATGTGTAGTCACGGCCGAAGTCTACGACTATGCATAATATGACTAGCGGTCCTTAGTGTTCTAAGGATGACTATGAAGGTTTATTGACGGTCACGGTGCATTACCATAAAAATCAGTTATTACAAAGGGCCTGTAACCATCGACTCACATTTACACTTAAAGCTTTTCTGACCTTGCAATATCTGACTGATTGAGTTGTAACTCGTAAAATGTATTTATACGGTATGTAAAGAAAACCCCGTCCAACCCATAAGGATAATAAAGGTTAGGTAAACACATGACCAAATAAAAGATGAAATTTTACGTAATCATCATAGTAATAATAGTAATGATTTTTTTAAATAATCTTTTTTCCGCGAATTAATTCCAAATTCCCCAATATTTGGTAATTTTTTTTAAAAGTGACTACACCTTTTTCGCCGATATTATTATGAGAGATGCGACCATGTGCCGCGTGCCTTGACCCCCTTCGCCCGCACATGTATTGCCTACCGCATATGTATTAAATTCGCTTCTGCGAAATAATATTTATTTTTTTGGGTTTTTTTTTTTTAGTTTAGCCCGGCTTTGTAGGCATTAGTAGAATCAATTATCGATACCTAATAATACCTTCACGGATCGGACAGGGTTTTTTGACATATTGTATGTGGAATCATATTATATTGTATTTTTCCGAGAAAAATTACGAGCTGCACACAGTCATACACCATTAACTAGATGTAGTATTACAAGACACGTTTGTGTGCGTGTATTGTTAACGCAACTTGTGACGTAAGGGTGGACCCCACTTCCGAACATCCACGCTTACGTACCGAGCGACATCGTAACGAGGGTATCGATGTAAGTTCATTGAATTGAGTAATATCTTGGATAAGTGGAACAAGAACAAATGAAATAAGAGGAAATGTGAATGCAGTGAAAGTGAACGCGTTCTTTTGTTTTAGTACTTGACGGTCAACTAATCAATTTGAATGACTGCTTCAGGAGAGTCTTGAAGAATGCCTCACAATGTCTTGAAGTGTGCCTTACAATGCATTTAAAGCACAAATAAAATCCAAGCTTTGTTCAAAGGCATATTATTCTGTGAATGACTATTTGAATGATAAGAATAGCTGGTCGCTCTGATTAACTCAAGACAATGTTTGTATTCCTTCTCCAGAATTAGCTTACTGACATATTATTCGAGTTCATATAATTTGCTTTTTACAATGCACAAATGTGTCGAGCTGTCACGCCCTTTATGCCAGGGGCTCTTATTTAGGTTTGTAATAAGTTTTTACTTTTTACAATTCAGTGATATTTTATTTTTTGTTTTGATTTTCTGGTATTTTGGCGTGGCTAGCTGGCATATTTGTATATTTTTATTATTTTTTCTCTTGTATTACTATCGTGACGTTACTAAACTATCGTGTTTTTTCTAAATGAACAGACAGCTGTGCTGATGGGAACTTTCTTCCGCCACTTCTTCTTCCCAGCGAAAGCACTTAGGAAGTGTCGATGGGTGGGCGTTTTGGGGGACTGTCTTATGTAATATTGACGTTCAAAAAGTGCTGATTCTCAGCCTAGTTTGAATAAATGACTTTTGATTTTGATTATGAATGAAACTTGAAAAAGGTGCGGGATTTTGGCCTTACTACTAGTACTGGTGGATGTAATAAAATAAGCTTTGCGGAAAGTATGGAATACGACTTTTGAATTGTAGTTCGGTAAGGGACGCAATGCTCCTGTAGCGGAACTAACAAAACGCCACATGGAACAACGCGTCATACTGACGTCACACGAATTCTACATCTCACAAGCAAAGTTTACCGTGCATTTAACATAAAAACAACATCCCAAAAATCAACAGTTAGGCAAGTGCCCGCCTGACGTAACACCCGTCTGGTCGGGGAACCTCCCTTTTCTATGTAGTGAACATTACTCCCAGTTTCTCATGTCTCCACAGCTCCTGACAATAGTATGATCAGAGGTTATAAGCCATGTATAAGCTTCTCACAGTTATTCTCCTGGCCTTATCCCGAGTTTAGCCAATACAATTAGGATCGGCGTAGATGTCTTCTCCTTCTTAAATTCCTTAGTCACCTCTCTAGCCACCCATAACATCTCTTTTTTTTAAATAATTATTACTAGTGCTTGACTGCAGTCCCGCCTGATGGTAAGCAGTGATGCAATCGTTGATGGTTAAGCGCACTAGCTTTATTAAGCCTATTCACTTAAAAAACTTAGGAATAGGAAGGATGACGGCAGTTGAGCGAGGTGATGCAATGTTAAACCCAAGACCAACACGGCCAACGATGCTGCGCCAGAGGGAGATTCATCTGGAGACTCTCCACGATCAAACTCCCGACACAACAACATTTGGCGCATTGTACCCGGTACACATCGCAACACAACTGCTCAGACCCGTCCTCCGTACGGCTTCATCAGACATCATGCCGGAACACGACGAATCGCTTGGCGGCAAGACCTTGTCTGGTGGGTAGTAACTTCTGCCGGCAGCCGATGTTATGGTCAAATACCTAGAAACCGATCTCTCATAGTTTTCTGTCATTTATCAAGCAATAAAAACATAATACCATCTAGAGTTGCATTATGTCACGAAATCATCATATCACACAAAAAATCCTATGTAATATGTTCCTTCCTGTATCCGAGTGACAGCTGTCAGCTGTTCGTAGCTGATATGATAATATGTCTTATATCATAATAATGGCGCTAGATGAAGTGGAAGCCTTTCACAGAGTATAAATTGTGATTTCTTATGCATTATTATGTAGGAGGGTTATGAACAGCACACAACAGTTAGGTAAGGCTGAGAATTAGTTGGCTGTGGCTTAGATGGAAATAGGAATATTACTATTTCGTTCTCGATCACTAAATCGCTCTTTGGAATGGGCAACCAACTTTTTGACATTTCGAAAGTACATGTTTTGTCCACTTTTATTGAAATAAAAGGTTTAATTCCGAGAAATATTTAGACGAATAGGAATATGAATTTACTAATTGTTTCAGTCTCTTTTTACCTACTAATTTTAAGTTAATGATCTGACTGACCATGGAAGGCTCAATACAGAGGCCAACGTTTTGGCGAGTTTTGATGTTTTACAGAAAAACTAAGGTCGTTGTCCTGTGCTCATAATATTTTCAAAGCACATATGATTTTTCTAATCACACAACACTAAAATTGAACGTACAAACAAGCAACACAATACAAGTTATGTCACTCGATCGGATCGATTATAAACCTAGCCAGGGATTAGCTACCTGCGCCCGCGCTTAATGTCAGGCGACGCGAATCTGTAATAGTCTTATGATTGAGAAACCGATACATTTTCACTTTTGTTACTAGATTCTAAGCTAAATTTATCATTAAATATAAGATTTTCTCGTGTCGAGGTCCAGCTTTATAGAACCAAAGACCAAAAAGTAATTTCTACAATCAGAACCTATCTGTCAAATATTGTCTGCAAAACACATACACATTTTATTTTATTTTTACATTTTAAGGAAACTTACAGCTAGCATATATACAGATAGAAGATAATTAGTGAAAGAAGGCCAATTAAAAGTTTCCACAGATAACATTAGGTTAGCACAAGAGACAGTAACAGGTACAGCACAGGACAGGAAAGCGAAATTAAGAACAAGTAAGCACTCGGAGAGTACTTAGTAAAGACTGAAATTTTTTAGTGATTAAAAAAGAAGTTATCACAAAGTATTTTTTTTTTTTAGTTTAGGAACATAAACACTAAAGTGCGATACTTTAGTGTTCGTGTGTATGTGTTTTGTGTAAAACCCTAGAATACACACAAAACTATTGTTTCCAGCTTTTTTTGTGTTTTAAAAGTTGATAAAAGATGAGGCCTAATAACTACTCCTATTAGTTTAGGTGCAAGTTAAAATAATTATAATGATGTGGAAGAATTTCGATAAAAATTCAAGACAAAATATACTTACCTAAATATATGTAGTATGCAGTATCCATCCGATTTAAACACTCCACTGATTTAAAATTCATAAAAACTTTATCCCACATACGAGAGAAAATCGATATCAACACGCTAATTTTAAACTCAGGTTAGGTCATTAGGACCCTCATCTCGTGGCAATGACCTACACCAACAACAAAGTTATATACAATTATCACCACAAGTGTATGAATCTAAAATAAGCCTTGGTATCACCGTATGTGTGTTCCCCTTACACTCTGTTATAATTTGACTTAAGTTTATACATTAATCATGCTGATTCTGATTCTGACTGAGACAAAAGTTGCACATTGATGATTTGTAAAACTGTTTATTTTAATTGTCCTACAACTTGTGTAATGTAAGTAGCGTAGGGAGGCCCCCAACAAGGTGGACCGATGACTTGGTTAAGGTCGCGGGAAGCCAATGGATACGGATAGCACAAGACCGGTCATCATGGATAGCCTTGGGGGAGGCCTTTGTCCAGCTGTGGATCTCAATAGCACAGGTGAGCGTACAGTTCCTAGACACTGGTGGGAGCCTGGAAATCTGTAACACAGGGTTTCTCTAGCACGAACTCCTGTCTTTCACAAAGGAGCTTTAGTCCACGAAGGATTCACGATTACCAGCTCGCCGCCTGGTAAGGACCAGGCCCGGGCGACAGCGCGTTTTGTTTCAAGCGCGCTTGAAAAGGATTTCAGAACATCGTGACGGGGTTCACGAAGACCGATGCCTGCTAGGTCCCTGGAGTTTGTTCGAAAGAGATAATGTGGTCCCTGGTGCACAGGCAAGTGAAGGAACACGGGTAGGTTTTAATCAGTAAAAGTCTGACACGCCTTTCTGCTCCACCCAGAGCGGGAGCGGCCATTTGATGATTTCCCAACCTCAAAAAAAAATGGTTTTGTTTTGAATTCCTGCTTATTGTAATGTATTCTAAGGTGTTGTGGTGTTTGTGGGGAGAGAAATAAACTTATTATTTTGTTGTGAACTTCGTCATCAGCCTTTTTATCGTCCTATTGCTGGGCACAGGTCTCTTCTCATACAGAGAAGAATTGAGTGTAATCACCACGCTTGCTCAATGTGGGTTGGTGATTATGGTTGTGAACTTATCATTTTAAAATTAAATTACTATTTTATTTATTATACATACAAGCATATGGATACTTACAAAGAGTCTCTAGTATCGTTTATTCAAGTTATTGCAAGGTCATGTAATAATTTGTCAATGTTGTTTTGTTCAGAAATCCGCTGTATTTGAGAAGTACGGGATCTATCGGTGTGAGATACTTCGGGAAGGTCTAATACCAGAATTGGATGTAATGAAGATGGTGAATTTATTTAATAATCATAACAGTTGACATGAGATTTGATACCTGATTAGCTGATCAGACTTTTAGAACTATGGTTATAGTTTGGCTTTGGCCAAACTTCGGCTTCAAGATTTATTTTAAGACACCATAGATATTTTGGCATAGCCCAAGTTGCGCAAAACGTTAACCTTTAAGGTTAAATGAACTGCAAAAAACTGAAGCATATAATAACCAGGCCAATGACCCGCTCGACAGGTAAGCCAGGTAACCGTCAGACTCCAGATGTCTGTTAAAGGGTGTGTGAATAAGCACTGTCTCACACGCTGGCGCCAGGCGACCTGAATCTTATTTCATAACATGATCAATTATAATAAAGCTTGCCAATCGAATAGGATGAACAGTCAATCAGGAATGGAGGTGAGGCTAAAAAGGTCTTCATATGACTCAAGAAGGAAAAGTTTTACATACAAACATTATGTTTCTCACACCTGGCACAGGCGAAGAGCCAGCCTGTTGGTGTTCTATAGGATGCATATACTCAATACTCAGTACTTTTATTGCTTTCCACATGTATTCTTAGATGGTAATACTTAAAATTAGTTCATGTGGACCCTGTCGGGCACAACAAAATAAGTGAAGTTAGGAGAGAGGAAGCACTTTTTTTACACTCTACTAAGTTGATTGCTAACATTATGTTACATTTATGAGAGTGTGCGAAGGAATAGCATGATCGGACGACCCGTCGTACGGCGAGTCCACCCTTGCGTTGTTGACACCACAACGATCCGAACGAAGCCTTTCGCCTCTTCTTATATACCGCGTACATCGAGGGACTGGAACAATTTGCCAGCGGTTTATCCGTCGGAATACAATTTATGTTTTTCAAGACTAGAATGAATAGGCTCTTAATAAACTAGCGCACTTTTTTGCGGATTGCAGTCAAGCACTACTTAATAATTTATAAAAAAAGACAGCTATATCTTACTTTTGCAATTGTCGGACACGCTATGACATTTAAATTTGAGGATTTAATGAGCTGTCAAGGAATTGAGACTGTCCAGGCTGTTAAAGTCGCTTTAGTGACTCAACATAATAAGGAAATTAATGTTCAATATTTGTTTAAAATACGCGTATTTTTTGTAACACATACATATAAGGTGAAGGTAAACATTATGAATAAACTAGCATGTTCTAGAATTAAATATCCGAAGGCATGTGACATCTACCAAGCCGAACTGGGAACGTGTGATGGAATACGATCGACTCCCTCCAACATTCCAAGCTTATTATGCTCACACTAGAATACCATCAACCAGTGCGTCCTACCCGTCATGACTTACGGAGCCGAGACGTGGACACTAACGGTCAGACTAGTCCACAAGTTTAAAGTCGCTCAGCGAGCTATGGAGCGGACAATGTTGGGCGTCTCTTTGAAGGACCGCATCAGAAATGAGGTGATCCAACAGAGGACCAGAGTCACCGATATAGCTGAGAGGATTAGCAAGCTGAAGTGGCAATGGGCTGGTCACATATGCCGCAGGACCGACAACCGTTGGGGTAAACGAGTCCTCAAGTGGAGACCGCGTCTCGGCAAACGTAGCGGACGCCCTTGGGCGAAATGGAGCGACGACATCAAAAAGATGGCTGGCGGAGAACTGCTCAGGATCGAGCTTTTTGGCGTGCCATGAAGAAGGCCTATGTCCAGCAGTGGACGAGTAGAGGCTGATGATGATGATGAGAATACCATACGAAAATTACACCAACCAAGCATTAAACAGTACATGTGCTGCTTTCCATCGATCCTGTGCGCGGTGGACATCACAGGAATGGCAATGGATCACGCACGCTTCCGCAGTGTAGAAGTGCATCATTTTCCCATAAACCCATTATTCCTTCCATATTGCGCACATTTCTAACGGATTTTTGAAAATCATTGAGAAAAAACGAAAATTATTGATGTCTCATCGTGACAGACGCCTGAATTATGTATTGTGGCTATAGGAGTTCCTTACAAGAGAAGTGAAGTCCATCCATAAATATCATTTCTCGGTGGTAAGCCTTAATATCGGCTGCCGGCAGATGTTACCACCTAACAGTCTTGCCGCTAAGCGATTCGTGATGATGTCTGGTGAAGCCGTACAGAGGACGGGTCTGAGCAGTTGTGATACGAAGTGTGCCGTGTACGATGCACCAAATGTTGTTGTGTCGGGAGTTTGGTTGTGGAGGGTCTCCAGATCAATCTCCCTCTGGCGCAGTTGATCGTGTTGTTGGGTTGAACACTGTATCACTTCGCTCAACTGCCGTATTCCTTCCTATTCACTAGGTTTTTTAAGTGAATAGGCTTAATAAACTAGCGCGCTTTACCATCAACGATTGCATCACTGCTTATTCTCATCAGGCGGGATTGCAGTCAAGCACAAGTTTACAATTATTAAAAAAAAAAATGACTTCTAACGGGCCATGAAGAACACTCCGATCTTCACCTGATGTACCCATTACAACACCGGTGATCAAACAACCCACACATTACTCCAGTGACCTTTAAAATGTAACAGATGTATAAAATCCAGAACATTGGCAAGCAAGCGATGAAGTAAGAGGTCGTGTAATCTTGATGTTCCGTGCAATCATAATACATGTAGTTTTAATGATTACTTCCTTTCTCAAGATGTTATTGTTATAATGAACCATTACTGGGAGGATAGAATAGAATAGAATATAAAACACAAATACAAAACAAAAAAATAAATATAAAGATTTTACAGAGGGTGACACTGGTGAGGGCGGTCTTAACGCTAAGAGCGATCTTTTACAGACAACCTTTGGATGGAATAGTAAGGGGAAGGAGAGAGAAATAATGTAAGGTAGTCTACAGTGTACTATTTACAATTTTACATAGTTTAGCAAGCTTGTTTTGGATAGCAACGTGAATTGTAATTGAAATCGATATAGGTTGTGGGGTTAAACCGCCAACGGCCGACATGACCCACAGGACCACGTTACGGGTTGTTGGGGCCCTCAAAAGTCCAACAACTACCTGCAATGCTTCTATATCAACTTCCGGTAGAGGAGGTCGGTAGTCGCTTCACGGAAAATATCGAAGTATAGCCAAAATCAGCAGTTAGACTGGTAAAGCGGACCCCAGACTCCCAAAGCTGAGAAAAAGCTTCGGATGCGACTGGGATTAACGCTGAGATGATGATGATGAGTGGAGACGGCCCCAGCTAGATGGATGAACGACCTAAAGAAGTTAGCTAAGGTAAACTGGATGCGGAAGGCGTGTGACTGCAATAAGACAAGACATTAAAACAGTCTATGCTGTCTGTAAGCCGGTTTAGAAGTTAAGCAATTAACAAAATTATACGTTTACTTGATGAAAACTTCTCCAAAACGATGGATTTTCTATACAACACAACGAGTGGATAAATGCAAAGATAATTATACAACACAACGAGTGGATAAATGCAAAGATAATTATGCGAACATTTCCAAGACCTTTTGCTTCCATCTTTCTTTCTTATTTGTCTTCGCACGGTTTGTGCAATTAGCCAATGTCACGTGATGAATTATTCATGTCGAAAAAGACGACCGCGTGAACCGTCTTACTAGGGAGGTTTGAAGCAAAGTTATGATGTGGCCACTATGCTGCGATATTTCACTGTTCTTTATGAATGATTTACTGAATGCCCTTTTTACTACATAAATCACGCACTTTTATTTAGTAAACAACACTATTAATCCTTTTAAAAGTCCAATGAAAAATAAGTGTGACACTCAGCTTGACTTTCCCGCCAAAACTCCCTTGCTGCTAGCAAAGGTCAATGTTGTGTGAGAACTTGGCTGACGACGACAATGATCAAGACACCGAAAATATCATAAAAAAAACGAACAAAAAAATATGGGAAATATTGCCATTGCTGTGTTTTGGCGTAAGACGGACCCTTGTATGAGTCATAATTAGAGGTGCGACGTATAGTGGTTACACCGAATAACCGAAAGCCTTTAATATTCGGTTAAGTTCTTCCCAAAAAATTCCAATATAGGTATTTCGTTCCATATAATCCACTGCCAGATAATTCGATTGCCCGTTACATAATTTTGTCGCGCAAACAAGACCCCGCAAATATCATTGCGTATGAAAACACAATATGCCAAGATTGTAATGCAGTTCTTGATTAAAGTTTTAGTGTTTTGGATGCTTTGAAAGATGGTAAGTCGACGGAAAATGTCGTGTATATGGGATCTTCAAAGATATCGAAGATTAACAAGTGCGATGTACAGACTAGCTCATCAAGCTACTAAAATCTGTCAAATTTCTTTATTAGATTTTCAACTTTATCTATAAATCATTAAGGCTCAAGGTTGATTAGGAATATTTGGCAGTTTCGGGTAGCTTGACCTGCTGTCGTCCGTAGTACGTTGTGCTTTTTCGTGGAAGACTGATATGACTATTAGAATCCATACTAATATTGTAAATGCGAAAGTAACTCTGTCTGTCTGTCTGTTACGCTTTCCCGCTTAAACCTCTCAACCGATTTTGATGAAATTTGTCACAGACAATCTTTAGACCCTGAGAAAAGACATAGGCTACCTTTAATAGAAATATTTCACGCGGGCGAAGCCGTGGGCGGAAAGCTAGTATAAAATAATTTTAATTATTTTTTTCCTAAAAGCTGTTTTAAAATGATCAAGTAAATCGAAGAAATTTATCATTTCAACCGGAAAAGTCTGCCTAATACCGAATATAAAACTGCTATTAGTCGCATCCCTACTCATAAGCTCACCAAAAAGGCTATATTATACTTTTTAGGGCATAAAACCTAAAATAAACACAAAGAGCAAAACATGTTCGATGTCCCTTCCATAAAATACGCTCAAATATACACATTACGCCCATTTTCGCTTTAAAAATACATTTCCTTTATTTTTATTTAGGGTCGGGTAAGCATTGAGGCCTACAATCTTCGTTGTTACTCGAGAAACGACGGTCACATTTTCGCCAACATATTCTTATTTTAATATATTCCTGAAAATATCCTAATTTTAATCGGGTGGCGTTAGGGCAAGCTAGGATACTCAAATTCCCTAATGTTTCTTGCAATTTTTAATGTCAGTGCCTGGTTATATGTATACAAGCGATTCGTCGTGTTCCGGCATGATGTCTGGTGAAGCCGTACGGAGGACGGGTCTGAGCAGTCGTGTTGCGATGTACGCCGGGTACGATGCACCAAACGTTGTGTCGGAAGGTTGGTCGTGGAGGTCTCCAGATCAATCTCCCTCTGGCGCAACAGCGTTGGTCGTGTTTCACATTGCATCACCTCGCTCAACTGCAGTCTTCCTTCCTATTCACACGGATTTTTTTGAGTGAATAGGTATTAATAAACTAGCGCGCTTTACCATCAACGATTGCATCACTGCTTACCATCAGGCGGGATTGCGGTCAAGTACTAGATTAAAGTTATTAAAAAAAATATATGATTCGCGACTGTAACAAGTATGTACTCACAGCATTATCATGTTTAAAATCGTCTATCAACCTCTACATTCATTAAACCCTATTAAACGCGGACGCTATAACCGATGTGGTGCGTCAAGCTATGGAATATTTTATCCCATTCAATGACGTGCCCGTCGGTGGCTCGGCTCGCCCATGGTTCAATGACGATTGTGTCCAAGCTGAACAGCGAAAGCACACGGCATTTCTCGCCTGGGTTGACGCTCGTGACCGCGGAGCTCCGGATCTAAGCTCAAAGAAGAGAGCCTTTAACCGTGCTGCCAAGTCCTACAAGAAGGCGCTCAAGAAGGCTCGCTTCGACCGCATTACCCATATTGGCAACAAGTTATCTGCGCAGCCATCCGGTAGCAGATCTTTTTGGTCCCTTGCCAAATCGGTTGAGGCGAACTTCTGTCGGCCCTCACTGCCTCCGCTGGTTAGGCCTGATGGAGCACTGGCTCATACGGCGAGAGAGAAAGCAGGTCTCTTTGCATCTCTCTTTGCCCATAATTCGCGTCTAGATACTGGCAGTGCTACTCCACCTAATTTACCTCATTGCGGAGCTTCAATGCCTGAGGTTCGCATTAGAAACAAGGAGGTTCTGAGAGTACTGTGTCGTCTGGACGTGAATAAGGCTAGTGGTCCGGATGGTATACCAGCGATTGTTCTTAAAGCATGTGCGCCCGAGTTGTCTCCTGTATTGACGCGCTTGTATCGCCTCTCATTTAGGACTGGTATAGTGCCCAAGTCCTGGAAGCTTGCTAACGTGCAGCCTGTGCCCAAGAAGGGTAGTCGTGCCGATCCTGCCAACTATCGGCCGATTTCGATCACCTCCATACTTTGCAAAATTATGGGGCGTGTATTGAACTCGCGCCTCTTGGCATACCTGGAAGGTAACGATCTCCTCAGTGACCGACAGTACGGGTTTCGCCGCAATCGGTCAACTGGGGACCTACTAGTGTATGCCACTCACTTGTGGGGCGAGGCCCTCGAGAAGAATGGGGAAGCGATTGCTGTCTCCCTTGATGTCTCGAAGGCCTTCGACCGGGTTTGGCACGCTGGCCTTTTGAGTAAGCTTCCAGCGTACGGCATTTCCCCTAGCCTGACTGGCTGGGTAAAAGACTTCCTGACTGAACGGTCCCTCCGAGTTGTTGTCGACGGATGCTCTTCTGAGCCCATGTCAACTAATGCCGGTGTTCCTCAGGGGTCTGTTCTCTCTGCAACTCTGTTTCTGCTGCATATTAACGATCTGCTGATGCCCGGTATCTATGGGTATGCAGATGACAGCACAGTTGTAGAGAGATACCTGCCGGATGCTCGGGCTAGTAGGGAATCAATCCGGTCCGAAAGAGAGGCCATGGTTGAGCGAACGAGTGTTGCACTGCAGGCAGTCTCCGAATGGGGCAATGCCAATCTTGTAGCATTCAATGCCGCCAAAACACAGGCGTGTCTTTTCACCGCCAAAAGGAGCCCGTTCACCTTGGCCCCTACTTTTCGGAATGTGTCCTTGGAGTGTTCCGACCGCCTTCAGCTCTTGGGAGTTGAGATTTCCTCGAACCTTAACTTTGGGCGGTTCATTGAGTCCAAGGCCAGGGTGGCTGCCAGGAAACTTGGCGTTATCGCAAAGGTCCGGCAGTACTTCACACCTGGGCAGCTTCTAATGTTATACAAAGCACAGGTCCGTTCGTGTGTGGAGTACTGCAGCCACATTTGGGCTGGTGCTGCCAAGTGTCACCTGGCCACTTTGGATTCAGTGGAGAGACGTGCAAAGAGGCTGATTGGTGACCCTGATCTAACTCGAGTTGGTCTCCAAAGCCTAGAGCACAGGCGTAGAGTGGCCAGCCTTTCGGTGTTCTATAGGATGCATTTCGGGGAGTGTGCGAGGGAATTGCATGATTTAATTCCCCCATCTCCGTTCCACCAGCGGACGATCCGTCGTACGGCTGGTTTCCACCCTTACGTTGTTAACACCATTACGATCCGGACGAAGCGCTTCGCCTCCTCCTTTATACCGCGTACATCGAGGGACTGGAACAATTTGCCCGCGGCGGTGTTTCCGTCGGACTACAATTTGAGTGTCTTCAAGGCTAGAGTGAATAGGCTCTTAATAAACTAGTGCGCTTTACCATCAACGATTGCGTCACTGCTTACCATCAGGCAGGATTGCGGTCAAGCGCTGGTTTATAATTTATAAAAAAAAAAAAAAAAATGACTACTAAAGACAATAAATAAAGCGTACAATAAAAAGAGGAAGAAAAGGAGGAGAGGGGAGAAGATATAATAAAGAGTATTCTTTTAAAATAGAATAAGTACTCTATTATATACGCCGTATAAATTATGGACCTTCAATCATTACAGTTATCGTCATATATTTTTTTAAGGCTGTGACAAAAACCAAACACAGACTTTTATATTGGCATAGACAATCTTAATATATTAATGGTCGAGAAACTGGTCTTTTGAGTCGCAATAAGTTCTTTATTCCGGAAAACGTGTTATTTTTTTTATTTAAAGTTACTGCCCTTTGACCTTATGTTTTCGCAAAGCTTAATTGATTAAATGTATGACGTGTCAACGTAGATTTCTACGTCTTAAGTTAATTCATAGTAAAAGATATATGGGAATAAACAAGCAGACTGAATGTATGTGAGTACAACAATATTAATTTAAAGCCAGAGTGAACAGGCATCTTCTGCGGCATGCTTGTCCATCATAGACCTCATCCATCACTTTCCATCAGGCGCAATCAAGCCCTAGACAGCAAAAAAAGAATGCATTTTTTTAAGATCAGCGAAATAAAAACATCCCACATTAGTTTATCCGATTAATGACTTAGTTAAGAAACGCAACTCAATAATAGAGTTTTATTTACCCATAAAAACCGGCAACATCAATTATAATTGCATCAAAGTTACGTGGACAATTAACTTGCGAATCATCGTCGCAATCGAATATCACAGGTCCGAAACATCGAGGCCAATCAAAGGTCCCTTGGATTCGATTAATAAGTCATTTGTAATCTATAGAAAGCTAGAACCGTCCAATATCTTGAGCAAACTTTAAAAATTACAGGTTGCGACATCGATTTAATCGAATGCAATTTGAATCCAATCGATTATTGTCTAAAGAGTATCGAATCATTCACCATCTGTCAATGTAACGAGAATCTAAGTACCTACATTCGAAATTTAAACCGTGATAAATTCGAGTTACGACACAAATCTGTTGTTTAATACACTAACCGTGGGCTTTGCGGCAGCTCAAAAGCGGTTTTTTCGCGGTATCATAATTGATCGTTTTACCCAGCACGTCTGCCCTTTACCCAGTAACACAAATAACGGCGCGTGCGCAAAAACCTTTCATAATAGTGTGGCGCACTGTCAAACGAAAGACGACACTTGAATTGTGAATTTAAATACCAAATTCGTACGTATCCAATATGGCGAATATGTCAAAGTCGATTTTAGAAACATGACATTGGACGCGATCGCAGAGACAATGCGTGGATCGAATTCGAATTAACACTAGTTTTATCAAATTATCGTTGGACCGTTCCAGTCATAATCTATTAGGATATCTTTTGTCTTTTGGTAATTCAATTATGTCTTCAATATACAAGGTTGCCATGTCTTTCCGCATTGCAAGGGCGCTATAACACATTGTGCTAATTCAAAGAAATTTGCTGACTAGACAAACGGAAATAGGAAGTTTTATTGTTTGTCTGTTATGTTATCTAGTTTCCGGTGACATGGTAGATAGAGGTCAAGTTTAAAGGAGTTCGAAGGTAGGGGGAGTAAGCAAGCGTTAGTGTGCATACACATAAGCAACATCCTTCAATGTCGGAGGCAACTGCAACCAACACAATACGCGCAATTAGTAGCCATGAACTAAATTGAAGAGTCCTAGGATGCTCTAGA
Source organism: Sesamia nonagrioides (assembly GCA_017933935.1). Classification (NCBI taxonomy): domain Eukaryota; kingdom Metazoa; phylum Arthropoda; class Insecta; order Lepidoptera; family Noctuidae; genus Sesamia; species Sesamia nonagrioides. The sequence continues at coordinate 5,636,670 of JADWQK010002280.1, read as the reverse complement.
AAATGCTAAGCTGCTTTTCATTACTTGAGAACGAATCAGATTTGACTTTATTTATTTTAAAAGGTTCATAATAGTCTCGTGTAAAACTTCTTCTACCATACTTCCCATATCCATACGACCCTCATTTAGGTACATCAGCCATCAGGTCAGACAGTTTCTAAAGATTAACACTATGAATAAAAAAAAAAAAAAAAAACCGCCACAGATGATCTTGAAAACAAACGATCTGTGAAAATTATGCAGAGCGAATTCTTATTCTGCCATTGACACAATTATACTTAGCCGTAAAAGTTTTTGCATGAAACTCTATGGTATATAATTTAATCTAAATTACAGATACAAAAACCATATTAGTGTCAATGTTAGGAGCAGAAAAATTTGAACTTCGAATAAAGATGTGGAGTCGTTGAGAACAGAATTTGTCGGTTTCGAGTAGTTTGGTGTGATAGGGTCTATATGTGCATACTACATTTTTTTAAATAATGCGCGTGACCGCAATCCCGCCTGATGGTAAGCTCGCAGTCGTTGATGGTAAAGCGCACTAGTTTATTAAGAGCCTATTCACTCTAGCCTTGAAGACACTCAAATTGTAGTCCGTCGGAAACATCGCCGCTGGCAAATTGTTCCAGTCCCTCGATGTACGCGGAATAAAAGAGGAGGCGAAACGCTTCGTCCAGATCATAGTGGTGTTAACAACGTAAGGGTGGAAAGTCGCCGTACGACGGGTCGTCCGACGGTGGGCCGAAGATGGGGGAATTAAATCAGGCAATTCCCTCGCACACTCACCAAAATGCATCCTATTGAACACTGTAAGGCTCGTCCTCATTCGTTCATGCATCTTAAGTTGATTTACACAAATAATTTATTTTAAAGAAACCAATTACAGACACATTTCAATTGTCAAGGGTCGGTCAGAAAGATGAAGCTAATTGAATCATCACTGATCAGTATCAAGTAACATTCCATACGAAGCCCTTAAAAAAGGTCGAACCAAATGAAATATAATTATTACAACGAAACGTCCAAATATTTGACATAAGTGACATAACCAATAAAATCACACAATTCAAAATTCGAACCAAGTCAGTATGTTTGAGATCAATCATTACGCTGCGTTCGTGATGCGCACGGGCACTCGTTTTGCCTTATATAACTCATCTTCACACGAAACGATGACAAGGCAGTATTACACAACTTGCTTTAATTGCATATTGTTCTACTGAGATTCATTTTGAATAAGGAGAACAATAGGTTATGGTGGCAAATCAAAAATGACAAATGACAATCCATAGAAGAAAATGACTAATGAGATTCGAGAAATCGGGAATTTATTTAATAGAAAATTTTTGCAAAGCATCGTCATACTAGGACACAGGCCTTGTTTTGAGACGGAGTGAGTTGCAATCCACTACCCTGGCACAATGCACGTTGGGAATGTGTTAAAAGTTTTGATTCTACGAGATATCGTTTTCGTCACAATGTTCGTTCACCGTTTTGAAAACAGTGATAATAAAATAATTTACGGAAACCTTGCCGGAAGCCGATGCCCGATAGGGCCGACGGGTTCTCGAGTAGCGACCACGCACCGGAAGACGTATCGTGGGTAGGTCACCGACAAGGTGGACCGACGACCTGGTGAACGTCGCGGGAAACCACTGGATGCGGGAGGCGCAGGACCGATTGTCGTGGAGAACCTTGGGGGAGGCCTATGTCCAGCAGTGGACGTCTTTTGGCTGAAATGATGACGGAAAGTAAAGCTTCTGCTTTTGATTCAAACCTGAAAACTCGTGCCCAATTTTACTGGGCTACCACTGCTGCTTTCAGGAGTTTTTTTAGTGGAAGACCATCGTATAATCTCAAGAATTTATAAATCAATTAACCTCGTATTACAAAAATAAATTCGCTTATCGTGTTAGTCTGTTTAACTGCGTCTGTCTAAACTAAGCAATATATGGTTTTTGTAAATCCTTGCTAATATTATAAAAGCGAAACTGACTCTGTCTTTCTCACTCTAACGCTAAAACGGCTTAAGGGACTTCAAAGAAATTCGGGCCATAGATAAACCTTGACTCGGATAGGTTACTTTTCGAAAACCCAAAGTCGCAAAGTCGCAGGAAACACATTATTCTCATTCATTAAAAAAAAATGAGTGAATAGGAAGGAAGATGGCATTTGAGCGGGGTAATGCAATGTTAAACCCAATAATACGACCAACGGTGCTGCGTCAGAGGGAGATTGATCTGGAGACCCTCCACCACCAAACTTCCGACACAACAACATTTAATGGTGGGTGGTAACTACTGCCGGCAGCCGATGGCCTATCACTAAGAAAAGTGAAAAATATAATTTCGGACAAAGTCAGAAGTCAAAACTAAGTTTGAATATAAAATGTTTTACCCACATATCTATACTAATATATAAAGCTGAAGAGTTTGTTTGTTTGTTTGTGCGCGCTAATCTCAGGAACTACTGGTCCGATTTGAAAAATTCTTTTTGCGTTAGATAGCCCATTAATCCAGAAAGGCTTTAGGCTATATAACATTACGCTGCGACCAATAGGAGCGGAGCATAACTAAACCACGCGAACGAAGTCGCTGGCGGCCGCTAGTACTTAATATCCAGGAAGTGTTTTACTTTATTATTTGCAAATAATTAATGAGTATTTGTACTGTAATGCGAGCAGGATGTATGACTTACCACGCGTGATTAAATAAAACAAACATACATTTTCTTAGAAAACTTCACAGGAAACTGAGAAAATAATAATGAGTAACCTAATTTTCGCGGGAAGCCGATGGATGCGGGCAGCACAAGACCGGTGATCGTGGAAAGCTTTGGGGGAGGCATTTGTCCAGCAGTGCACCTCTATAGGCTGAAGAAGAAGGAGAAGAATCTAATTTTCAAGTTGGTGTCATACTCATCAATTGCTCATTAAAAATGGTTTTATTTCATGGCAAACAAATATCACCTTTATTTCGATTGCTTTTAAATTGAATTCAAAGTAGCTAGCATTGTTGAAACAGTTACAAAATTAATGTTTTTAGGTTGTAGTGCAAATTGAGCTTTATAGTGAAGAAATAAAGTTATTTGTCCATAAACTTATATATGCGTACATTTTTGGCATATTAAATATTGTACTATTATAACTATTATGACGACGGTCGTCTGGATTAGCAACCCTTCCAACAAACTTCCTGACTTACTTTTTACATGCTCTTTATTAGCTTCACTTGTATGTTTGCATGCTTGCTTGTTTGTTTGTTTGTCCGTCTCTAACTCTTTGGACTACGAGTGAGCGGCTCATTACTGTAAAATGTCCCACCGTTTTCAATACGTTCGTACGTTCGATTTTTTTTTAAAGAATTTCGAACTAAAAAGTTGAAAATAAATATAGTTACTAAAAAACGTGCTTTTAAAAAATATCAAACGAAAAAGTTACAAAATAATTATAAATTATGGCACAAAACGCCTCACGCTTTTTTGTAAAAATCATTTTTAACTTTTTAGTTTGATATTTTTTAAAAGCATGTTTTTTAGTTTTTTAAACCATATTTTTAAGCCACGGGACATTCAAAAGTCAATATGACTGCAAATGCAACAGATCTTATTCACATATTACTATTTGCTTTAATTAGACCAAATATCTCAATTTCCCTCCAAACCTCAAGTAAATGTAATTCAACTCACACAATTCGTGAGAGACTCGTTGAATTTCGTAACTCATTCATTGCAATTACTTCCTTGAGGTGGAAATCAAAACCGCGACCCACATGCAGCGGTCAGCTTTCTTAATCACTGACCGTAAATGTAGAAAACACATAACTGTTTGATAATTTAGTTTAGGATTTGTATCAAATTATCACTGCTAGATAGACACTTCGATTGGACAGACGTACATGTAAAAGATGGGCGTAAGAAGGACCATTTTGCTATGAATTTTATAAGGGATTTATTGCATTTATATCAAGAAACGTTTTGTAGACGTTTTCGGTTTCGTGGGTGCCAACCCATCCCAAACCACAAGAGGTGGTTGGACTGGTGACCTGAAGGTTGTAGAAATCTAATGATCGAGAGAAGCACATGAGCGATTCATATGGTGACGCTTGGGGGAGGTCATATTTTCCGGTTAAAATGATGAAGTATTCAAGATTTTCTAACTATTTTTGGGGTGAAGAGGTGTAATTCTGATTATTTTAGCGAATATTTTTAGTCACAAAACCATAAACTCACGGGCGGACGATTTAGACCCAACGTATCCACTTATCGCCTTTTTAGTACGCAAAAAGGTTTGTTTATGATTTTATTCTTTTACAAAAAGGAGGTCACGAGGGTAGTCGACCGCCCTGGCTGGTTATATACCTTTTCAGTGTTCGCTTGTAACCTTTTTATGTCGCAGTAGATAGCAAAGACTCTTTTTTAAGTTCTCCTAGTATAATGTACTCTTATATGCTTTTAGCTCCAGTTCTTATATTTTGTATAGAACTTTCGTTAAACGTGTAAAGGTGAATTTCATATGATGAAACTAAACGCGGCTAGCACATCTATGCCAAATTCATTACCTGTCACTACTGTCAAAATTTCGCAATAATGATGACATTGACAGATCTTGAACGTGGCTTAGATATTGCTTGCGAAATTCACCTTTAAACGTGTACCGAAAGATCCATTTAAAATACAAGAACCGAAAGTAATGTATAATTGTATACATGCGGATACTTTTCTTGTACACTGGTCCTAGAAATATTCAGATTTGTTGACAAGACAGCTGTTTGCCTCCTGCATCATAATTGCGTAAAACATTGTACTTTAAATTGAAATAATTTTGAAACATATTGCTAATCCATTGATCCATTATGTTCGAATAATGTCTCTGTTCAACAACGCAATGAATGTTGTTGCTCTGTCAAAATGAAACCCATTGCTTCTGATAGTGTGTTACGTAATTACCCTGCTGTTTCTAAAACTATGCTTGTAATTGCCAGAGGCTTAAGCATAGATGTTCTTTCGTATGTATGAACGAGAGCAGGTCAAGCTATCCGAAACTGTCAAATATTCCTAATCAATCTAAATTTAATAAAGAAATCTGACAGAGTGTAGTAGCTAGATGTGATGTCGGCAATACACCAGTTATATATGGAAGTCCCATGAAATAGGTAGCGAGCCTACATCATCAACCACGAACAAAACGCATTTTATTCCTGTTATTTTAGTATCGGAAATGCATATGAAATCATGCAATTATAATGTTAATTACCAATTAAAGATCATAAAAGTAATAAAGACAACTTACCATAATATAATACTCTTTATTGTGTACATTATATTAATGGCTACTTATGGATTATAATAAAATCGAAACGTGTTTGTTTAATTATTTTACAATAAATATACAATAACACAATAGTATGGTAAATATTGCCATAACTTCAGGAATAGATTATACCTAATGTTCTTCGGGCCTGAAGGGAATCTGTTAATAGAAAATTATTTTTAGCAAGTCAATGGAAATCTAAATGAACTAGCCCAAAATGCTTTAGTTCCTATAACATGCGGATGGCAGGACACGATATAAAGTGTCTCATCTTTGATCATCGCCAAACAGGAACACAAAGTGTAAATATGGTGCTATTTGAAGAAGCTTGTCAAAATATTTTTTATGGGCAACCTCAATTATAACTCACTAAACAGCAATGATACCACAGTAGTCCGGTCCATCAGCTGTTATACTTATTCTTTTGAGGAAAAAATAACATAGCCTAGCCGTTACGCTCTGTTATGCAAAGATTTCTAGTCAAGAATAAAAGAACCAACACAACTCTATTTACTTTTCAAATTCCGAATTTTAATCCGGCCAGGAATTAAAACTGCATTCATTGATACAATTGTCTATGGTTTATTTTAAAGACTATGATGCTAATGAATAGGAAGGTCGAACTTTGACTTTTATTTGTCTCCTAGGTTTTTAATATTATTTAGAGTAGCAATTGTGTTGTGTTTAAAAATAAAATAAGCGGTACCTTATGTGAGGTCGACTGCATGCTCGAAGGTTAAATGAAATTTCGAAGGGTACTCAAAATAATCTTTGACAAAATTTTAAAGGACATCGACATAACAAGTGAGTCGTCGGTAGTTTAATACTTTTGGTTCAAAGTCTAGATTCTATTTATTTTTCCGATTTTAATTTGCAATTGTATTTGCGAAATTATGTAGTTAAAACTTATTTAGGTGAAGTAGCTTGGAATGAAAGCCTTGAGGGAGGCTTTTGTCCAGCAGTCCACTGCTGGACAAAAACTTCTTCACAGCCTATAGAGGTCCACCTCTATAGGCTGTGAAGAAGAAGAAGAAGAAACTTGAAGTAAGCTGCCGTGAGATAGATTCACACTATTGCCAGCTCATTTCACCCAAGTTTCGGTAAGATTGTTACAAAATACAGCGGCTGATCCGAATACGCAACTGTAGTGTTCTTTTTTCAACTTTTTTCAACAACAAACAGAACTATATTTTATTGTTTCTTCCATCACGTAATTAATAAATCCCCATCGTGGAAACAAGTGACCGGTATACCTTATAAGTTATATGTGGCCAGTAACAAACAATGTAGTTTTATGGTGATTCATATTTTAACAAAGTTTTTTTTTCTTTTTTATGTCGGATATCAGACACTAAAGTAAAAATCGATCATTACCTTTTTTCAATTTTATTCATGTCACGATTTTACACTCGTAGCACGAAGCGAAGAGAATCCAAGGACAAATTATAACCTTTTTAGGGTCTTTGGCCTACCCGGTCACTGGCCATTTCCACAAATCGTGGAAAAGACTTGTCAATATCCTACAGTTATACATAAAGCCGGTTTCACACAATCATCGAATGCACTTTTGTCGCTAATGTGAACCAACCTTAGAGCTGTTACTACAATTACTCTGTGACTACGATCAATCGATATTTTGTCGACTGGAATAATCGATTAATTTCAAAATTAAAAAGAGTTATGTAAATAGCAATTCAGTTGCCAAACCATCAAATAGGCAATTTTGATATAAAATAAATTGAGTTTTTGCCTACAAAATAGATAATACGTACTAAAAAGGCCATAACTTTATTCAACAGTAAATGTTCGTGAAATCGCAAGTAATTTAAAAGACCAGCTTAAGAAGATCTTTGCAGTACTTCAAAATCAATGACTTTTCCTATTAAATATTGAAAAAGGACAGGTCAAGATCTCCTGGTTATATTTTTCTGTTTATTTTATGTTTGTTAGTAAACCACTTATTATAAGAGGCAGAGTCAATATGTCATTACTAACGCAAATAAAGTTATGACTTCCAAAGTAGTTCTCGAATAAAAAATGCAGTTATGAATCATGGTAAGGCTTCACTTCCTCTACAATCTGATCATTGGCCAAGTTATGTCAATATATTTTGCTTCTAGCATTATAAAATACGTTGACTTAATCTTAGCTAGCATTATAGGCTTGACGGTAGTTAGCAATGGATACCCCGTACCCGGTAAGGACCAAGCCCTAACCTTACATTCAAAATCAAAAATCAAAGCATTTATTTCAAATACACTAGTTATAGGCACTTTTGAATTGTCAGAAGGTCGGTCAGTCAGTAAGATGAAGCTAGTCGCCCATTCCAAAGAGTAGGTACACTATGGAGAAGAACGGGGAAGGAACTTCATGGACACTCTTTTAAATTATCAAGCTATTAATACAATTATTTGATTTCATCATTCATGTTGAAATCAACCGTGTGAGAACGATGCAGAAATAAACCGTGCATTGAGTTCCATGCGTGCTTCAAAGAGATGTCAGCATCGTGACGGGGTTCACTACCCCTTATTTTTTGATTTCTCCCTCTCTGGGAGCAGCGGAAGGGCGTGTCAGACTTTTATTGACTAAAACCTACCAGTGTTTCTTCGTTTGGCTGCGCGACGGCCAGGGCCACGGTTTCTTTTTTAACCAACCCACAACCCTGACCCAGGAAGCATCGGTCTTCATGGACCCCGAAGGCTATTATTAGATGACTTACTACTAATCTTCAGAGAGAAATTAATTTCTAATATTCCTGTTTTTGTCCAAAATCTGTTCCATAGTATTCTCTTAAACTTGTATTACCGTATTAAGAACACATAGATAATTTCTCAAAGCACAACAGAAGAAAAATCTAACATTCATGAGCAGGGTTTTCTCTCAAATCAGCGCCATGGAACTGACTGGTAAATGTGAACATCCTGTATAACCCCCCGGACGACTTTCGACGCGCGCATTAGATACAGGACGTCAAATGACGAGGCAATTATTGTGATAAAAACATGATTCTACGATGTTTAGAAGTTGATAGTCAGATGTCTATTAATATTTCCTTTCGATGTTTTCAATTCAATTCAATTCAATTATATTTATTTGCACAGAAAGTAGGTATACAAAAAATGATGTTTACATAATGTCAGACCCTTATACTATCTACCTTAAATTAGGCATGCAAATTTTGAATAGTTAGTCTATTATTTTTAACATTTTATATTTATTTGGGAAGAGAGGAGTCATTTAAGAAATCATTTACAGAGTAATAACACTTTTCTAATAAAAGAGCTGTAAGCTTCTTTTTAAATGTTATCATTGGGTAATTTTTAAATTCATTGGGAATCTTATTAAAAACAATTGGAGCCATGCCAAAAATACTTTTTTTAAACAATGCAGTATTACAACCGTCAATTCGTAACAAATTCTTATATTGGCTTCTTACAGGTCCTTTTCTAGTTTCTGACACTGTTACAAACTCATGCTTGTTCAGTTTTACAAAAACAGCTAATTCCAAAATGTATAGTGATGGAAAAGTTAAAATTTTCAGAGACTTAAACCTAGGCACACAACTGTCTGTCATTTTAAGACTACACATAGCTCTTATGCAGCGTTTCTGAGCCTTAAATACCTGTTCTCTCATACAACAATTACCCCAGAATATAACTCCAAATCGTAAGATTGATGCTACTATACCATGATATGCCATAACTGTTGTTTTCATATTCACTTTTTTGGATATGTTGAATAAAATATATGCAGATGTACTTAATTTTTTACACACCTCTTCTGCATGAGGCTTCCATGTCAATTGGCTATCTATTAATATTCCTAAAAATTTTGCAACCGTTACTTGTTCCAGTTTTTGTCTATTATATTCTATGGTCAAATTTTGTACAGATAATCTTTGGTAGAAGTGCATTATATATGTCTTTGATAAATTAATTAATAAATTGTTCATGTCAAGCCATCGTATTATGTCTTTAAGGGTATCATTTATATTGTCTTCATAATTTGCTACGTCATCACGTTTTATTAAAGCTGTGCTGTCGTCAGCAAATAAAACCATTGGATGCTGAATATGACGGGGTAGGTCATTTATATATAGCAGAAATAGGAGTGGGCCCAGTACACTGCCCTGTGGTACACCATATCTAATAACCCTAGCCTGAGATAAATACTTCCTTTATGTGTGATGAGTTTTATGTGTTTATATTATTTTACCATACTTTCAAAGAACAATAGTAAGGTATGACACAAAAGCATTCGGAAGTGAGACCGGACCAGTCGACCATCGCAAAGTTGTAGGCACGAGAATCGATTCACGACATCGATACATTCAATTTCCGATTACCGATACAATCTAATGATGTTGACAGGGGGGGATTAAAATAACAATTAATTTTTTATTGTTGTTTCTTTTGTAATGTGACATTTTAGACCTTCAGAGGTCTTCCTTGTACAGTAGCTCTGAGAACTTGTAATTTATTAAGTCTTTTAGTCTCTGTATTTAATGTTTATAAATATACCAGTAACGATTATTCAAAAGAAAGAGTATTAATTGCACAAAAAGGAAATCCGCATATACACAAACTCTTGCCTATTACCATGGGGATAACAAAAAAAAAACTATAGAACGCCACTAGCTGATGTCTATAGTGTCAATCCACCTTACGACAGCTCACCTTAAGCTATTTCACCTAAGTATTAACTATACATATGATAGAACATTAAAATATACAGTACCGCGATGGTAGGCCATAACATCGGCTGCCGGCAGAAGTTTGCATGATTTAATTCCCCCATCTCCGTTCCACCATCGGACGACCGTCGAACGGTGACTTTCCACCCTTAGACCTTACGTTGTTGATACCACTACGATCCGGACGAAGTGTTTCGCTTCTTTTATACCGCGTACATCGAGGGACTGGAACAATTTGCCAGCGGCGGTTTTTCCGTCACAATACAATTTGAGTGTCTTCAAGGCTAGAGTGAATAGGCTCTTAATAAACAAGCGCGCTTTACCATCAACGATCGCATAACTGCTTACCATCAGGCGGGATTGCGGTCAAGCGCTAGTTTATAATTTATAAAAAAAAAAAGAGTTGCCACCCCCCAGACAAAGTCTTGCCGCCAAGCGATTCGTCGTGTTCCGGCATGATGTCTGGTGAAGCAGTACGGAGGACGGGTCTGAGCAGTTGTGTTGCGATGTGTGCCGGGTACGATGCGCCAAATGTTGTTGTGTCGGGAGTTTGGTTGTGGAGTGACTCCAGATCAATCTCCCTCTGCCGCAGCATCGTTGATCGTGTGGTTTAACATTGCATCACCTCATTCAACTGCCGTTTTCTTTCCTATTCACTAATTTTTTTAGGGAATAGGCTTTTAATAAACTAGCGCGCTTTACCATTACCGATTGCATCACTGCTTACAATCAGGTGAGATTGCAGTCAAGCACTAGTTTATAATTATAAAAAAAAAAGTGGGAATAAAAGATACAGGTCGTAAATGTCAAATGTTTATTGATTTTAGCTTTAGGACATCCTGATTTCCTCACGATATTTCCCTTAGCCATTAATTATTAATAATATGGCGGTCGACGCCATGACACTTTTACGTCAATAGCACAAAGATGGACGCTTGCTTGAGATGATACACAAAAAAATATTATTATTATTAATTATTGTCTACTGTATTCAAGACCTCATATTTATATGGCATAAGTGTGCAATATCGCAACATTTAATAAGCCCTAATAACCACAAACATGTTATATACATGTCCCTACCTCCTTTATAGTCTTATTGCTTGAGCAATAAGAGCAATTTCAGAGCGGAAATTGGCAACCAATAACCAACAACCATTAGGCCAATATCACGTAACAGCAATACACCAACATTGGTTACGAAAACATTTTTTTTGAAACCTAAAAAAACCTTCAAGTTGATCTTGGACTGGATTAGAATCATTTTGTCATTGTAGTGGTCGTATCACGTGGACGTTAAGTAATTTTTTGCAGGTATACATAATTCATTGCAAAAAGTTTATGTACCTTACTCCATTAAAGTAAAGGTGGTTTTCGTTTAGCATTCTCAACGGGTCCAAGTTTTAGTGTCTATCTTAATTGCCAAAGCATGTGTATGCATTTTTATTATGTATCTCATTACATAAGTCTGTTGTGTTTTATCTGATAACGATGTCTGAGAGCGATGAAAGACGGGTGTGAAGTTCCGTGTTCTTATCTTTGAAATTGATTTTATGATCTTTGTGGGAGAGATGAAATGAAGCACGCTATCTAATGATGCATTAGATTAATGGCCCTAAACCTACTGGAAAAATAAGGCAAGACATTGTAAGGGACTGTCTAGTATCATGTAATTTTTATGTTAAAACCTTAATTGAAGAAATGACTCATGTGTTTGATACATAAAATCATGATCCATTAACAAATTCTCCGTAGCTATTTCTGAAATAGTTTTATGCCCCACTGACTCTAGTACGAACTCTTTTCTCAGCCGACCTTTTTCGCTTGGCTGAACGAAAGGGGCGGATCTACAATGACCAGCGGACCAACAAACAGTGTTACTAGCTCAAGGGTTCATAACAAATCGGTTTAACGAATAAACTGACAATATTAATAGAGACAAAAACCTTCAACCAGTGCGTCCACCCGTCATGACTTACGGAGCCGAGACGTGGACACTAACGGTCAGACTAGTCTATAAATTTTAAGCCGCTCAGCGAGTTTTGGAGCGGGCTATGTTGGGCGTCTCTCTGAAGGACCGCATCAGAAATGAGGTGATCCGACAGAGGACCAGAGTCACCGACGTAGCTGAGAGGATTAGCAAGCTGAAGTGGCAATGGGCTGGTCACATATGCCGCAGGGCCAACAACCGATGGGGTAAACGAGTCCTCGAGTGGAGACCGCGTCTCGGCAAACGTAGCGTAGGACGCCCTTGGGCGATATGGTGCGACGACATCAAAAAGGTGGCTGGCGGAGAACTGCTCAGGTTCGAGCTTGTTGGCGTGCCATGAAGGAGGCCTATGTCCAGCAGTGGACGAGTAGAGGCTGATGATGATGATAATTAATAGAGATGCCTGTCCAGGTTACTTATTGGGTAATGTGTTTGATGTAATGCATCGTGAAAGAAAAATTCAAAGACATGTGACATCTACCAACCACTGGGCCAGCGTGGTGGGTTACTGTCCACTCTCGCCGAGAGGAGGTCTGTATCATGTAGGTACCTACCTATACAAACAGTGGGAACAATATTCACTGATTATGTTATGATGAAATGGTATGTCCTCTGCAGAATTAAAGCTATAGGCAAGCAAGTCGATGACCTCCAATCCAGCCCTGTCGGCTGATTCGTAAATACATAATGAACCTTTACCGAATGAAAGGGAAAAATACTTCAACGTTCAATGCTGTTAATCAAACTCTCAAGCAAATCGTTTAATGATACATTCACCACCAATCATACAAATTCTATCATTTAATAATATTTTTTTGTGTATCATCTCAAGCAAGCGTCCATCTTTGTACTATTGACGTAAAAGTGTCATGGCGTCGACCGCCATATTGACAAGACATAAAAAGTGCAAATGTAGGTACTTACATATTTATTACCACTTTGAACTCTACTCGACCTGTCACGCATCCTATGAATATTGAAATCGTAAAAAGATCCGTACTGGTGCGTATTAATAATTTTATGTCTATTTGATCATTTTTAAAGCTTTTACAGTGTTGCGTTGATTTTGATAAGAGTTCGCACTAAGAGCTATACTATATACTACGCAATAATATATGAGTAAATGTAATCATCCGATCTTTTTACATAATCTAGTTTTGGATTTAGCTCACATTAGACTAGGCCAATCAGCATGGCAATTTTCGTATTTTTTCACAGCCCGATATCATCATGTCAGCCTCAATTTGTCAAAATTAACTCTAATTTATTTTTTTTGGCAGGTTTTTGACACTGATTGTCGTTGCGGTTGCGTGGTGGATATTTGGAACGTTTTCAATCACGGAAATTTGCCTTCTGATGAGGCAGCAGTTTGGACGGGGGTGATGACTGGGCTTACTGTCGGTTGACTAATTATTTGTCGTGCCTTCAAACTGACCGTTAATATTGTTGATTGTTTGATACTTGACTAATTTTTCAATAAATTTATAAAATCCATTTTTTGTATCTTCGTTTCGCATAGTAGTGTTACATTGGAAGATTTATATTGCAATGGCACGTGTAAGCTGACCTTTGAACAGTAGACCGGTGGACAGGATTCTTATACTTAATATTACTGTTATTTTTATAAACCCTATTTTTTGTTGCTATTGATGATTTTGACCAATAGTCTAAGCACCTCAGAATTCAGTCAGGGTATCTATTCAATGTGCAATAGTTAATCCGCTTCAATTTTTTGTAGACTTTAAGCTTTTGGTACTGTGTAACTTGCCAGGACCAGCCTCATATATCGTCTATGTATTTTCCGCTTATCTTTAGTAGAACACAAGTTTAACCCCACTCGTAAACAGTAAAAGTTGGAGTGGCTTATGACAACACAATAGAAATGAGAACTTATGACTGGAATCGAGTATAGGAGATTCCATATCACCAGCATAATGAAGTTGAGTAAGTATGTACTTATTCCTATAGATCTATTTTTTACTCCATACCCAAAAAATAAGAACAGGTCAAGGGTTCCCATATCGAAAAATCGAAATACCGGACCTCGGATGAAATTTTCGAATTTCTTCGTAATAAATCGTGCATGTGTAAAGCGAAACAAATTTTTTAATTTATTACGCAGGAGCGGCAACCCGGATTTCAAAATTTATTTGGTTTTTGATTTGTTAAGGTTTTTATTTTAGTTTTTACATAAATTGTAGAAATTCTTGGCGGCTTAGGATTCCCATCCGCATTGCGGACAAAGCACAATATTACCAGACATGTCCTGAAAATTCCAGACGTATGGCAACCCTAAACAGGACGCTATTATAAAAACTCAACAGTTCGTCGCTTCGGCTATTGCTGAGAAAGAGTGCATAAAGAAATTTTTAATTATTCCACAATGAATCAGTCATAAAAATCGCAGGACATTAAACTGGTGCCACGGGTGGTTCAAAAGAGATATTGTGGCTCCCGACGCACAGGCTAGTGAAGGAACACGGGTGGGGTTTAGTCAGTAAAAGTCTGACACGCCATTCCGCTTCGCTACAAGCGGGACAGGTCATTTAATGATTTCTCATCCGCAAAAAAGGGACAGCAGGTCAAGCTACCCGAAACTGTCAAATAATCCAAATCAACCTTGAGCCAGAGTTTAAAGTTGAAAATCTAATAAAAAAAAATCTGACAGACTGTAGTAGCTTGATGTGCTGTCGTCTTTACTAGGATCTCATACATTAGAAGAAGCCTGAACAGCCGATTTATGACTGCAAGACTTAAATAACTTACCGCTACATTCTACTTGTTAACTGACTTGTGTCCTTACCTGAAATGACAAAATATTACATTAATATCAATAAACAGGTAAACGTCCTAGACCTATGAGAAACTAGACACTATAATTTGACACTAAGGCTTATATCAATCATGTTCAGTCCCGAAAACAGGTAAATATAAGACCTTTTAGTATTCATTTGCAGAAAATACTAATATGTAAGCTAAAACGTTAAAAGTTCTGCATATTACACGTTCAAATTTAACCGTGAAACCGTAGATGAAGTCAGCAGCTTACTTCGCCAAAATTTTCACAGCAAAATATCTCACAAAATAGATTAATTGATATTGATGCTGACATCTTTAATCATTATATAAAAAATTCTACCTATGTAAAGTCAAATATAATTGCATTTTTAGGCAACAGTCAAAATCCGTCATATTGCGACCTTGACTGACCAATAATGTAACCTCAAAATGATTGCCAATGTACACATTATGTTGGTGCTCATGCATATTAGCACTGTCTAATCAAATGGGTCAACGTTCAAAAAGTACAAAAATGGTCATTAACCCCAACAATCATTCGGTTTCCTGCCCATGCATACAATTCGGCAATATTCGGCAATGTTCGTGCAATCCGCCATTTTGTTTCATAGCTGTCAATCTGTCAATATTGCATACTTTACGCAGCGTTACGAAAAAGTAGTGCAATGTCGGGTAAGGTTGAGTGCTAAATGTTGAAGTTGCAAGCGCCCAGTCACGCGTGTAATGCCTAGTACTCAATAGACTAAATAAAAATAATTCTGAAGTTTGTCTACGTTAACTTTAACAGAATGCACTAAAAAAGCCGTTTAATCTATACTAATATATAAAGCTGAAGAGTTTGTTTGTTTGAACGCGCTAATCTCAGGAACTACAAGTTCGATTTCAAAATTCTTTTTGCGTTGGATAGCCCATTAATCCAGAAAGGCTTTAGGCTATACAACATCACGCTGCGACTAATAGGAGCAGAGCATAACTAACTCCACGCGAACGAAGTCGCTGGCGGCCGCTAGTATGATAGATTTACGAAAAATTGTTTTTTTTTTAAACCATAAACTATAACCAAATCTCTTCGGCCGATCTATTTTTAAAAATATATCATTAAAAGCTTAGTGATGTGAACTGGCATTAGTGTCAATTCCAAGCATCACATGTAATGAAACTTCAAGGTTCAAGGAATAAGTCGGCTGTAATGAACTGCGCTTGAATAGAACGTTAACGTTTAGGAAGCACCATAATTAATGGATTTGTAACGCAACAGTTCATAAATCATTACAAATGTCCTTGAAAAGGTTTTCAACTTGTGATTTGACGTTTTTCAGAATGCTAGTAGCAAATACATGTAAATACAATGTATTCTAATTTATTTGTAATGTCTTAAATGCTACACATGTTCTATTCCTCGTATTTAATAGGATGATGTGAAACTGTCCAATTCGATAGATAATATATTTAAGTAGGCTGTATAGTTAAAATAATTCCACAGATATAAAACCTTTAACCAATAAGTCCAATGTAAATGCTTCATGATAACAATAATTGTCTTACAAACCGCAATGCACCCCAACAATTGCAACTCGACATACATTCCAATCTACCCCTTACTCCACCAGCAATAAAGCACATAACAGCCTAAACATCTGTGTAGTCTAGAAAGGTGTAGTTCGAACCATGACCTGGTGGCACTAGTTCCATTTCCTCGTTGCGGTCCAGCTCGCTCAGCCTTGCTAGAAGGCCGGGAGACCCACGGCGAAAGATTACCGATAGATTGAAAGTGATGATGATGAATGATGATTGTTACGTGTTAATTGATTCAGTAAGTAGATCAAATTTATAATATAACTAGCTGCTGCCCGCGACTCCGCCCGCATGTTGATATAAAATAAGCGCCTGTTAAAATAATGGGAGCATTATGTATGTACGTCCGCGTTTGCCCCCGTTTTCACAACATTTTTTGTTACTGCGCTGCTCCTATTAGTCATAGCGGGATGTTATATACCCTATGTCCTTTCTCAGGCTCTAGGCTATCTGTGTACCAAATTTCATTACAATCGGTTCAGTAGTTTTGGCGTGATAGCCGGATAGACAAACAGAGATACTTTCGCATTTATAATATTAGTATGGATAACGCGTATTCTTAAACAAATTTGCAGCGGTGTATAGGGAAAGGGATATAGAGGTAGGGGGTTCGTGGCCTGCAGAATAATTACGTAACACACTATCAGTAGGAATGGGTTTCATTTTGACAGTTAAAATAAAATTAATTACGTTATTTAAGTTATAGAGGAAACATTTTTCGAATGGATTAGAAATATGCTTCAATATGATCCCAATTGATAGTAATAGCACAGTATAAAAATCATACAGTAGGTCGACGCCTTTGATCTCGTGTAAAATTCCGACATCGTCTAGACAGTAACGCATCGGCCAGGGTTGTCACAAATAAACAATATTTATGAAATTATTTATTTATTGCAGATCAACATCGATAGCTGTATTATATTTAATTAATTTGCTATTTTTACTAAGGGAACAACTCGAGACAGATTAAAGTTATTTAGATGGCATTTTCGTAACCAGCACCCCAATCCACCTCGGAATTAACACCCATATCATATTAATATACATTTAAATTAGCGCCCGCCATCTTAGATTTCAAAAAGGGTGGCTGTTTCATAACAAGCACCCCAATTATACTCAAAATTAACACTCATATCAAATTATAAAAAAATGACGTCCGCCATTTTGGATGTCAACTAGATTGAGCGACTTTTAATCAAGTCGATAAAAGTATTGGCTTACGATTTTGTTCGTGATGTCCTGTCTATTGTAAATATAATTTTAATGTCTTTGCGTGTAGGTTTTGATTCCCTAGCGTGTGACGAAAATTCGTCTAAGGTGTCGGTATAAACTGCTGTATCTTTTGATCGCTTTAACTTAGAAGTTTGATTTTTTCACTGCATAAAGGGACAATAGACCTAGGTATTTGGTATAAATTTCAATTTGATACCTTTATTAGTTCGTGAGAAATAAGGTAGTAAGTTTCATTTTATTAAAATATGTTTATTATATTATATAACTAAAAAATTGTGATTTTGGCAATTTTTCCTATATTTGCATTATATCACAATCCTTCATGCCAAATTTCAAGATTCTGAGTTTACGGGAAGTATCCTGTAGGTTTTGATTCCTTTGCGAGTGTCGAAAATTTGTTGAAAATATTGACATATCGGCTGTATCTTTTGATTGGCTTGGCTTTGAAGTTTGATATTTTCACAGCTTAAAGGGACAATAGACCTAGGTATTTGGTATAAATTGCAATTTGATAACTTTATTCGTTCGTGATAAATAAGGTAGTAAGTTCCATTTTATTAAAATATGTGTATTATATTATATAACTGAAAAAATGTGATTTTCGCAATTTTTCCTATATTTGCATTATATGATAATCCTTCATGCCAAATTTCAAGATTCTGAGTTTACGGGAAGTATCCTGTAGGTTTTGATTCCTTTGCGAGTGTCGAAAATTTGTTGAAAATATCGACATATCGGCTGTATCTTTTGATTGGCTTGGCTTAGAAGTTTGATATTTTCACAGCTTAAAGGGACAATAGACCTAGGTATTTGGTATAAATTTCAATTTGATAACTTTATTCGTTCGTGAGAAATAAGGTAGTAAGTTCCATTTTATTAAAATATGTTTTTTATATTATATAACTAAAAAAATGTGATTTTTGCAATTTTTCCTATATTTGCATTATATGACAATGCTTCATGCCAATTTTCAAGATTCTGAGTTTACGGGAAGTATCCTGTAGGTTTTGATTCCTTTGCGAGTGTCGAAAATTTGTTGAAAATATCGACATAATCGGCTGTATCTTTTGATTGGCTTGGCTTAGAAGTTTGATATTTTCACAGCTTAAAGGGACAATAGACCCGAGTATTTCATGAGAATTTCAGCTTGATACGTCCACGCGTTCTTGAGATAAAGGGTGGTGACAGACAGACAGACAGACAGACAGACAGACAGACAGACAGACAACAAAGTGATCCTATAAGGGTTCCGTTTTTTCCTTTTGAGGTACGGAACCCTAAAAAGGATGGCTTTTTCGTAACAAGCACCCCAATTATACTCAAAATTGACACTCATATCAAATTATAAAATAAACAAATACAAAAGCAAACACGCGTCAGCCCTTAATGATAGATACCGAGCTATGAACATCGTTTTGTTCGCAGCTCGGGTGCCGCTTACTCGCGTCTCGTCCCTCACACCCCGCACGATTGCTCTGTCTAGACGTCTTCGTTGGACGACTGTATGATTTTTAGACTGTGGTAATAGTGTGATGCAATTAGGGTGCTCGTCGATCAATAAGGATAAGGTAAGGCCGCGGTTGGTCTGTGGATGGGAGTGCTTCTTCCACCACTTTTCGCATCCAGTCCATCTCAGCTGCCTTTTAGGGTCCTGTGCCAAAAGGGTGTCGACCTCGGGGTCGTCCGACCGTCCATCAGTCAGTCAGCCGGCTGTATCACATGAACCTCAATAGGTAGACTATTGTAAGTTTCTCAGCGTATGTATTTCTATTGCAATCATAATAAATTAAATTAATAAAATAAAGTAAATAAAATAATAAAAATAAATAAAATAAATAATCAAATAAACTAAATACAAAATTAAATAAATACAATAAATAAAATAGATTAATAAATAAATCTATACTATTATAAATAAAGCTGATGAGTCTGTTTGTTTGTTTGTTTGAACGCGCTAATCTCAGGAAGTACTGGTCCGATTTGAAAAATGCTATATTATTATTAATCCAGGAAGGCTTTAGGTTATATAACATCAAGCTGCGACCAACAGGAGCTGAGCATAACTAACTCCATACGAACGAAGTCGTCAACAATAAAAATAAAAAGACGACCTTTCTAAAAGAATTGTGTGTTTTTAAGCGCTTTTTGCTCTATAATACGTAACCTTTCGTGTCTGTTTCGGTCTTGTCCGGTTTTATTTTAGTCCAACTCCAGATTAGTACCGATTATATCATTACAGCTATTTGTTACATGCAGCTGTCAGTTTGTTATCATAGTTAGATGGTGTCTGATAAGGCGTTGTTAATTGAGTGGGCACGCTTTGTTCAATGGTTGAGGAAGTGAATTGGTCGGCGGAAGGGATAGAGAAAATTGTAATAATGATCGTCAGTTGTTATCATGTTACAAGATAATATTAACTTTAGAAAGGATTCAATGTAATAGGTACAGTAGGCCGCATGTCAGAGGTACAGACGACAGCACATCAAGCTACTACAATCTGTCAGATTTCCTTATCAGATTTCCAACTTTATATCTAAAGCATTAAGGCTCAAGGTTGATTGGGATTTCATTGCTCTAAATATTATACAGAATTTCACAAATATTTTACAATCAATTACCTAAAAGAAAGGTATTCCTATATTCTAAAACCTGCTTTAATTAGATACTCTAGGTACATATTTCACAGAATTTCACAAATATATGACAAACAATTCTAAAGAGCTATACGTTGGACCTTGCATATCAAAGGTAAGGCTAGGTACACATTCCTCCGCGTAGCCATTTGTACAAAACCTCATTACGAGCTAGACGTGTCAGACATCTTAATAACCAGGCACTTGATAGTTACTAGGCATTAAATGCCGAAACTATGTGCGAATGATAGTCGAGGTATCCAGGAAAAAACTTCTTTCCTTATAAGGAGTTTTACATTATTTTAATAATTATATAACATTGTCGGCACTATAGGTCTATTATAAGAAACCAATTGTATTTATAACTTATTGTATGTATATGAAAGTCTGTTTCCAAAAAAAAAAAAGAGAAAAAGATGTTTAAATATTAAACGTCTTTGGTTATTCAGTACTACACGAATTTAATTTTTATTAATCACAATACAAATAATTACTGCTTATTCAATTCTTCATTTGTTCATAAAAATTAATCTGTTCAGCTACGTAAATAAGGCAATGAATGGTGTTGAACTGTCAACTGATAGCCATTCTTACTATTTTTTTTTCTTTTTTTTTTTTGGTTCAATTCTTTCCGTTCTTCTGAACGGAAAAGGCAAAGGCATAGTACGCCATACAGCCTAACCTTTAGTAAATTTTTTCTTGAGTAAGTTTCTATCCTAACTTAACCTTTTTTTTTTTTTTGACGCTGTGGTAATGCGTTTACGCACCATACCCCGAAGGGCGTGTGTGGGACTCGCCCAGCCGAAGCCGGGAATACCCACTAAACCCACAGCGGCACAACGACATCGCCTGAGTGGCGGGGTCATGGGAAAATGGCACAGCCTAACTACCAATCCCCCGCCGGCGATTCCCGCCTAGGGCGGGCCCACAGTGGTCCCTCCACTCCACAGGGAGGGGCCGGGCTGGGTACGTCTTTTTGTGCGAGAAGACGCAGCAGCCAAGGGTTTTTTAGCGAGGTGTCCTTCCTCTTAGCCCCACTCGTTTGCCCGGAGGCAAACGGGGCCCCCAGCTCCTCTCAATGAGGAGACCGGGTTGCCCGACGGTGACCCGGAGTTCGGGTCACGTCAGCCACCTCGGGTGGTGGCCGACCCGCCGCACGTGTGACCGCCGAAGCGGTCCCCGCATCTGGTTTTGGTCCGCGCCGGTAAACCGGTAACCCCCATATCTGGGGGCCGTTCCCCTATCCGCCACCTGGGGACGCGTCCGATGGCAGGCCAGAAACTGCACATCCTAGCTTAACTTAACTAATCTATCTCCTTTCGTTTCCCGCGTGAGGCCGACAAGGAAGAATTTGGAGTAAGGACATGATGTGGCCACTGTGCTACATTATTTCACTGTTCTTTATAAATTATTCACTGAATGCACTTTTTACTACATAAATCACGCGCTTATATTTAGTAAACAACACTATAAATAATTTTAAAAGTCCAATGAAAAAGGAGCGTGCACTCATCTTGACATTCCCGCCAAAACTCCCTATTCTTACTATTAGAGTAAGTATTACGCAATTCCGATTCTTAAAATTCTAACTTACCACATGAATAGCTAATAGTAGAATTCACTAAAAACTTTACCTAACTAAACACAGATGAACCAAAACTGTAAATATATGCGAGAGACAAAATAAACCCGTTCTAGTCACCCACATACGTTGACATAACATCACAACGTTGCTCCAATCATGTAAATTAATGCAGTCATCACTGAGTGGACCAGAACTGTCAGTTTTAAAGTAATAAAATGTCAAAACGAACCGTGACCCACGCATATTTGCGCAAACATGTGAATATGTTTCTGCATATTAACTATCTTTTGTTTTTCTACACAAAAGTTTATCATGATTTACTCGGTGGTAGGCCATAACATCGGCTGCCGGCAGAAGTTACCACCCGCCAGACAAGGTCTTGCCGCCAAGCGATCCGTCGTGTTCCAGCATGATGTCTGGTGAAGCCGTACGGAAGACGGGTCTGAGCCGTTGATGGGCACGATGCGCCAAATGTTGTTGTGTCGGGAGTTTGGTCGAGGGGTCTCCAGATTAATCTTGAGTCTTGAGTTTAACATTGCATCACCTCGCTCAACTGCCGTCATCCTTCCTATTCCTAAGTTTTTTAAGTGAATAGGCTTAGTAAACTAGTGCGCTTTACCATCAACGATTGCATCACTGCTTACCATCAGCCGGGATTGCAGTCAAGCACTAGTTTATATTTATTAAAAAAGAAACTCATAGTTGATACGCATGCAAAGGTCATTTTTAGAGCGCTACTTCTGGATACAGTCAAACACTATGAAATACATTTGCGATTGTCAAATTATTGCTTGTCATCAAAAGAAGATACCAAAGTCTCGTCATAAAATTCATCTGCTCCCTTGGATGTGTACAACCGCCCTTACCAAACTTATGTATATACAGACTACAGCACAACAAGATTTAGATTTTTAACTTTGTCGCTAAAGTAGTAAGGCTTACGGTTGATTGTTAATATTTGACGGTTTCGGGTAGCTTGACTCACTGTCGACCGTACATACAAAACAGTTCCCCGAAACAATTTTATTAGCCAATTATTATTTAAAACACATTCGAATGTAACGGATCTTCTGCGGTTAATATATCGTCATTGCCTTTTATATCCAAATATAATATTTCATTTGTAGTTCAAAGGATTTCACATGCTTATAAATTACGCAGAAAGATTCTCAGAACTAAAGTGTGAAACTGGTTTCATAGTTATAGTAGTATTGATAGTTTGGTTCAAGAAACGCCTGTTTGTGGGAAAATATATCATTTTGAGAGGATTAGCAAGCTGAAGTGGCAATGGGCTGGTCACATATGCCGCAGGACCGACAACCGTTGGGGTAAACGAGTCCTTGAGTGGAGACCGCGTCTCGGCAAACGTAGCGTGGGACGCCCTTGGGCGAGATGGAGCGACGACATCAAAAAGGTGGCTGGTAGTGGCTGGCGGAGAACTGCTCAGGATCGAGCTTGTTGGCGTGCCATGAAAGAGGCCTATGTCCAGCAGTGGACGAGTAAAGGCTGATGATGATGATGATGATGTCATTTTAACAGAGTTCTTCGAAAGCAGTGGTGACCTAATGTTATCGGCCGCGACTTACAGCTTGTAGGTCGTAGGTTCGAACCCCTCCAGGCACTTTGCTTTGTGTAAATTATTTCATCACCACTGCTCTCAAAACGGTGCTCTATGTAAGCGGTATAAAGGAGGAGGCGAAACGCTTCGTCCGGATCGTTGTGGTGTTAACAACGTAAGGGTGGAAACTCGCCGTACGACGGGTCGTCCAATGGTGGAACGGAGATGGGGGAATTAAATCATGCAATTCCCTGGTACACTCCCCAAAATGCATCCTAAGGTGAGTTAAATCAGGGTCTCCAATCAGCCTCTTCGTACGCCTCTCCACTGAATCTAAAGTGGCCAGGTGACACTTAGCAGCACCAGCCCAAATGTGGCTGCAGTACTCCACACGCGAACGCCACCTGTGCTTTATACAACATTAGAAACTGCCCTGGTGTGAAATACTGCCGGACCTTTGCGATAACGCCAAGTTTTCTGGCCGCCACTTTGGCCTTGGACTCAATGAACAGCTCAAAGTTTAGGTTCGAGGAAATCTCAACTCCCAAGTTGACCTTCGACCGCCTTCAGCTTGAAGGCGGTCAATGTCCTAGAAACAAAACTTCAAAGAAATGTGACATCTATCAACCCGCACTGGGTCCGCGTGGTAAGTTATGGTCCACTCCCTCTCACCGAGAAGAGGCCTATGTGGCAGGAGTGAGAACGTTATAGGTAGGCTGATTAAGAATATGATATCCGACTTCAAAAACAAGAGGAGGTTCTTTTCAACTCTATTTTTTTTTTTTTGTTTGTTACCTCAGTACTTTCGACTGGTCGAACGGATTTTGATGATCCTGTTTTTAATCTGAAGTCTGGTGCTGCCAGTCTTATTTCACTATGGTCCAGTTCTGCAAGTGTGAAGCTTGGGACGAGTTGCTCGCTCTGCTAAGCATTGTTATTAAGCAATATGCGAAATTATGCCACAATTACGACATTTTAAACACTGTTTTTCTTAAATCACGTTCATTATTGTAAACATTTTAATTTTTTTATGTCTGGACTTGAAAAAAGATGATGATCCCTGGGTTTGTTTCAGCTATTTCTTCTCAGAGGTAGTCAGTTAGGAAAGGCCGGCTCCATCTAGTTTAAAAAAATATGACGAGTAAAAGTGATCAGTCGTTCTATTTGCTTAATAAACGATCTCATTTCATTTCTGATGATGGTATCCATAAGAAAAGCGTATCATATATATTATTTCTCAAGAGCTTTGTTTGTTTTAATGTTAAAGGTGATATCAATTAGTCTAGTTTGAACAACACCTTAGTTTGTGGGAAATTAGTGCATTTGTTAATAATGCCTGGTCACTCATGGGGGTCAGTAACACCTTAACATGTCTTAGCTAATGCGGTTTCAATAACACCCATAAGTCTCCGCTTTGCCTTTTCTGCGCTAGAGTATCGGGTTCCAGTTTGACTAGATGCATACCAACTGCATTTCGATATATTGATATGTGTTTAATTAATTATAGTGGGAGTTTCTCAGGATATCCTAATGACCCTTGTACGCTTCAAACTAGCTGCGCACTGTGATTTCACATGCCTAAGTCTCGATCTCTTGAGAGTATCGTGTATTTTAAGCCAGGTCAGGAATGTACCTATGTGGCAATTTTATTTTTTTAACTGGCAATAAATTTCTACGCCAAGGAACTAGAGTTCAAAAATAAATCCTGTACAAGAATGAGTCCGTCCCATTTCTTGACAGCTTAAGTTGACACTATTTCTAAAATTTATATTTATGTAAGTACCTTATTAACTCTCTCTCTTCATCTCAGCGTTAATCCCAGTCGCATCCGAAACTTCTTCAGCTTTGGAGTCTGGGGTCCGCTTTAACAGTCTAACTGCTGATTTTGGCAAGCTTCGATATTTTCCGTGAAGCGACTGCCGTCTGACCTCCACAACCCGAAGGCGACATCGAAGCATTGCAGTTAGACAAATTGTTGGACTTTTGAGGGCTCCAACAACCCGTAACGACTGCCATTATTTATTTATTTATTTATTATGGCACACCAACGACATATTTACAGTAATAGTGGTTTATAAAGCAATCACAGATCTTCAGTTTTAAGTAAATACATCACTTATAGGTATGCACAACATTCACAATAAGAGATCTTAATTATTAACAATTCCATTCAATAAAACATTATATATTACAGTTAAACTCAATAATTAAAATTAAATGATATTGAATAACTATATATAAATAAAATAAAATTAGATGTTTGTATGGCAACCGGGACCAACGGCTTAACGTGCTTTCCGAGGCACGACCAGACCAGTGCAAATATTCATATTCACGCACACAAATATTTGCACTGCGCGGGGATCGAACCCGCGCCTCCTTTTGCAGCGGCCGCGTTCGCTACCACTACGCCACGGAGGCTGTCATGTACTTTATTAGCTCTGCATGGTAATCAATCATTAAACATTACACTTCTGCCACTAAATATAAACTCAATATTCATTGATATAATATTAAACTAAGGTAGATACAAAAGGAGGTAAGTGCAGCAAGTCGCTTTAGTTTTCGTCGATTCTATTTAAGCGCAAACGACAAACACTAGCCATCTTTTTCTTCTCTATGCTTTAGATAGCGCCCCATCTCACTCACACTGTGCCAACGTGTGAAATGTACGCAGAATAAAAAATTTGCATGTGTGTGCTGCTGCTCCGATCGGCAAATTTATTTTGGTTAATTTGTTAGAGCATATCCTATCTGTTTAATATTATATCAATGTCAATATTACTAACATTTCACAACAAGACGAACATACATCATCATCGTCATTATCAACATCAACCTTTTTATCGTCCCACTACTGGGCACAGGTCTCCTCTCATACAGAGAAGGATTGAGCGTAATCAAGCGAACGTACAGCCAACACGTAAATACGCCACTTAATCCTCAAGAGCTGATTGATTCGCTTCTTTATCACCCAATGTATCGTTACCTCTTTGAGCCCGATTTACGAGATAAATCGTAAAATTGTTTATTTCAGGGTTTTGGACACTTTAGAAATGTTGTATTTTTTTGGTATTATAATCTGTTATTTTTCCTTATAGAGAGATGAGGAACGAGGTACTCTCAGACCAGAAGAGTGGTCTATCGTCGGAAGATTAATGTCGCGATATCGTATAAATGCTAGTCATGCGATAAAATTGCTTGCGCGATGCAGGATTTTTGCGTGGCGTCAGTGCGATGGGTAATACACATTCGGCGTTGTAGATGCCATCACATTCTGAACTTATTTCTACAAATATCCTGTCTGATCTCGCCAATAAGCTCAACATTCTTTGCGGTAGGTATCATTTTAATCATTAATTTGATAAATAAGTAGATACACGATACATTTTGCGTCATGACAAAAATGAAGATTTTTATCTTACAGAGTTATGTAAATAAAATCGTTTTCTGATCTTAATCTTATTTGGTGGTTTCCCATATACATAATGTTTCATACTAGTTTTGCAAATAAGGATTATTATACCTTCCTTTTTTATAGCACTCTATTTAGACTCATTTTTACAATAGACTATAAGCTAGTCATACATACAGGTACCTTATTAGGCCCAGAATAAATATATGAATCTCTTTGGCCATTATAGTAGGTACTTACAAAGAAAACCGGACAAGAAACTTCATGGACACCCGTTCAAATTATATTTTTACACAAAATATTAGTCAAGCTAGATATCATCCATACTAATACCTATTATAAATGCGAAAGTATCTCTGTCTGTCTGTCCGGCTTTCACGCCAAAACTACTGAACCGATTGTAATTAAATTTGGTACACAGATAGTCTAGAGCCTGAGAAAGGACATAGGCTATAAAACATCCCGCTGTGACTAATAGAAGCAGAGCAGGCACAAAAAATGTTGCGAAAACGGGAGCAAATGCGGGCGTACATTTTGCTCCCATTATTTTAACAGGCGCTTAGTTTATCAACTGAGCTCTTTCGGTTCGAAGCTTACGCGGGTGAAACCACGGGGCACAGCTAGTCATCAATAAAATCATGATTAATCACCAGAAAGTAGACATCAAACTGTGATGATCATTATTCAAAGGTAATAACCCAACATTGACAAATAGAAACATCAACTACAACGGTTAATCAGAAATGGTCGTTCACAATAAACTTTACATAACCTTAAGCCTTGCTATATTAAGCTAAAAATAGTCACCAAAACACCCAGGTCAACATCCTCTACAAACATTGGGGACCCAATTGCATCATATTAGATTATAAGTACCAAACAAATAATATTTATTTGATTAATGTTTTTTTTAAAACCACAATAACGGTATCTTCAGTTACACTCTTGTAGGAAATGTAAAGGGGTCAATATACTGGTGCAAAACTCTCTGATTTATATTGTGGTCTATCTATGATCTATGGTGCGAACTTTGGTAACATGGATGCGTCATAATGACCAGGAAAAAACATTTAGGTAATTTATAGGCACGTGTTATACCGCCAGCGATTAACGAGAAACGAGTTGATGAGCAATGAGCAGGGAGTGCGCGATGGCGACTAGTCAGCGTAGGCGTAAATACGGACGACAGCAGATCAAGCTATCCGAAACTGTTCAATATTTCCACTCAACTTTAAGCCTTAATGTTTCAACTAGGGTTGTAACGGAGCTTCGCCTCCGCTTCCGTTACTATGGAAGTTCCGCAAGAAATCGTATCTTCGCTTCCGCCTCCGCCTCCGCACAATTTTTGCGGAGTTATAACGGAGGTTTATTTACGTATTTATAAAATAAATAACGCGCAAGCTGCGACGCTCGACAACCGTCCGGCCGCGTTTGAGCGCGAAATAGTCAAGAATCAACTAGTGCGAGGCGGGAATGCGGCAAACACAATTTGTTTCTCCTTAATTTTCATTACAAGAAGGTAACATTTTTTTACTAAGTATACTACTATTAATGTACGTATTTAAAATAAAAATTTTGTTTTAATTAAGCATAAATTTAATTTTTTTCTATATGTACTTTCACCTCCGCCTCCGCCTCCGTTAACCTCCGCATCCGCGGAGGTGAGACTCGTTGCCTCCGCATCCGCCTCCGTTACAACCCTAGTTTCAACTATGAAGTTTAAAATCTAATAAAGAAATTTGACAGATTGTAGTAGCTTAGTTTGCTGTTGCCTGTACAAGGAGTGGGATTATCATAAAGTTTTCTGCCCAAACGAGCATCACAACGCGAGTCTCTTTTCGATTACCCCCGCCAGAGGTTTGAAGTCAAAGATCTGAATCAAAAAGAATATATTTTTCTTTTTTTAAAACGCTTTAAATTTGTGCTTGACCGCAATCCCGTCTGATGGTTAGCAGTGGTGCAATCGATTATAAGATTATAATAAAACGCACTAGTTTATTAAGAGCCTATTCACTCCATCCTTGAAGACACTTAAATTGTAATTAGAGGGGAAGACCGCCGCAGGCAAATTGTTCCAGTCTCCTGATGTACGCGGTATAAAAGTCGGTATATTAGTTTTTCTTTTGCTTATCAACCTATAGTCTTTTGTACGTTTTTGAGCGAGAAAATCGTTGATAGCTAGCCGCAGTCCTCGACGGCAGTGGGACTGGTACCTTATCAAAGTTTGTTCCATAGATCAAAGATCGTGTATGAATCGGCGAGCGTATTGTGGAACGCCTCCCAGCTAGATGGACGGACGACCAGGTGGCTGGGGTAGACTAGATATGGAAGTCTGGGTTCTGGTACAGTCTAGAAGAGGCGTCCAGACTGTGATAGATGTGGATTGATTGTATTTCCCCATTCGTTTACCGAAAATAATATAAAATCTAGGATGAAATTACACGCTAATTTGGATTCACAAAAATATGTTCACCTACGACGGCTATATCATAGCTTCGTGAACTAGGAAATCCTGTGTTTCAAGCGATAAGAGCTTCAATAACAATGTAAAGTACTTAATTAATAAATAAACAATATTAACAAACAAAGTATATTAGGTATTAAAATAATAATAAGAATCTTCGTTATTCCAATAATTATCTTCTACGACGTCCTTGTCACCCGCACTGGTTTCCTTAGGTCTTCATTTCTTTTCCAGGCGGTTTTCCTTTGGAATGATCTTCCTAAGAATATCAGGACGTTGACCAGTCAGTCGGGAATACTTACGCAAGAAATTGGCAGAATCATTCCTCATGAAATTTATTCTTTTTCTCTATCTATGATTATTTATCTGTCTCTACTGTTTATATTTTGTATGTATGTGTTTATTATAATATATTTTTTGTCTCTTTTAACTTTAATTTATTTGCACCTACCATGTTTTGTCTCTGCATCACCCTAAGGTAGACTGGTAGAAAAGTCTAAGGCATTAAGTCCGCCATTGTGCAATGTTTGTGTATAAAATTTTAATAAATAAATACAGTCTCTTCAGCACAATTAGTAAATTCTGTATCTTCGTAGGACAATTTGTAAAGAGTATCCCTCAGATTTTTTTACAGTACATAATTATGTATGTATAATTTAAGGAGTAGAAGTTTGCTTTCGCGTTTAGTCTATAGGATAGAGGACCGAGGAACCGGTAAAATTTTGATTAAAAAGCATTTTTTTTTTGCTGTTGTGGACAGAGTAGATCTAAATATCAGCAGCTCGACTACAGTTCTGGCGATGATTGCCGGTAGCCGGGAGGTTTGACTGCTGGGTATATCCGACATTGCTGTATTAGGTATGTCGCTAGCTACGTACGGTAACATTTGTCCTATTTGATGTATATTTATGTATTCTGGTTTCTGTATTAGTGCTTTTAGATTAAATGAAATAACAAGCCACGGGCGGAAAGCTAATTATTATTATATTTCATACTAGCTTTCCGCCCGCGGCTTCGCCCGCGTGGAGTTCGGTTGTATCGCGCTTTATAGATTTCCCTCGGGAACATCAAATTTTTCTGGGATAAAAGGTAGCCTATGTTCTTTCTCAGGGTCTAAAAATTGTCTGTGCCAAATTTCATCAAAATCGGTTGAGAGGTTTAAGCGGGAAAGCGTAACAGACAGACAGACAGACAGACAGACAGACAGACAGACAGACAGACAGACCGACAGACCGACAGACAGACAGACAGAGTTACTTTCGCATTTATAATATTAGTATGGATGGAAGTATGGATGGATTTATCATGATGTTATAACATTTTAATCAAACCGTTATCTTCATAGCAAACTGTGATTGACTTCGCGATCAATTACCTAATTAATGATGATTTAGTAACGGATTAACGGCTGTTTTTCCTAATATTATGAGAGATAAAAATCATAATAAAATTTATTAGCTAATAGTAACGGCATTGTTACTTTATAAGGCCTAATAATGATTTGTGACCAAAGAATACTGGTTATTAAATTATATTCCGTGTTTTCATGAATATAATTTAATAATTATTTTAATTTAATTAAAGTTTCAAGAAGAGGCGAACAAGGGACTTATTTTAGATTACTTTTACCAAGAAAAGGAAGTGATAAAATTAAAGTTTATCTGTAAAATATCGCTCTTAGCGATAAGACCACCCATCGTGTCACCCTGTGTAAAATCTTCATATTTATGTTCTGTAAGGTGTACAAAATAAAGAGTATTTTATTCTATTCTATTTTTAAAGAGCGAGAAATTCAGGCTGTATACGCTCCGGCATTGCTCTAAAAACGTTAAAAAAGACTGAGAAAACCGAACCAAAAAATTAGACATGTACGGTCGAGAGCAGGTCAACCGAAACTGGCAGATATTCCCAATCAACCTTGAGCCTTAATGCTTTAGAGATAAAGTTGAAAATCTAATAAGGAAATCTGACAGGCTGTAGCAGTACTTGACGTGCTGCCGTCTGTACCAACCCGCACTGGGCCCGCGTGGTATATCTACCACCTTGGTAGATTGTGACCCTCTCCCTCTTATCGAGAGCCCTGTGGCCAAGGTGTGCGAAATTAAAGGCTGATTATTATGTATATTATGTGATTATCAAGTCTAAACTAACGATTCACCGATATTGGTCCTACTACACATGTAACCGCAGTAACAAATTAAAATATGCTAATGAATAAGGAAATGTCTTTTTAAAATTTGAAAACCCCAGGCATGACGTATGGGATATAGATTAATCCATAATAATAATCTATACTAATATATAAAACTGAACAGTTTGTTTGTTTGTTTGTTTGAACGCGCTAATCTCAGGAACTACTGGTCCGATTTAAAAAAAATCTTTTTGCTTTGGATAGCCTAGGCTTTAGGCTATATAACGTCACGCTGCGGCCAATAGGAGCGGAACATAACTAACTTCACGTGAACGAAGTCGCTGGCGGCCGCTAGTACCTAATAAATTAAATAAAATAATATCTCGATCCGAATTCCATTCTTCTACAAGCAACTGTATGAATGATGATGAAATTTGGCACACAGATAATTTATATCCAAGAATAACGCATAGGATACTTTTCATCCCGATATTCCCGGGGGATCTAAACTGACACGGGTGAAACCGCAGGGCGCAGCTAGTATAGAATATTTGTTGATAGTTTTTCGCTGAAAATGTATAAACTTAAAGTAAGACTTGGGAACTCTCTTTATTTTTTTTTATCGTGTGGACGATCGATAATTTTGTGAAATATAAAAAAAAACTAATATTTTTTTTTTAACTCTCGCTTCAAGGGACTAAATTAACTTCTGAAGGTGACCCCACAAAAATACAACATATTTTTTTCTTTTCTTTTATGAAAAAGAGAAAGAAAATAAACGTATTTGTGACAAAATTGACGACAAAAAGAACGTTCAAAAAAAAAATATAATATGAAATACATTTTTTTTTTATAATTATAAACTTGTGTCAAGGTCTTGACCGCTATGCCGCTCGATAGTAAGCAGTGATGCAATCATTGATGGTAAGGCGCGCTAGTTTGTTAAGAGCCTACTCACTTTAGCCTTGAAGACTATTTAATTTGTAGTCAAACGGAATCACAAAGAAATTGTTCCAGTCCCTCTATGTCCGCGGTATAAAAGACGAGGCGAAACTCTTCGACCGGATCGTAGTGATGTCAACAACGTAAGGACTCTCGTCTCTCGCCTCTCGACTCGCCGTACGACGGGTCGTCCGATGATGGAACAGAGATGGGAGAATTAAGTCATGCAATTCCCTCGCACACTCTCCAAAATGCATCCTATAGAACACTAATAAGCAGGCTACTCTTTGCTTAGGTTTTGGAGACCATTTTGAATTAAATTTGGGTTGCCAATTAGCCTCTTCGCTGGAAACTTGTGTCACATCCGCGCAAAACGGCTACCGCTCAGCATTATGCAGCAACCTTCTGTGAGATTGAGCCCCAGTGCTGGTTTTAGCAACAGCCGGCGCCGACGTAAAGACGTCGTCCGGTGCAACAAACGATTATTACATTTAATTTTTACATATTATTTTGTCATGTTTACATATCGATAGTATCTCATCTGCGAAGTTCCGCTAGCTAATTTATTTGACCTTGGCATGTGTTTATAATGTCATGGAAACATTTCACATTCTCTGTTCTACATAGAGTGTGAAATTATAACTAATAGACATAAATACTGCCCACGCAGGTCACTGAACTAACTCAGGTTTATATTGTAATGGAATATATTATTCAAAAGCTGCTCGCTTTGCTTCTAATATAGTATTAAATCAGTTTTGAGTTATAATCTCATTCATATCTGGTTCTTCTTCCATTTTAGTAAGAACTTATAAATAATTCAACTATACATTTGTTATTATTTTTTGTTCATACGCATCAGTGTTTTGCTTAGCAACTGCGGTTGCCATGACAACTTGTAAATAGAACGCCATTAACAACTGACTCAGATCCTGTTTAGACCATATATATGGCTTTTTCTCAATATTAATGGCAAATGCTACTTTAAAACTCATTAGCATATATTACATCAATTTTGTAAGCCTCACCATGTATGGTCGTATAGGCTTCTATAAGTTGTCAGATCAGTGCCTGGTGAGAGCTTGATATACGATTCAAGATATATTTAATTATATACAATATGTAAAGAAAACCCTGTCCGATCCGTGAAGGTATTGTTAGGTATCGATAACTGATTCTACTAATGCCCACAAAGACAGGCTAAACTTAAAAAAAAATCCCCCAAAAAAAATAAATATTATTTCGCAAAAAGAGGTAACTTAATACATCTGCGGTGAGCAACCCCTTCCGGGGGCGGCGGGGGGCAGGGCACGCGGCACCTGTGACGTGGTCGCGTTGCTATTCGCTTAAATTAATATCGCGTTGACACTTTTTAAAAAAATACCAAATTTCGGGGAAATTGGAATTAATTCCCGTGAAAAAAGGATTATTTCAAAATTCAATAGTATTGTTACTATGATGATTATGTTAAATTTTATATTATATTTGGTCTAACCTAACCTTTATTATCCTTATGGGTCGGACAGGGTTTTCTTTACATATTGTATATCATCTTATAGCATCTTTTTCTACCAATTCCATTAAGAAAAGGACAGAATTTAAATATGAATTTAGTCCTGTCAAATTGTGTTAGTCCATAGACAATAGGTATAGAGTGATTAAAAGCATGGCGACTAAAAGTAAATATCATTTTATAGCATCTTTTTCTATCGAATCCATTAAGAAAAGGACAGAACATAAATATTAGCTTAGTCCTGTCAAATTGTGTCAGTTCATGGACAATATAGACGTGATTAAACATGGCGACTAATAGTACGTAGTTTTTTGAAATTTGGCAGAACAAAACCTAGTATATTTTGAACAAATAATTTTGAACAAGAAAAATCGTAATTTGGGTTTAAGCGTCCCGGTGCCGAAAAGCTACGAGCTTCAGAGTATAAGGAAATTAAAAGTTCCGCCGTTATGAATGGAAATTCAAAGAAGCCAGTATTGAAGCAATAATTTATTGAAAGCTTTAATAAGTATCATGAGAACGGCTTCGCACAAACAAAACTCAAGGAAAGTATTGTCCTTCAACTTTATGATCCTGCCCTTTGAATCGTGTGTGGCAAGACTTGTTTCATAAACCCTTATTTCAAAAGTACAAGGTTCAATTTACAATGGCATATTTGTAACAGCTCCTGCAATATTTTCTGCGGGCATTGGGCTGTCAATATTTAAAAGAGTTATTGCACTGGAATTATAACTTATCGAGGCGTAACCACAGCAATGATGTATGAAAGTCTTTTTGTTATTACTTACAAATTCAATTTGAACGGATTTAAAAGGAATTATGCATTTAAATTCGACTCAAATATTTTTCACTGTCATTTTGATTTGGGTATGGTGGAGTGTTTAATTTCGATACATGTTCATAACTACCAAAGTGTTGGGTTATAGTCAACGATTGCTTGCTAAACAATCTATAATAATATAATAATAATAATAATAAAGCCCTTTATTCCGAAAGAAAATAACAGTATACATAAAAACATTTTACAATATGTCCCTAACTTCGGCGTGCCTTCTGGCAAAGGCCTCCTCCAACATTTTCCATTGTTGTCTGTCCTGGGTAACCCTTCTCCAGTTAGGACCTGCTGTCCTCTTAAGCTCGTCTTCCCACCTAGAATTTTGCCTTCCTCGGTTTCTTTTGCCATCTCTCGGATACCACTCTGTTACCCTCTTGCTCCATTTCCCTCTTTTATCACGCATCATATGCCCTGTCCATCTCCATTTCTGTTGATCGACTCTAGTTAGTATGTCGGTAAGTTCTAAAACATTACTACTGCAGTACTAAAGCAAGTTGATGAAAAAATTAAACCAATAATAGAAGAAAACGCAAAATTGAAAAACGAAATAGACAATCTTACTAAAAAAATAGAAAACTTAGAGACAAACGGAAAAAGAAACAATATAATAATACACGGGCTTTGGGAATCACAGGAAGAGAGTAGAGAAACAATCTATACTAATATATAAAGCTGAAGACTTTGTTTGTTTGAACGCGCTAATCTCGGGAACTACTGGTCCGATTTGAAAAATTGTTTTTGCGTTGGATAGCCCATTCATCCAGGAAGGCTTTAGGCTAACATTATGCTGCGACCAATAGAAGCGGAGCATATAAAAAAACATATCGAAACCTACGCGGGTGAAACCGCTAAACTATCTATCTGGGCAATACGTCAATTCAGTGTTATTAGGCTATAATTTTTCCTCTGCCATTCATTCTCGGTAAGAGGAAGTAGACCGTAACCTACCACGACGGGTCAGTGCTGGTAGTATATCAATGCCGTGGTAGATGTCACATGACTTCGAATTTTAAGTTCTAAGACGGTAATCGGTACCTTCCAAACAATGTTTTATTTCACTGTTTTGGGAGCAGTGTTGATGTAAAAATTTACACGAAATCAAAATTCATTTATCCAAATTAGGCTGAGAATCAGCACTTTTTGAACATCAATATTACATAAGACAGTCCCCCCAAAACGCCCGCCCTTCACCATAGATAAAGAATAGCATCTATCTCGGTTTAAACCTATGACATTACAACTCAAAAGTAAAGGCCGTCACTACTTGCATTATCTCCCAAACATGCTCATTTAATATGTAGCCAATAAGCCACACTAAACTAAATTCCTTTTCCCATCCAAATCGAGATATGTCTCAATATTTACACGAGAATCTCACTGAACCCAATAACATCACACATATGGCCTTTTGCAACCCAATATGGGCACGATGTGCGATGAGTATGTTACGTAAACGATACAAAAAGTTGTACAGAACTGGGTCACCATACGACGTTTCGATTGATTTAAAAGCTACAATGCTGCGATTTTTTCAAATTAATCGAAAGCACTTGCCAATTATCGATGGAAAATGTCAAGATGAACTTGTGGTTTCGAAAAAGAGGCACGCCTTGGTTATGGTATTGTTTCTGATGAGTAAGCTTGTGCTTGTGCAAGGAGGTTGGGAGTTCCAAGGGCTGCTTTTTTGACAGACAGCATTCTCTTTATACCTGAGAGCGCGAAAATGAATAAAGTAATTAAAAGAGATGAGAAACTTCGTGCGAATAAATACCTCGCATTGATTGAAAACACAAAAACTAGAGACCAGCGTAGCCTAGTTAAATTTTCTTATGTACACACACAGATAAGATAAGATATGTAAGTCTTATTTTGCCTTAATCATGGTATAATGATGTTACAGTCTTATTTAAATACAATGTCAATGACGGACAAAGAATCATCGATTTCCTAATTTTATTACAGTATCAAACTGTCATTTCAATACATCGTATACACATAAATACAGGCAATTTAGTAATAACAGCGTAATTACTAAGCAAACTCAACAAAATTAATATCTATAGACTTCCGATCAATGCAACTCCGCCATTACTAATAACAGGAATCAAACCTACACCAATTAGCAAACGGAAGGCACTAATCAATTCTGAACAGAAAATCGAATAGTTATTATTTATCGATTGTTGAGTTTTTCAAAGAAACAAAGAAAATTTTATGAGAAATCTGTGGTATGCATAACTATAATAAATGCTTGGCATTTTCAGCACCAATTATTATAAATGATTTAAAACTCACCCAAACCATGGCTCAGAATAGTTCCTTGTGGCATTCTTTAAAACACCTTGTTTTTTAGTTTCTTTCGCTATCCGCAGCCATATTTGTATACTAAGTAGGTTAAAACACGTAGAAAAAACATCAAATTCCATTTTAAAAAAAGTAATAACAAAGACGATATTAAAATCGGGGTGTTCTTTATTATCAAAAGCTATAGTTAAATCAGCAGCACCATCAAGAGTAACATAGCACGTTTAGAAATGCTCTTCAATCACTTGAATTACAATGTGTTCTTTACTCCAGTTTCCGTGATCTCAAGCTAACAAAGAGGTAGGTATTATCCAAGTAGGTTTACTCTACAATAATACGGAATCACTTTCCTATTCGTATCACGTTATATATCGCCAATAAATCTATTCTAATGTCAGTGAAATAAATGGCATCCAATTGCTATTCAGTTCAGATGAACATCTTGTTTAAGCTCATCTTATTTAACCAATGTTGACTAGTTTATTGTTCGTCTCTATACAGAAGTACAAGCAGAAAAGTAACTAATATTACTGTTTAATACTACTGTTTTAATAATTGAGTACATTTACGTAGTTTTAGGCTTGTGTTAGATATAAATTTTAGCTTCCTGGAAGAAGGCATTATTAATCGTGATTTTAAGGGTAGAAAATTTAATTCGATTTACAGCTGTATTAAAATCTATGGAAAAAAATAATACGATGATAATAATACTATATTTTATGTTTTTATTATGTTTCTTTTGTTGGGATACAGGTCAAACTCTGAGATGGAGTGGCTGTCATCTACCACACACCACACTGCGAGTTGGTAGGTATGCCACAAGTTTTTCGAATTTTTGGTGTCATGTCGGTTGTCTCATGATGTTTTCCTTCACCGTTCAGAAAGTAGGGGTGAATAAGTAATTTTCACAAATTTAAGCGTCTGTCTGGGTTCAAACCTACCGCCTACACCTTGTATGTCGCAGTTGTTACCAATGGGCCACGATTGTCCACCGTAGCATCTATCATTAGCAATCTATACTAATATATAAAGCTGAAGAATTTGTTTGTTTGTGCGCGCTAATCTCAGGAACTACTGATCCGATTTGAAAAAATATTTTTGCGTTGGATAGCCTATTAATCCAGGACGGCTTTAGGCTATATAACATCCCGCTATGACCAATAGGAGCAGAGCAGTAACAAAAAATGTTGCGAAAACGGGAGCTAACGCAGCCGTACCTATTGCCAATAGGAGCTGAGCATGACTAATTCCACGCGAACGAAGTCCGCTAGTATTTTATAAGTATGCATAATATCTCGTTCGTAACAAAATTCGAGTTATCCGTCTTGTCAATCGAATCCATGCTTACTAGTCTCATCTCTTCTGTTAGACACTACATCTTTATCTCACCCAAAACAGTCTCAATGACCCGAATTTCCTTGTTCACAAACTAAACTAAATTTAAGTTCAGTGTCTCTTTTTCTTTATATTTCATTAAGAAAAGGACAGAAGATAATATGTTAGTTTAGATATGTCAAATTAGTCCGCACCTGACGTAAATTGATGTAATAAGGTCGCGTATAATCGCATCTAAACTGTCTATGAAATAAAACTTACTAAAGTCCAGGCTCTATGGCGTCCCATGCCTTTGCCTTTTCCGTTCAGAAGCACGGAAACAAGTGAACGAAAAAAAATGTCTGTGGAATGTTTTTTTTTTTTGGCGGGAATGTCATGATGAGTGTCACGCTCATATTTCAATGGACTTTTAAAATGATTTATAGTGTTGTTTACTAAATAAAAGCGCGTGATTTATGTAGTAAAAAGTGCATTCAGTGAATAATTCATAAAGAACAGTGAAATATTGTAGCATAGTGGCCACATCATGTCTTTACGCTAAACCACTCCTAATCGGCGACACGCGGGAAACGAAAGGAGTTAGATTAGTTAGGATAAGTTTAGGATAAGCTAATTATAACTTATCCTAATTAATCCTAACTTATCCTAAGTTAGGATTAATTAGGATAAGTTAGGATAGAAGTTTACCCAAGAAAATATTTACTGAAGACTAAACTGTATGGCGTACTATGCCTTTGCCTTTTGTTCAGAAGTACGGAAACAAGTGAACAAAAAAAAAATGTCTATGGAATATCTTAAATTTGACAGGATTAATCTAAAATGGTATCCCCTATCATTTTATTAATGAAATAGTAAGAAAAAGATGCACTTAACTAAAAATTAGTTTAGTTAGTAAGAGAATCGGCGCCAATATCTCTAAACCTATTAACCAAATCTGCTGACTCAACCAGGCTAAAAGGCGTGAACACACAAGTAACAATAAGTATGCCGCAAGCTTGTCGCGTTACTAGTAACCGGTTGCTTATGAAATCGATCGCGGGCGTGGCTGCGACTGCTCCAACCAAGTTTATTCCGACTGGTGCTTGAATCCTGATACTGTGGCTTATGATGACGGTTATGTGTTTACGACTTAGTACGGTTTTGTTCATATTATCACGGCTCTGTTGGCACGGCTATGGCGTAACGTGATATAATCTGTAGGTGTGTTAATGTTTGTGCAAAATACGGTATTTGCTAAATTAAGACATGAGATGTGTGAAACCCGCTGCGAAATAAAGTGTTAAGATTTGTATTGAATGCTTAAAAGAGTAGCCAGTTAATATGCACAAGATGAGATTGCGAAATTTAATCTTACGTCAATCCTAATATCTAATTAGTAAAATGTTTTTTGCTAATTGGATATAAAATTTACCGTTACTGCAGATAAAAATGTTCACATCACAAAATTACCGAAGCACCATTCATAGGAGGTTAATAAAGTCGAATAAAGCAGACGTCTAAAAGAATCACATTCATAGATACTAATGAAAGGCCGATAATTCAAGTTATTGCATTGATAGGTATTACATAATTAAATCTAGTGATTTACTAGCACTACAGAGGCCTAATTAAAAATACTGGTGCCAATTTTCCTGTTCACGGACTTAACTAAATTTAAGTTTACCATCATGCATCATGTTCTTTCCATATCAATAAGAAAAGGACAGAAGATAGTCCTATCAAATTAGGCCGCGCTTGACGTAAATTGACGTATTTTGAGACGCCATGTTTTTAACCACGTCTAAACTGTCAATGGAATATTTTAATTTGACAGGACTAAACTAATATTTTATCTTCTGTCCTTTTCTTAATGTAATAAAAAGTAAAGGATGCACTGAACTTAAAATTAATTCAATTTGTAAACTAAAGAATTGGTACCACTATCTAATCATCGTATGACTAGCAGAATCAGTATAGACTAGTAAATGGATTAATTAGTGTACAGACTATGCGATCACCCATAGCGTCATATATTTCCTTCTCTTTTATAAATGTTGTTTTTACTTATTCGCAAAAAATATCAAACAATCAATCCTAACGAGGTGTACGACCGATGTTATACGTCCAAACAAGTAAAAATGACAATATTGTATGTGTATAGGTTTTTTAACTACGCAAACATACGTCCGATACATTAGTTTGAGTTAACGACTCATTGATGCCCGCTCAAAAGTCAAAAGGCCAACAGAAAGTATCGCTATATTGAAATTAACTCATCTATTACCACAGCTTTGTGGCTTTGGCCATTCAAATTCACAAACTAAACGAGTCTCATTTATTCTGTAATAAAATTTTACGTACATTTTGTTGTTGCCTTTAAAATAGCGACTATCTGTTAAAGTTTTGCAAAAGATCTCGCAAACTAACGTTTAATACAGCAGATTGAGTGAAAGTAATGTGGTAACTGCTTGAATTATGTATGTACGCGCGGCTACTGGAATGCCGTATAACTTCCGAAAAAAATCCGTATTACGCGAACAACTGCAAGGCAATCGATAAGTCACGTGCTTGAACAACATTACAAACATGGCTGCCGTCCTTTGATGCTGTCAAATGTTCCCGCCGTTTTCGGTACATTTTATTTTTTTTGGTCATACCAAAGACAATCTTTGCTTTAATTAGCAAAATGCTGTCCGAAGTAACAACCGACACAGCACGTGGTAAACGAAACATTGCAGGGAGCCAATCAGCTTTTTATGACACATAAAAATTTTAGTTGGACAGGTGTCCGTTGAAAATTATCTTAAATTTATAGATTATAGATAAAATAAAATGTTTAATTAACATGTCGCGCTTGTGACTCGCGATTCACGAGTAATCAAATAAAACCTCAATTTTGATTATATTTTTTAGGATAAAAAACTTGATCAGAAATTATTAAAATGTAACTTCGTATTTGACTGTAGACTTGTTTCGGGCTCATCAGCCGACTAATAAATTTACATGATATTTGCATGTATAATGTGGTATATAGAGAATGAAATACGATTTTTGCAAAAATTTCTTACAAAATAAACTGTAGATCACGCTTAAGTACTCGTATATGGATGTTGAGTGATTATTTCGTTAAGATTTTATGACTATTTATAATGTTTTCATATGTAACTTATCGTCAATTTCTGCTGAAACGAATTAAAGCAAATTTTTTTCACCCATTTCACCATGCATTGATTATTGCTTAATAAATCTAAAAGGTACAAGACACCATTACGTAGTCAAATAGGTGAACTGATATTCAAATCATAAATGTAGTTTTAAAAGTTGTCTTTTGTTGCGTAAACTGACATTTTAGTGACATAAATTGTGTGATGAATTTCATCTTGTGAATAAATACATAATAGTAAAAAAAAAAAAGTCTTTTTGTCAGAAACATTAGTTACTCAAGTCGCAAAACAATTTCATGTTTTCCAACTATTACTTCGATTCTATATTATTTTGACAGTGAACATTAAAGATCAGGCTGTATGGCTCTGTACCGTTGCCTTTCCTTATGAGAAAAAGAAGAATACTACTTATTTTGACAGCTGTCACTTTGACGCATAAGGGTTTTATGACACATGTCACACATGACTTCTGACATGAATGTATTCTATCTAAACTGTAAATTTTCGAAGAATATTGCCTGTACACTATATACCATTATATTAAATAAGTGACTTACCTTAGTATCAAGCGTGTGTGTGGAGAAGAAGGAGCAGAGAAGAACAAATGTGGACAGCCAATGGGCCGACACAAACGTCATCGACTCCATAGTGAATCTGTAACAAAAAAGGATTCGTTTAATTATTTAAAAAAAGGAAAGACTTTTGTACCTGCGTAACAATAGCAATTAGGAATCTTAAGAATGACTAAAAATAAGATAGACCAATATCCAGCAATCAGCTTCAATGATCGACTATGTATTAAATTGAATAGATGTAACAATTTTTTGTCAATCATAATTTTTGTCAATCTGTGGTTGAGCAAACACATTCGCAAAATGTGTTTGCTCAACCACATGTACAACGCAATGAATGTTGTTGAACTGTCAAAATGAAAATCAATGCATATGAAGATAGTAGCCTGTTATGCAATTAGATATCCCGAACATAAATGGAATGGTTTCAGCCAATATGTCTATTTATTAGAACGAATAATTAAGAGCTCTATCTAACGAGGACGCAAATACATCTTAACGATTTTGAGCATACACGAATACATTACATAGTTACATCAACCACAAACAAGGACCTCAGTGTTGCCATACAAATAAATTTGCACAGGCGGGGTTACCACTTTTCCCTGCAGAAATTCTCGGTACCAACCGAGTTCAGATCAAAAGATAGTGTGTTATCTTGTAATCGCAAATTCTGTTGCAAATTACACTTGGTGTAAGGAATTGTGTCCTTATTACGTGTAACGTTATTCTGTTTCGAATACAAGATATTTATTGCTGTTATGTACTGAGATTTTTGGAGATTCCTATCGGAACATTTTATTAAGTACAAGATTTTGGTCGCGTCTGCCTGTCTGGCTGTGCTTGTGCTGATAACGGGAACTACAGAATGGTTTTTCCAGACAATTATTGCTACGTTTTAAGCCATTTTGAGCAAATCAGGAAAAAGAAATATTGGGATGACTTGAAGAGACATCGCCAATTATAACCTTCCCTACTTCGCTAAAAACAATTTACGGAATAAAATCACAAAGTAATCTAATCCTAAGTTTTGTAGTTTTGCACTTTGTTAGCTGGAAATTATATTTCTTTATAATCGAATAATCAAATCATCTTTCTCCTGGAAAAAATTCTAACTCTCTCGTGT
This sequence comes from Sesamia nonagrioides, assembly GCA_017933935.1. NCBI lineage: Eukaryota > Metazoa > Arthropoda > Insecta > Lepidoptera > Noctuidae > Sesamia > Sesamia nonagrioides. The sequence goes on along the minus strand of JADWQK010002280.1, from coordinate 5,593,507 downwards.
CGTGGACCGTGCATCACTAAATGAGATACGACCACTTCATTTGCAAGTCGCTCCTTATTTTCTTTTTTTTTTTTTTGCTGTTTCGATATTATAGGGAATTCATTTAAGCAGTTTTTGCTGCTAACCAGCCAGTACTATAGTTAAACAGATTGACACATCAACTGTCGTCGGATCGGAAGTGAGCGGTGATTGTGCGCAGAGATTGAGGCGACCTTAGCATCATCTGATAGCGTTCAAAGTGTTGCCACTATTATCCTGTGCCTGAGATTTTTATTAAGATTGTAGTTGGTATTATTATTTAATTTAGTTTATCAGATGACTTGTATTAATCATTATGATCAGTTACTTACATGATAAAGGTATTATATTTTAAGACACATATATTGGCTAACGAGGACTTTAAACGGGAATATCAATGTTAATTAATGAAAGAGACGATCAGCAAAAGTACAAAAAAAAAATAAAACCTCCTCTATTATTGTTTTCGGTAAATGCAAAATCTTGGAAAGTTTATAGGTGGGATTAATATAGTACTAGTTAGGTATCTAATCCTTATTATCGATTTATGCTAATCAAAACCTTAAATCGCAAATCAGCTGATCGGAGATGCTTAAAACTGTATATTTTTCATTCATCACAAAAATCTAAAATAGCGGTGTTCGATAATATCGTAACATATTATTTTTGATAATGTAGACTCCTTCATACCTATTAATTAAACTACTATCGTGATTTCGGAGTTAAATAACTTTTTTTTTAGTAAATGTATACATAGCCGATTTGCGAATTAAAGTATCGAAATTCATGTATCTATACTAAAATCATAAACATATTAAAGTTAAATAATATAATGTGTCAAAACTAAATAGTTGTTTCTGTTATCCTTTAATCCGCCTTCAGTCATTTTCGGGCACAAACCAAAATAAAAAAGAAGTTAATTAAACCTTTATTTTTTAATAATATCTAACACAAACATTTCTGTAGTTATACCAACTAAATTAAAAAAGGACCCATATTAGTTATGGTAAAAACTAAACCCGGTAAATTGCGCATGAAGCCACAGTTTCTTAGAATAGTAATGGCAGTCTTATCATAAAAAGTTGACATTTAAAGTATCAAAAACGCTCTGTATTTGGACAGTCGTTAATAGTGACCATTCCGCTTTCTTAGGAAACCAAAACTTTAGCTTAATTTTGGTTTAGTAAAAATTATGTAGCTAAAGTTGGCAACACTGTCCTTGCTCCATAGATTAGTAAAACCTGTTGATTGTATCCAATAAACGATCCATTAAAAACCCCATATAATTATCATAATGTTAAGTAAAACAATACGCTAATATTTTCCCCATAGGAAATGGTGACAATAATGGCACGGAGAGTTTTCAAGGAGAACGAGCTTATTAATTTTTAATTAATTCAATAGACGAACCAATCTATATATTATTACTCCCGACTACTTAATTCAAACTTAAGCATAACCAATACCTGCTAAAATATCATGCAAAAAACGAATCAAAACATCTTATATACTTTCCATTAATTAAAAAAAACAATACAGGAATAAATAAAAACCATAGATTAAAAATTTACTTGCCGCCAACAGAGCAGACCATAAACAAACAAAAAGTTCCGCCAGAGGTCGACGTTCGCGCTCAGAAGGACAATGTCTTTTCTCAGAAACGGACGCCGCGGCGAAATATTAATAAAGCTCCGTTTGAGGCCGGGACATGTTTCCGCATTGGTTTGTGGACCGGTCCGGGTCAGGTGAAAATAAAGCAATGGTTACTGTGGTACAGTAAGGATAATTAAATACTGTTAAACGCTATTGTCTGGTGACAAAAAGGTTCGAGTCTGAAAAAAAAAATTTCAAACTTTGGAGAAAATTCGTTGATTGTCAAGAGACATAACTTTACGTTACTATATTCTTTTTTTTTTTTTTTTCAAAAGAAGCTGGTGTAATAATGTAGAAGTGTTTCTTAACTTTGAGTACCTACCTATATATAATCTATACCCAGCCAGCCAGGAATCCTAATGACTCATTAGGATTCCTGCCTTACCTATCTAACTAAACTGTCTTACTTTTTTCAGCAGACTGAACGGTGACCACAGTCCATCAAAACGTCCAGTTCATTTCATTTAGCATCCAAACTCAGAATTACCTCACAAGAAGTACATCTCATAAAATCGTGGCTCCCCCAGATCCAACGAAAAATTGGCCTTAACTTTATCCATGGCAGAAATCCTCAATAATGAAGCCACGTTTAGCAGACAGTTTGGTATGCACAGTATGATGTCATCCACACTCCGAATGCTCTTGATTTAATCACTTTTTTATAGAGCCTTTTTCTTCAACTCGTTAATTAGTGTTAAAACAGATACTAAAGTTTAAATTCACTTTTAATGATCTGCAGGCATTAGCAATATGTATGCTGCAACGATGTAATTTTGATCTTTTGTGTTCACTTTTACTCTTGAAATTAATATAAAAGGATTTCCGTACCTACAATTTTTTTATGAACGTTCACAGCAAGTAAGTAAATTTAATTTGCTTAAACATGATGTACGTACGACAGCAAATCAAGCTACCCCAAAACTAGTACATATTTCCAATGAACCTTGAGCCTTAATGCTTCAGAGATACATCGCTACGACCAATAGGAGCAGAGCATATAAAAAAAAACTTATCGAAACCTACGCGGGTGAAACCGCGGGGCGCAGCTAGTCAGTAATATTTCAAAAGACGATACAGAGTCATTTCTTACAGTCGAGAGAATGTGTTCGTGACACGTGTCAGTTTCAAACACACTGTGTTTTGTAGCTACCAGAATCGTCGCACTGAAATGTACGGACGACACCATGTCAAGCTACCCGGAACTGTCAAATATTCCCACTCAACCTTGAGCCTTAATACTGCAGCGATAAAGTTGAAAATCTAATCAAGAAATTTGACAGATTGTAGTAGCTTGATGTGCTGTCATCTGTACCTATCAGGAATGCATTCATCCAACGGCGCTTGGATGGGACGGAAAAAAAGTTTTTTCGTAACTGAATCACTAAACAGGGCAAATGTGGAGGTTACAAGCAAACAAATCCGAGCAACTGTTATGAAAACTAATAGTGACCAAATATTAAAACTACGATCGTACGGAGGACGGGTCTGAGCGTGTTGTGTTGTGATATGTGGCGTGTACGATGCACCAAATGTTGTTGTGGCGGGAGTTTGGTCGTAGAGGGTCTACAAATCAATCTCCCCTGGGTTAAACATTGCATCTCCTCGCTTAATTGCCATCTTCCTTCCTATTCACTCAGTTTTTTGAGTGAATGGGCATATTCACTCAATAACGTATAATCGTTTAATATTAAACTAGCGTGCTTTACCATCAACGATTGCATCACTGCTTACCATCAGGCGGGACTGGGATCAATCAGTAGTTTATGAATATAAAAAAAAATTAAAAGAAAAACTTCTTAAAAAACTATTTAGACTCCTCTTAAATCATCACAAAAGGCAACATTCAAGAAACATGACCATTAATTTTAAAATGATTTACGTCATCGAGTTGGCCTTTTACCACATTCATTCACCTTTACACATTTCACAACAGTCGCTTTACCGAACACAAAAACTAAAATAATACGACATATGCACATCATAAATTAATTTATAATGGAATCTTTTATCATAAAAGTCACGAGATCTAAATGGGTGACAGGTAAGTACTTGCTAAAAATATTTATTTTTGAGTTTGTCAAGGTAAGTCAGCTATTCTGCCTCTAATGATTTTGATGTTATAATGAGTTCAGACTACACCTCGCTGTCCGTTCACCTACACAGCAGATGACCTGAAGAATAGCACTGAAGCTGCAATGGACATTGCTGCTTTTCGTAATCATTAGTAACAAATAAATTTTGTAAGATAGAATGGTGTCGATGGTACTCTTCCTCATAGTTTTCTTTTTTTTTTTTTTTTGTAAGGGCCAGTACGGGCTAAAACTCTAATAAAATAATATCGTTTATGGTCAGAAATAGCTTCATAAATTTACTTTGTTCATATTCTAGACAAATTTCCTTTTATAATCTGTGCGCAAAAATGTTTTGAGGAAACCTTCTTTTTCTGTGCTTTTTTAAATCGGATAGGTTAATTAGTTCGAGCATGGCAACACTCGAACAGCTTTTAAAAGAAACTACTGATAGAACGCACTTACCTTTGCTGGAGTTACATAAAAACACACGCGGATTACTATGTTGAACCCAGAACAATCTTAGCGAGTAGTAAGTACTCGTAAACACTTAAGTTTCGCAATGCATAGACAATGCAGTGTAGCGATAAAACTCGATGGTTGCTTTGTACTTACATACACACATCTGTGTCAAAATGTTACTGTTTTACCATAAAACGTAAGTGGTTTGTGTTGGTGGGTTTAAATTTAAATTTCTTGGTGTATAAATTTAAATTGATTATGTTTTGAAGGAGATAAGCTCTTCTATGTTATACCGGTTTCGTCTAACGTGTCCTCCTTATATACACTGTACCAACTCTAGTCTCTAGAAATAACACGCACACAGAAATATTGGAGTGGATTTGTAATCCGAAACCCATAGACCAGTCCCATATCTGGAGACTTTGATGCAGAAGATGTATTCAGTACATGTTTCTAAAACCCGAAACGCAAGGGCTTTACAGGGCTGTTTAGTAACCATGGTAACAGCTTGGGTCCCGATGGCAGGCATCTCGTGAATGAACACCCTAAAATTGAAAAAAAAAAAACTACAAAACGGAAAAATAAACTCAATAAATACTGTATAGCATACAAAACACCGTTTTCAATTCGCACTCGCAAGGGACATTAATAAATGTTGTTACGAGAATACAATAAAAATGCAATAATTTACGCCCATTGAACTTAATGCAATATTTTTCGGTCCTAAACATGCACGAACCTAATTGGACAAACGGTCTTCACTTGATTTATTCAATTGAGCCAGCCATTTTGTTTTTATTTATGATGCCACTTGTTCCTTGCATAATTTTTCAATACAAGCTTTTTTAAGGCTAAGCACCTTGTTCTTTGGTCTTTTGAGGAAGATAATAAAACCTACGAAAAACCACTTTTACTCTTTTTCAAACAAACTTTTTCTGTTTAGTACAATGACTTTGACACTGCCCTATAATCCATACATACAATATTATAAATGCGGAAGTAACTCTGTCTGTCTATCTGTTACGCTTTCCCGCTTAAACCTCGTAACCGATTTTGATGAAATTTGGCACAATCTTTAGACCCTGGGAAAGGACATAGGCTACCTTTTATCCCGGAAAAATTTGATATTCCCGAGGGAAATCTAAAAAGCGCGATATAACCGAACTCCACGCGGGCGAAGCCGCGGGCGGAAAGCTAGTATAATATATAATAATAATAATATAGTATAATAAACTTTATTGCTAAAAAGATTACAGAGATTTTGCACTGACCCCAAACTAGGCAAGCCTGTATCTTGGGTACCAATAAGGAGGGTTTACCATTTAAACAATTTAAAAACATATTTAGTAAAAGAGTAAATTAACTTTGCTTCAAATTACTTACTTATAGAAAAAAATGCATATAATATTAGAATTAAAATTAAAGAGAACATAACAGAAGTTTGAAAATATATTAAAAATATGTTATATTTTTAATAAATTTATTAAAAATATAATATATTTTTAATAAATTTTCAAACTTTACTTTACTTACGTACTTTACAAGTAACAAAAATAAAACTATAAAAATATATGTATAAACAATACAGACCCTGACGATAACAATAATTAAGAACCATATTATTCTTAGATTTTTATAGGTACAGGAGTTGCGGTTTTTACGTCTGTTGTAGGTAAGAAACAAATAAATTTTCATAGACACATCTTCTTTTTCCTATACAGTTTTAGCCCTTTTGGGCTATACTCGAATGATGTGGATAATGTTTAATGCAAGTATCTTTAATTTATAATAGGAGCAATGACAGCGAAGTGGAAACGTCCACGATTTACAAGTCGTGCGATAGAATTCTGACCGGCTCTCAAAAGGCTGAAGGAAAACGTAGTGAAAAAACCAGCATGTAGTGGAATAAAAAAATCAAAGACTTGTGGCTCAGTCCCCCTCACTGTGAGAGGCCTAAGGTGAACATTATAGACTGACTAGCGGCCGCCAGCGACTTCGTTCGCGTGGAGTTAGTTATGCTCCGCTCCTATTGGTCGCAGCGTAATGTTATATAGCCTAAAGCCTTCCTGGGTTAATGGGCTATCCAACGCAAAAGATTTTTTCAAATCGGACCAGTAGTTCCTGAGATTAGCCCGCTCAAACAAACAAACAAACTCTTCAGTTTCATATATTAGTATAGGTAGATTATACTTGTAAGGGTGTCTAAAAACGCCACATGCGTACAGCTCGTCGTACCGAGGTCACACAGGTACTGCATCTCGTTAGCAGAGTTTACAGTTCAACTACTTGGCAAGTGCCCGCCAGACATAACACCCGCCTGGTCGGAGCATCCTTCCTTTTCTATAGTGGCTAGTGCTTGACCGCAATCCCGCCTGATGGTAAGCAGTGATACAATCGTTGATGGTAAAGCGCGCTAGTTTATTAAGACTATTCACTTAAAAAACTTAGTGAATAGGAAGGAAGACGGCAATTAACAAAGGTGATGCAATGTTTAACTCTACAACACGGCCAACGATGTTGCGCCAGAGGGAGATTGATCTGGAGACCCTCCACGACCAAATTTCCGACACAATAACATTTGGTGCATCGTATCTGGCATACATCGCACACAACTTTACACCCTGTTCCCATTTATTAAAGAATAAATAACATATTTAATTGTACAAAAGTACTTTACACTATATAATAACTTCTAAAAGTGTATGACCTCTCCTCATTTCGTCATTACCTTTAAAATGAAGCAGGATATTAAATAGATGTCACAATCTCTGTTCCTCTATTAATAATATATCAAAGTAGTAATCTTTTTGATTTACAACATATTATAATATGTTTATATTATATTTTAATAAGCATATTTAGCACTATTATCTATTAACAACCATTATTAATTTATTTCTCGATATGTTGACAAGCTTATCTACATAATATACAAATAATAAATCTGAAGAGATTCTTTGTTTGTTTGAATGCGCCAATGGATCTACCAATTTTCGATCTCCCATTTCTGAATCCACATTTTCTATATCTACTATCTTTGGATCTATCATCTCTGAATCTACAATCTTTGGATCTACCAACTCTGGTTTCTAGAAACAATGATAAGCGAAAATTAATAAATCGATGAGGTATCATCATCATCATCATCAGCCTCTACTCATCCAATGCTGGACATAGGCCGCCTTCATGGCACGCCAACAAGCTCGATCCTGAGCAGTTCTCCGCCAGCCACTACCAGCCACCTTTTTGATGTCGTCGCTCCATCTCGCCCAAGGGCGTCCTACGCTACGTTTGCCCAGACGCGGTCTCCATTTGAGGACTCGTTTACCCCATCGGTTGTCGGTCCTGCGGCATATGTGACCAGCCCATTGCCACTTCAGCTTGCTAATTCTCTCAGCTATGTCGGTGACTCTGGTCCTCTTTAGGATCACCTCATTTCTATAGGGTGATGGGGGATGCGATGTAAAATTTTACATGAACGGGGTAGAGACAAGCGTATCTTTAAGATATGAACATATACTTCATTACAATGATCCCAAAATAAAGAAGTTGCGTTTTTAACGCAGCAGGCACCAAGAATTGAGGAAATCGACTCTCCTATAATTACATAATTGTATAATGTTTGTTTTGTTTTAATTAATTAACTAAACTGCCTTGAGCTTGTGGAGAATCGAAGTAACGTTGGTTATTAATTGATATCGATATTTCTTATGACATATTATACTGCACGGTAGAAAATTATGTTAAAAATAGTACAGCTGGTGTTTAGTCATTTTATTTACTTAACTCGCCGGAAAACAAAGTATATAAATAAAAGCTCAACTCGTGCATATTTTATCTTCTGGGGGGCGCGATAATGTTACCTATACCTACTTTATTTTTTTTTATTAATTTGACAGGCGTAATGTCAAACTGTTTGAAAATGTAGCAAAACTTTTTTAACATATTCGAGAAACCACTAGTCCATAAGATTTAGGTACTGAAGCCATCACATCAAGCTACTACAATATGTCAAAAATCTCCAATGCTTTTTTAATCATATAATTAAATCATTAAGGTTCAAGGCACATAGGGAAAATTTTACAATTTCGGGTCGTTTAACTTGCTTGCATCTGTACATTCGTAATACTGTCAATTTATAATTAATTTTGTTTACCGGTAAAGCAAGACATTATTTTATTAAAAGTCGAGGAAGTGGAATTTAAAATTAATTACTACAACAGCTGCTGTTGTGGTGGCCTAGTGGTTAAAACAGCCTCTCAAGTTTAAGTGTGCAGGTTCGATTCCAGCTCAGGCAAGTACCAATGTAACTTTTCTAAGTTATATGCACTTTCTAAGTATATCTTGGACACCAATGACTGATTACAAGGTGTAGGAAAACATCTTGAGGAAACCTGGACTTTATGTCTGAAATCGCCAACCCGCACAGAGCAAGCATGGTGATAACGTTCAATCCTTATCTGTAAGAGAGGAGGACTTTGCCCAGTAGTGGGACGATGAAAAGGTTGCTGAAGATGATAATGACTACAATCAATATTATTATTCAATTCTATCTTTATAACTAAATATGCTTTTGCTACATTACAGTGTAAACAATCGAACAAACTGACCTAATGCTGAAAAAGGCCAAAAGACACTCAATACTGTATCTGTATCATTAAAAAAAAAGTGATTGGCTTTGTCTATGCTTCATAATGTGTTTGGTAATAAGCTTAGAGAAATAACTACATGAAATGGAAAGCATCAGCGTAGCCCTGGAAATTAATTTTCCTACGTCTTTAGCAAACATTCTTATGTAGAAATATAATCATAAGCATCTTCATAAATTCATATTAAGTTATTTCATGAAATGATAATATTTCAGGCCGGTTCGAACCGTAGAAGTTGTATGGATGATTTCTATGATTAGAATTATGTAAAGCCATAATATTACGGTCGCGAAATAAATTTTATCCAACGTACTTACTAAGGTTGGTTATTTGCAGTAGGTACCTGCTATCTCTTAACGAGTACAACTACCAACTGTAGATATTCATGAGGGGTTTTCTATGCAACCATTCGACCCTTTATTTTTGTTTGGGATGGGAAATCAACAGAATTTGATAATTTCGTCCCAGAGCGGGAGAGGTCATTTAATGACCTCTCCCGCTCTGGGCACATACGCCCTTCCGGAAGGACGTGTCACACTTTAACTGACTAAAACCCATCCGTGTTCCTTCACTTGCCTGTAGGTCAGGACCACGGTTTCTTTTTTAACCAACCCGCAACCCTGACCCAAATCATTCGACCCTGGATTTGCTTTTCCTAAGAGGCGTTCCATTTTGACACGCTCTATAATATTAAAACTGTAACCATTTACTTTCTTATATAGTCGTAAAATTAGATACCTACAAAAAAAGAAACTGTGATGTGTTACAAAATATTGCATGGAGCGTGTGAACGGTTGTTACGACATTGCAGCCAAAATGACCGATTTTACGAAATATATCCAATTTTGTTGGGAGACGAGGTGATTGTCTTGACTTATATCATAGAAGCTACGAGATAATTATATGTTATCTGTGCAAATTGGAGACGTAAATATGAAAACCGAGACCACAGATGACCACATCACGATCGAACCTGATTGTTTCGTGAACTTGTATGCGTTTTTGGTTTTTGTTTTTCTATAATTAAGGCACGTAAAGCCGACGTCGACAGTAAAAGACATTTAAAGAAAATCTCCTCGATGTTACAGTTGAGCTTAATATAAGATCTTGTGACGTTTGTTGTAAATTAAAGTATATTTAGATACATCATAATTGTTAGAACAACGATAATTGCTATTTTCCATTGAAGGTTTATTTTTCGTTCCAGATATCAAATAGAAATAATCGGCAAGCTGCCCACTGCTCACCGCCTACAAGCCCGCGCCTACGGCGGCTGGGAGTTCGATGTCGTCTCCCGACTAGGGCGTCTCCTGCTGCGGCTAGTGGCGTGAGGGCGCTGGGGTTCCGCTGCGTCACGCGCTCCGCCTCCTCCTTTGTCGGAATCAATGCTTCGCAGAAGGAGGTAACGGCCTGCCGTGCACTCTCGCTCCGGACCATGGCTTGGACCAGGGTCGGACGCGAAAGATCGCCGCCGATGGCCGCTACGAATGTTCAGATTGAAATAAAATATTTACTAGTTGACAGCGCTGTTCACAACGTAGGTATTTTAGTTTACATAACATCTACGCGGACATGACTACTTTTTTTTTGCTAACAATTTTTACAATAAAAGTAACTACAAATAATTATGAAGCATGTATGGAATAGTAATTGTGTGTGAATTGTTTTCAAGAATGTTTAACACAAGAGGAAGTGTTTTAATTGCAATAATTAAGCATAGTCGCCATTGCTGAGAAAGGTATTTACTTGTTTTTTTTTATTATTTGTTGCAGTTAATAGGCAGCAGTGTCTATCAAAAAGGTGCCAAGCGTATATAAGTAGAAAACTTACATATTTCTACAACATTCCTAATAATATTAGAAAAGCGAAAGATTGAGAGAAGGTATGGATGGATGTTTGTTACTCTGTCACGCAAAAACTACTGAACGGACTAGGATGAAATTTGGTACACAGATAGGTTATAACCTTATAACCAGAAATAAAACATAGGATACTTTTTATCTCGATTTTCCTGTGGGATCGAAACTTACGCAGAGCGCAGCTTTCTAGCCTGATGTCCGGTGAAGCCGTACGGAGGACGGGTCTGCGCAGTTGTGTTACAATGTGTGCCGGGTACGATGCGCCAAATGTAGTTGTGTCGGGAGTTTGGTCGTGGAGGGTCTCCAGATCAATCTCCCTCTGGCGCAGCATCGTTGGTTTTGTAGTTTAACATTGCATCACCTCGCTCAACTGCCGTCTTCCTTCCTATTCACTCAGTTTTTTTTAGTGAATAGGCTCTTAATAAACTAGCGCGCTTTACCATCACCGATTGCACCACTGCTTACCACCAGGCGGGATTGCGGTCAAGCACAAGTTTATAATTATAAAAAAAAAAGAAACTTCTGTTTGAATTCTAATGACGTACAGACAACAGCACAACAATCTGTCCGATTTCTTTATTAGATTTTTAACTTTATCTATAAAGCAAGGTTGATTGGGAATTTTTGACAGTTTCGGGTAGATTGACATGCTGTCGTCCCTACAACCCTTAATCGTAGACCTTTACAACTAATTTTTTTTTTGACGTTCTAAGAGTTCTGATTCTCAGCCTAATTTGAATAAATGACTTTTGAGTTTCATTTTATTTCATACTACGCTTTATAAGTTCGAAGGCGTTTTTTAATTAATTAAATTTATTAATACCCTTAATTTATTAGTCAGCGAAACTACGATGTTTTATCAAACAACATTAATCTAGCAAAAAAGTATATATATAGATATCTTTGTAGTCAATGGGACAAAGTCTCTTTTTACAGATTGAATCCAGATTTTCAAAAGCATTAATCTGATTTGTCTCCTATTGACGGCTTTATAGGAATACTAGCTGTTGCCCGCGAATCCGTCCGCGTATTGACTTAAAATGAGCGCCTGTTAAAATAATGGGAGCAATATGTACGTCCGAGTTTGCCCCCCTTTTGGCAAAAAAAAAATGTTACTGCTCTGCTTCTATTGGTCATAGCTAGATGTTATACAGCCTATGTCCTTGCTCAGGCTCTAGACTATCTGTGTACCAAATTTTATTACAATCGGTTCAGTAGTTTTGGCGTGAAAGCCGGGACAGGCAGACACAGATACTTTCGCATTTATAATATTAGTATGGACTACGGATTGTCCGTTATTGTAACCAAATTAAACAGAAATCGATAGTATACAATCTTCTAATACACCGTAATATCATCGTCATAAGACTGCGCCCACGCATCAAACACAACGTTATGCCACCTTGGTTAAGTAAGCGCATAATGAACTACTAACAAACCCGATGTGTGGCCAACATAATGTGTTGTAATATTACCATAAAATGTTAGTGCGAGTTTTAGATTTATATTACTTTTAGTCGTTTACTATGTTGGCGATTACAAGATTAAAGTCTAATATTTTATTGTCCTATTAATATTATAACGGCGAAAGTTTCTGCAGATCAATGCTTGTTACTCCTGCATTCAAAAACTACCAAAAGGATTTGGATACAATTGCGTGGCGTAGCGGTAGCAAACGCTGCCGCTGTGCAACGAGGCGATGGTTCGATCCCGCAGTGCAAATATTTGTATGCATGAAAATGTATATTTGCACTGGTCATGCCTCGAAAAGTACGTTAAGGCATTGGTCCCGGTTGTCATAGAACTTCTAATGGCAGTCGTTACGGGTTGTAGCGCTCAAAAGTCCAACAATAAGTCTAATTGCAATGCTTCGATATCGCCTTTGGGTTGTGAAGGTCAGACGGCAGTCGCTTCACGAAAAATAGCTTAGTTTAGCCAAAATCAGCAGTTAAACTAGTAAAGCGGACCAAAGCTTTTTTCAGCTTTGGAGTCTAGGGACTCCAAAGCTGAAAAAAGCTTCGGATGCGACTGGGATTATAACGCTGAGATGATGATGGATTTGGCACACAGATTATAGCCAGAATTAACAGATAGAATACTTATCATCTGGGTATTCCTACTAGATCGAAACCTATACGGGTGAAACCGCGCGGTGCAGCTAGTCTTCAATAAAAGAGGCAACATCTGACTTGAAGTCTCCCAGTGATATGCATCCCTTTCGAATTCATAAACACTTACGATTAGGGTCATAGTGGTAAAAGTAAACTTTAATGATCTTTTTGCGTCGATGTGAGTATGAAAACCAATACATTGGGCAAGTAAGTATTGATTCATACTTTTTAGATGTATTTTCTCGGCAGGTTTTTTTTTAATACTATAAAAAACACTTTCGGCCTAATAAGGTTTTAACAATAACTACGAAATAAAAGCTTCTTAGAGGTTTTATTTCGCAGTTATTGTCTATGAATTTAACCGATCCAAGAAATAATATTTAAAAATGATTGAATTCCTTGAATTGAATTGAATTCCTTGGTGTTCAACTTCGTTACATTGAAAGTTTTGTACTATATTAACTTTAGAAATATTTCAGTTTCCTGTCAACGAAATAAGAGCTTGTTAATTAAATTGCTTTTTAAGTATCTAAACGTAAACGTATTACAGCTTATAACCAAACGTCTTTCTTTACTTTACAATCCAAAAATCCTTTTTCAAAATTCAAAAAAGCCACCTGATTAAGAATAAAACATATTGCAAAATAACCATTCACGTACATTTCATGTTTCTCGCGCCGAAACGTTTCCTGCTAATTGGAACTCAAGATAAACCTCTTTGGCGGCTAACTGAACGACAGCCAGCGTTAAGTATGTACTTTCCTTGTGACGATTATTTATTCGAAATTTAAAAAAAATACAGGCCATCGAACTTTCAAGGAACTTAAGTCCAGATATCCCGGAGAATAAATTTATTGCGACAAAAAAACCACGTCATTGTTTAACGGCAATTAGCGATACATTTTACCGCTGTAGCGTGATCAAAAGTTATAACAACAATATGAATATATGTTTGTTAAAAATGCTTTTGTAGTGTTGTATGTTTGGAAGTTAATCTCTTTAACTGGAATTCCTGCCTATGATCACTCAATGATTCTTTACTCTCTCGTATTCAGTTCGTGCGGGTTCGATCATTATGCCATAGACAATAACTGGTGAGATCGAATGAAATCAAAAATACTTTAATTTATGTCTAATATCGTCTAAGGTCCCCCTAAGTGTTAAATGCTAGTGATGTGCTAATCATAACTCATCATCATCTCAGCGTTAATCCCAGTCGCATCCGAAGCTTTTTCAGCTTTGGAGTCTGGGGCCCGCTTTACCAGTCTAATTGATGATTTTGGCTAAACTTCGATATTTTCCGTGAAGCACCTGCCGTCTGACCTCCACAACCCGAAGGCGATATCGAAGCATTGCAGTTAGACAAATTGTAGGATTTTTGAGGGCTCCAACAACCCGTAACAACTGCCATTAGATGTTCGTATGGCAACCGGGACGAACGGTTTAACGTGCTTTCCGAGGCACGACCAGACCAGTGCAAATATTCATATTCATGCATACAAATACATAATTACACTGCGCGGGGTTCGAACCCGCGCCTCCTTGCGTAGCGGCCGCGTTCGCTACCGCTACCCCACGGAGGCTGTCTAATCATAACTATGAACCTACAATACGTGAGAATTTACCGATGATACATTAGAACCATAAAGATGAAGTTAAATACTATAATATCAAATGAAATCCCAATCGAAAGAGCAATTACATTCCAGTCAGTGGCGTGCCTAGGGTCCACCGATAACGCAAGCCCATGATACGTTTTCTTACCGTTCTTTACAAAACAAGATTTTGTGATCCACATCACCATATTCTTCGCTTCAAGAAGCCGGTGGTCTAACGACGGCGAGCTAATCAAAGCACACTGACGGCATGATATTGCTAGGCAGAAGAATAACACGTACCAGCAAAGACATACCCTCGGCGGCTTCGAAAAAAGCCTTTCTCTTTTCATTGTGTTGAGCGAAGATACCTACCTACAATCCCTACATATATTCATAACGGCGCGTGTCCAATTGCAAACGATCTAAATATGCTACAAAGTTATGGGATTTCGAAAACATAGAAATAAAAAAATAAAAAAAGCTTTTACTTATATTCTAAATCAATGCGTCTATCTTTCTTTAAAAATGATTTTATTACGTCAGAATAAAAAGTTGGTGAACGTTTGATTTCTACTAAAAGTTGCTTTTCGATCGCGATCATCGAAAGATCAGAAAGTCGCTCTTGGGCCTGTGAGTTCCGTAAGTATGTGTGAATACGCTTTAGCGAAGAAAATGCGCGTTCTGCGGAAGCTGACGTAGCGGGAATTGTTACAATCAAATGGGCAAGTTTACAATAAAGTTTGTTCGAATGGGAACAGCCCGCAATCCAATTAGTTTTATAAACGGATCTATTGAATTTCCTTTTATGAGACTTACTTGTTTGAGCTTAAATCCGGCGTAGGTTTTGGCGAAGATATGAGGTTATTTTTCTCTGACAAACTTAAAGAATTTACCTTTCCCCCGCTTAGCAAACTATAAATACACTTGAAATCGTCACAAGGGACATAAATATTATCGGTATCCGACGGATTTACACTCATTTTACACAATCAATTCAAAATTAAACTTCGAAAAAACAACAAAGAGACTATTCAAATCGTAGCTATGTTCATACAAATCAAACCCAGTGTTGCCGTTCCATGAATTTTAAAAGCGCTTAATTATCTGAAAATTCTACCAGATATGAAAAAAATATAACAAAAAATAAAACCCGCAAGAAAGTGCTAAACTATTTCACATGTGTAACACGGCCAGTTTTTTGTTTTATACTAGGTATTTTTTATAAACGCTTGAATTACAATGAAAGAAATATTTTTTTTTTGTCACAGAAATTTCTTAACCCTTTTTTTTCACTTGAATGAGTCAAAAAGCGAATGTTATTGAAAAAGTATAATACATACTAAAGTAAGTATAGTATATACTCGATGTATTTAACCATAACTTTATCACTCATTCATATTTAATATCAACGAACGTGAAAGACGAAGAAAACTACTTATATTCAGTCCATGAATGAGCCTATTTAATAATCTATTATACCTGGGACTCCCTCGTGTAATATATTCTATTTCGGTGACATCAGCCCACAAACTTAAAATAAATGAAAATTATCGTACTTAACTACTAAAAAATCAACAAACTAAAACGGCAACACTGATCCAACAGTGCGTTGTGTACAACGTCAGATGCAAGCCGTGCTTTATTGAGCAGAATCCAGCCATATAAAATGTCCATATTATATGTATACTTATGTTACTAGATACTTCATATTACGGAACGAAAGAAGAGTGCATTGCAAGCGAGGTTAAACCTGGCTTGCACTAGGTAAGAGCCCGCAAGTGAGAGTGAGATAGATATTGAGCCGTGACCTTGTGCGACCCTGGGCGCGTGTTCAAACTGAGTTGCGCTATGCGTTGTATTTTTAATTACGTCTACGTAAATTTAGTTTGAAAACTATTTTCTTCTATTTACTGTTTTTTTTATTTTTGGGGGTGAGGCTTGGAAGGCAAGCCGGGCATCTGGGCTTGTATGGTAGGCCCGCCACTGATTCCAGTAGTTGAAACCTAATCACTATATTTAGTATCAAATCAAATATGATGTTGCAAATATTTCTGCTCAAGATATATCGTAAACCAAATAAGATATATCAGAAGGTTAACTTATTAGTTATAATAACATCAAAAAAGTCTTGCGCTTTGACATTAAGTTCACCAAATAGGTTATAAAAAATCTCCCAAGTTTTTAGAACAGTTTTTAATAGTTTTTAGTGCAACACGTGTCAGTCGATCAACTTAAAGTTTCGCTTCAGCAAAATTGTTGTTGCAATACGCTGATATATACAATATGTAAAGAAAACCCTGTCCGATCCGTGAAGGTATTGTTAGGTATCGATAACTGATTCTACTAATGGATACAAAGCCGGGATACACTTAAAAAAAATCCCCCTAAAAAATAAATATTATTTCGCAAAAAGAGGTAACTTAATACATGTGCGGTATGCAACCCTTCCGCGGGCGGCGGGGGGCAGGGCACGCGGCACCTGTGACGTGGTTGCGTCGCTATTCGCTCATAACAATACCGGTGTTGTCACTTTTTTTTAAATTATCAAATTTCGGGGAAATTTAAATTAATTTCCGGGAAAAAAAAGATTATTTCAAAATTCATTAGTATTGTTACTATGATGATTATGTAAAATTTTATATTATATTTGGCCAAGTGTTTACCTAACCTTTATTATCCTTATGGGTCGGACAGGGTTTTCTTTACATATTGTATATCACTACCAAACCAATTTCCGTATAGGTAAGTACTTATGTAGAACAACGAAGTGATTACAAACAGGTAAACAGTTGCAATACTGAAGTTATTGCGACTAAACACTATGATGCAATCATGAAAATGGTAATTTATACAATTTTGTACTTATATGAATCTATTTTTTTTTTCTTTAATTGCTACTGTTTTGGTTTACTACAGTTGCAGTTTCTGGGTTACTATGGCGTGTAGAAACCACGACATAGCTCTTCGAGACGCTAAAATTAAGTGGCAGTGGGCACATTGCTCGTAGAACCGTTGGCCGATGGGGCAGTAAGGTTCTGGAATGGCACCAAGGCCCCTAACAAGGTGGACCGATGGCCACGTGAAGGTCGCGGGAAGAAGATAGATGCGGGCAGCTCAAGACCGGTAATTGTGGAAAGCCTTGGGGGAGGCCTTTTTCCCGCAGTGGACCTAGGCTGAAGAAGAAGGGAAGAAGAAGAAGTAGAAGCTATCACTGCCCTCGTGTCAGACAGAGATGGAGCTATACAGGATTAATAGTGCTAACCCTTTATCACAACTGCACAATGATAGCACATTCATCATCAACTTTTTTATCGCCCCACTGCTGGGCACAGGTCTCCTCTCATACAGAAAAAAATTGAGCGTAATCACCACGCTTGCTCAATGCGGGTTGGTAACTAAAACTAAAAAAAAACGTCCAGGTTTGCCTCAAGATGTTTTCCTTCACCTTTTAATCAGTCCTTTATAGATATTATCGTTAGATAGGTAATTTTTTGACACAACGTACCCCACTACATTGTCGACCTCTGCTCTCTTAATCAACACCGAAAGACTTTTAGTGATTGAAGTTCTACTTGATTAAGGTAAATAATGAATAAATAACACATAGGTATAGTGCATATTGTATTACGGATTACCTAATCCGTAATATAATCTGTTGATTGCGATTACGATTACTCTAACTCGCATAGTTTGAAACCGGTTCATTAGCATGATAGGAACTTCAAGAAAGTGGTCGAATGGATCGAATTGGAGATTCAGTGACTTTGCAAAACGTAAGTACCTATAGTACGGCAGTAATTTATTTCAATATTTATTTACTTTATTATTCACTAGTTTTACTCCCGCGGCTTCGCCCGCGTGGATTTCGGTTATATCGCGCTTTTTAGATTTCCCTCGGGAATATCACATTTATCCGGGATAAAAAGTACCCGATTATATAATGCGGACTTCTAACTTTATTTGTGCAAAATTTCAAAGCAATCGTGTTCAGATCAGGTTTAGTAGTTACGGCGTGAAAGCGGAACAAACAAACAAACACACTCACTTTCCCATTTATAATATCAGTAAGGGTTTATACATACGGAAATAACAAAATTTTAATTTGAGTCTTTCAGTAATTCTCGGTACCTGTATTTTCGCTAGCCTATATTGAATCCTAAAGGCAAGGAGCTGTTCTGTATCCTTCCGAACCTCTCAGACTGGCTCTAGGACTGGACAAAGTACCTATACATGATTTAGCGTCACGGAAGAACCCGAACGTGACACTGAATTCAACCTAAAGAAGTTTTCATTTGTAAAAGCAAATAGACAGTAGGTAAATATGTTTACGAATCTATACTAATATATAATGCTGAAGAGTTTCGTTTGTTTTTTGTTAACTCGCTAATCTCAGGAACTACTGGTCCGATTTGAAAATTTCTTTTTGCGTTGCATAGCCCATTAATCCAGGAAGGCTTTAGGCTATATAACGTCACGCTGTGACCAATAGGAGAGGAGCACGCGAACGGAGTCCCTGGTGGTCGCTAGTTACCAAAAAGAATCTCATGCATCACCTACAAATGTGGATTTATGAAAAATTTATTGGCTAAAAAAGGATAGATTTAGGAAGAACTTTCTCGGATTTGAATCGGACTAAATAGACAACAAAAGTGGATGAAAGTAAACTTCTTACCAAATGGCTATTAAGAATTCCTCACACGAATATGTTTTCACATGTCCAAGGATCGAATATTATAAATTCTGCTGCCTTACTCGCCTTGTGAGGGGAATCTAAAACTTTTCCGGTACTTTCTTTATTTTATTCACGAAAGTTTGTTTATTCGTATATATGGCTTGTTTCCTCGAGGGAATAGTTCAGAAGGAAACATTTAGAACCTTAGGTCCGTATTACAGAACGTTACTCAAGCATCGATCTCTGCTTAAGCATTACTTAAAACTAGTTTCAACCAATCAAAAGGCTTGAAACGAGACTTCAAGTAGAGCTTGTGTTTGAGTGACGTTCTGTAATATGGACCTTAATATGGTTTTTCAGCAATAAGTGTTGCTTTAAAACAGTGCCTTAGTTGCGTTACACACCAAAATCTGGATAATTCCTAAGGATATTTCTAATCTATTCTTTAATATGTTAAAAAATATTAATAATTATGTTAGTGGGTTAAGCAATCACCCCACAATCATCTATTAAACAATCATACATAATTTTGGAGCAAATTACGAACCAGTAATTCTGAGAAATCCCTGAATCATTGCAACAGTGTAACATCCAAAAGTGAATGTAGGTAAGTACCATAAAATACATTATCATTTAAAATAAAATAACATATTCACAAGATAACGTTCCTCTTTCGACAAAATCTTCACCATTCAAGATAACAGTTTAAAAACACGGCAGCACTGTACAGACATTTTCTGTACCAAACGTAAATTCTTATCATCATTTTGCTATAAAGTATCAAATTTAAATTAAGCTGTATGAGCGCTTGCCTTTGCCTCTTTGCCGCTCAAAAAAAAAAAAGAAAAGCTGAAATGGCGCGGAATAAAGTAAATATGGCAAAAGCGTTTAATGAATTTCGTGTCACCTCGATTATTGCATAACGGGATAAACAGTTTTCTGTTAAGCAAACTCTTTGGGGATTTTATCAAAGGGTCAAGAAACCTATAATGAGTATCCGAACAGTGGGGGGCGCAAGTGTTGATTCGATTCGGTATTTTGACAGTAAAAAATGTGCGGGCCAACGGCCAGGGCCACGGTAGCTATGCCTCTTGATATAATAACATCTGGGAACTTGAATTTAGAATCGATAATCGGTATTAATCGAGATGATATCATAAATCGAAATGCGTGACTCTGTTTAAAAAGGAAATACTAAATTGAATTTATTTTGTCGTAGTTGGGAGTTGTATTTTTCTCGAATGATATACGTCGTATTCCAGTTTTAGCTGATCTCGCATTGTTTAAGTTTTTCTTATAAAGACAAGTCAATTTATACTGGAAAAAATAGATAGATCGATGTGTTGCCGACTTATGAGTATGTACCTATTAATGATAATTATCAACGAAAGTCGTACTGGTTAAAAAATATGGCTAGATAGCATGGAAATGTGGTTTCAAAGGAGTCCGTGATAGTGAAAATGTTCTATGTTACGGGTTTAATTTCCGTACCTAGAGCTTCAAATAGACCTTTATGCATGCCAGGCGATGACGGCAGTTGGTGATTATTAAAAACAGCCCACCTCCTTCCAAAAACTTACTAAATCTCTTGGCTTGTTGAGAACATTTGTGTAAAATCTGGGTGATCCGCTCTTCGAGTGCATGTACAACGGCCTCATCTGGCTCCATGCAAGCCCTGCACAGTGAGCTGTCCGTTATGCCTATTGTTTGGAACTGTTTGTTTAGGGAGGGAGTTTAAAGTGAAAATGTTCTATCCTAGTACACTACAATGTTTTATGGTAAAGATATATAACCATTGTAAGTAAGTACGGTATCTATTATGTACGTGGAAGCAATAAAGTTTAAATACATAATATGGAAAAATCAGACCAAGTCTATGCGCGTGAAAGTTAACGTTCACTGTTCAGTAATAAAAAGTTAACTAAAATTACTTGATTTTAAGGTCACTAACGCATTCGACCTTCAATTCTACCGATTTTGCTTTTTATCTATCGTCACCATAACTTAGGAAGTGACTGACGAAATATTTATTTCAAGTGTTTTTCAAATAAATCATAGACAAGAAATATATTTGACATTTCAAACAAGTTCTACGAACTAAGTGACATAATTTTACAGGAAGTAACGAAATTAAACACAAACAACCAGCTATTGTCAAGCTTTTAGATAATTTTAATAACAATAAACACATCGATTTGCTTAAATATGGCAAAAAAATGCTACAAGAAATTTTCATTAGGTGGTTCTGTTAGTAATTTTTTTTATCAGGTATCCTTGAATGTCAGCTGTAAATTTTAGCATGTGCCTGTAAATGGGATATTGTCTATGTCGTAGACGAATGACGCGGAACAGAGTCGATGAGCCATAAACAAATCGAACAAAATGGGCCTTAAAGTGAATGAAATAAAGCGTGAATGAGAAAGAAAGGAAAACGTATTATCGTCTGTTCCGCACGAATCTTAGCATTCATTGAGGGGAACGGTTACTTCATTTTGTTGATGATGGGTTTATAAACTGTTTGAATTAAGTAGTAATAATTATTAAAATGAGGTGTTCCGACAGAGGACCAGTGTTACCGCCATAGCTGAGAGGATTAACAAGCTGAAGTGGCAATGGACTGGTCACATATGCCGCAGGACCGACAACCGTTGGGGTAAACGAGTCCTCGAGTGGAGACCGCGAGACCCTTGGGCGAAATGGGGCGACGACATCAAAAAGGTGGCTGGTAGTTGCTGGCGGATAACTGCTTAGGATCGAGCTTGTTGGCGTGCCATGAAGGAGGCCTACATATGCCCAGCAGTGGACGAGTAGAGACTGATGATGATGAATTATTGAAATTTTAGAGCGATTTGGATGTAAATAATTTAAAATTAATCCCCTAAATTAGGTACAGAAAGGGTTATAAGTAATTATATGAATATTTTTTATTAATGGGGCATATTTTTGTACTATAAAAGGAATAATGTATTAGCTAAATAATATTACAGTGAAGGGGAATAAATTATATCTAATATATAAAATGTATCGCGGTGTTTATTACCAAACTCCTCCGAAAGGGCTGAACTGACTTGTATGAAATTTTGTATGCATATCGGTACGTCTGAGAATTGGCCAACATTTTGTATGACAAAACAACGTTTGTCAGATTAGTTAAATAAAAATATGGGTAATGTTCTGAAGTTAGAATTTTTAATCTTTTTTGAATTTTAAACTTGTTAATCAGTGGAAAAAATATTTATCGTGAAATTATTACGCAAATGATATTTAGAACAGAATATAGTTAATAAGTGAAAAATCTAAATTATTATGATTACCAACATCTTAAACCATAAACCACGAAAATCAATATCAATACACATACACACAGGTACACATAGTACATATGAATCTTGTATATTTTCGACCGTTGGTGGTTTTTCAAAATCTTTTTATTTATTTAGGCATTTTAATAGGCTTCTTTTATGGAGATTAACACAATACACAATTAAGACAATACAAATTAATCGCACGTCTGATAGGCTATTGTTATAAAACTTGCCAACCAATTTGTCAGACGTTTATTAAAGATGTCACTTTTTTGCCCCAACTCGGATATCAGTTTTTACAAAAAAAAACTTTAAAACCTCGAATTAAAAAACGCCTTATCTTTGACGTTTTATCTTCAATATTAATAGCAGTTAATTCTTGAAAATTAGAACTTTTTGACATAACGTGAGAAGACGCCATATTGGTAAATCGTATAATGACAAATGTCAGAAGGTTTTGGAGTGTATTTGATTTAGTTACCGTTACACTTCGTTTATGTAATTAACTGAGAAAATACGACTTAACTTACCGAAAAAATATTGTCGCAATAATTAATAGTCCTTGCGTTAGTAATAAAAACGTTAGTAATGCAGCAGTTAAATAAGTTATTTAGTTCAGAAACGCGAACAGATAATGTCAGAATTTTTGTAAATAACATATCGTTTATCAACACGAACGAGCTTATAATTCATATATGTAGTTTTCATCAATATTGTCTGACATTGAGCACACCTAGGTAAACACTAATATTTTTTTTTTTTGACAATAAAACAAAATAAGATCAGCTTTTAGATACGAATCGGGCCAAGAGCAAATCAAGAATGGCGTCTCAACACTTCAGAATGTATCTAATCTTAAGCTGTCATGGAAATTCTAACTCACTTACATAAAATTATTTAAAATAAAAGGCCCACATACAGAAAGAGTTAACAAAAATGTGGCATATTCTAATTATTTGACATTTTTAAGCGCAAAGAACGATAAACCTCCTCCTAAAGAATAAATTCGAGTAATTAAGAAACTGAAATTGAATTTTCGGAATGGTAAAATTCGACGACCTAATAAACTTGTTACGTCTATCTGGTAAGACCTACAGTGAAGTGAAACCCTTTGAATTTATGATGCAAATTGGATTTAGTCGTTTAATGCATACATATATGCAATGTGTAACGTGACAGCCTCCGTGGCGTAGCGGTAGCGGACGCGGCCGCTGCGCAAGGTGGCGCGGGTTCGATCCCCGCACAGTGCAAGTATTTGTATGCATGAATATGAATACTTGCACTGGCCTGGTCGTGCCTCGGAAAGCACGTTAAGCCGTTGGTCCCGGTTGCCATAAAAACATCTAGTGGCAGTCGTTACGGGTTGTTGAAGCCCTCAAAAGTCCAACAATTGGTCTAACTGCAATACTTCGATATGGCCTTCGGGTTGTGGAGGTCAGACGGCAGTCGTTTCACGGAAAATGTCGAAGTTTAGCCATATCAGCAGTTGGACTGGTAAAGCGGACCCCAGACTCCAATGCTGAAAAGGCTTCGGATGTGACTGGGATTAACGCTGCGATGATGATAATGATATGCAATGTGTAACGAAAATAGTATATACGTACCAAGGGAATGGCGACTTTGGTATCAAACAATACTGAAAAGGCTTGTTAACCCTATCTTTACATATATATTTTAACTCTATCTCTACGTTTGGAAATTATGAGAAATGACACCGCCGGCGGTAGGCTTTTACGATACTAGGCACACGTTTGTTATGAGTTTTAAATTAAGAAACCCAGGAAACCGAAAATTTGTAATCAATTCTTACAGAATTTTAGTTTGAGCTGCCCTTGGTATGTATGCACACACACACACACACACGTTCATTACACATTATATTATGTTGCCAAAAGGGACACAATTTTAACATGTAGGTATTTTGAAGATTAACACCTTATTATGACACTTATAATTTTTGAAAGAGTGAAGATAAAAAAGAACACGTAAAATCAGAAATTAAAAATTTTAACACCCTTGCTCGTAAAGCTGATGTAATTCCACCGGTTTTAAATATGTAAAGCAGGCCATAACAAACGCGTGTGTTATCAAAGCAAATAGTTAAGTTAAAGTCCATACAAATTCCATAACAGCATTATTTTCCATTTCAAGTAATTATGGAACTGATCGCCGCCGCACGGCTCGCGCTGCGCGCTGTTCCATATTTGAAATGGCAAATAATAATACTAATGGCGGGAAAGCAACAGTGTGCATTTACAGATTGAGTTTATTTAAAATGAACAAAATATAAAATACTTTTTTTCTGTTTCCTCGCAAGTGTGTTAAAAAACGTCGTACGATATACGTGCGTATTGGTTATAACATGCTCGGCTCAATTACACCCTCGCCTTCGGCTCGGGCTGAAATTCCGCCTCGCATGTTATAACCATCATTACGCACTAATATCGTAATGTACTATAACACATTTATTTTTGGCACAGTTGATAGTGTCAAGTTATAAATTATGGCAACATTTCCCTATTATTTTTTTTATAAAGAAAAAGCTAATTTTGTAACCAGCCAGTAAGTTATATAAAACTGGCCAGGATTAAACCTATCATCAAGTCTCTTAAGTATTACATTGGCTTATCTACTACCACTGCCACCCATCGACGACCAACAAAAGCAATCTATCTGTTAAGTCATGCAAATCACGGTATAAGCAACTTCCTTATTGAATTTGTTCATTGTTGCCACACACAAGCTGCAATATTAATCGTTATTTTAAGTCGAATAAAAAAATAATGTATTGCCTATGATTATTGATTTTGCACGTTCTATGCAAATTTGTGATTGTTTTTTAAACAACCAAGTGTTGAATTAAAAAAAAAAAAATTGGCCTGTATGACCAAAATGTATTTTTGCTCTCGATGCCCGATGGGGCCGACGGGTTCTCGAGTGGCGACCACGCACCGGAAGACGTAGCGTGGGTAGGCCCCCGGCAAGGTGGACCGATGACCTGGTGAAGGTCGCGGAAAACCGCTGGATGCGGGAGGCGCAGAACCGGTCGTCGTGGAGAACCTTGGGGGAGGCCTATGTCCAGCAGTGGACGTCTTTCGGATAACAGTGATGTTAGGATAGCAGAGTGTGGGTAATTAAATAATATTAAAGCAAACATTATAGGAGAAACATTATGTACATAGTTACTTATAACATTACACACTGGACATATTTAGAATCATCAGCAATATAAATTACATAAGACCAGGCACATAAGAATTATGTGCCTATAACAAATATTCAGAATACTTAACTGGAAGTGTGCTCGGTCCGACGGCTCGATGAAGACTCCCTACAGAAGTGCAAAATAAAGATAGCTCTATGAGTTAATAGTTATAGTATATACCATGTTTTTTTCAACTTTTCGTAACGCACTATGATTATCAGTTGGAATCATTTCGAAGCATGTTGCTATCCATTGCTCCATCTGTTCGAAAATGTGTCTGCTCAATAACGTAAATAACGCAATGAATGTTGTCGAACTGTCAAAATGAAATCCATTGCTACTTTTAGTGTGTTACGCAATTACCTAACAGATTCAATATTTCATTACTCTCCATGGATATTGGTTACTCTTGCTCAATCTACTGAACGGAATTTAGTGAAACTTGGTACAAATGAGCGGGCTATGTTGGGCGTCTCTCTGAAGGACCGCATCAGAAATGAGGTGATCCGACAGAGGACCAGAGTTACCGACATAGCTGAGAGGATGAGCAAGCTGAAGTGGCAATGGGCTGGTCACATATGCCGCAGGACCGACAACCGTTGGGGTAAACGAGTCCTTGAGTGGAGACCGCGTCTCGGCAAACGTAGCGTGGGAGACCCTTGGGCGAGTTGGAGCGACGACATCAAAAAGGTGGCTGGTAGTGTCTGGCGGAGAACTGCCCAGGATCGAGCTTGTTGGCGTGCCATGAAGGAGGCCTATGTCCAGCAGTGGACGAGTAAAGGCTGATGTTGATGATGATGATGGTACAAATAATTTACAACTAGGATTATCACAGAGGGTACTTTTTAGCACAACATTTTCACGTGGGCAAAACTTATTCGGGTGAAACCGCGAGGTGATGTTAGTATATTAGTAAATCCTTACTATCCATCTCATACAGAAGTGATGAAGTTGGAGAACTTGAGGCGGGACTTACCTGGAAAAAAAAGAAAATATTCATAAGTTTGATATCACTTATTTATGTTTTGAAGTAACAACATTTATTTATTTATTCTTTTGCACACATGACATGTACAGAGGCGGACTTAATGCCTTAGGCATTCTCTACCAGTCAACCCCAGGTGGTGAAGAGATAAGATGGTAGGTGCTTTAGCTTGAAAGAAAATAGTAAAGGAAAAAAAAGTCCCTATAATTATTAAAAAAAATACTTAAATAAGCTAAATATACATACATACTATTACCAAAATATATACTTATAATATATACATAAAAAAACTAAAATTTGGGAGAGGGGTGTAGCAATAACTCTACGCTAGTTGTTGCGAAAATAACTCTGCAATTTCCGCTTAAATGCAAACCGACTGGCGGCCATCCTGATATCAAGAGGAAGCGCATTCCATAGAAGAATGGATTGAATGTGAAATGAAGAATGAACAAAGTCAGACGTATGTGAAGGACAGAGTAAGAGGGGATTGTTAGAAGAACGCAGATTCTTAGAGTGTGAAGAACATAAATATTGGAAGAGAGTCACAAGATAAGAAGGAGGAGTGGGTGATTTAAGAAGGGAGAAAAGCGTGGTCAATGCGCGCAAATTTCTTCTCTGACGAATGGGCATCCATTTCAATTCAGACCTGTAGCTCGACACATGGTCATATTTCCTGAGATTGAATATGAACCTGATCCCATTGTCGAGCAATTTATCAAGCTTATCCAGCAAAGCCGCATTCAGATCAAAGTAGCACACGTCACCATAGTCGATTATAGGGAAGATCAAAGTCTGCACAAGCATGGTTTTCATTCAATTTAGTGAGCGGGAAAGGCATAAAAATCGTTAAGGAAAAGTAAAATATAATATTCATCTATAAGGAATCGATGCACCGCGACCCCCGATCTACTAGGTACTACATAAGGCTAAAGAGAGCTCGTGCCTCGGAAAGCACGTTAAGCCGTTGGTCCCGGTTGCCATACGAACATCTAATGGCAGTCATTACGGGTCGTTGAAGCCCTCAAAAGTCAAACAATTGGTCTAACTGCAATGCTTCGATGTCGCCTTCGGGTTGTGGAGGTCAGACGGCAGTCGCTTCACGGAAAATATCGAAGTTTTGCCAAATGAGCAGTTAGACTAGTAAAGCGGACCCCAGACTTTGAAGCTGAAAAGCTTCGAATGCGACTGGGATTAACGCTGAGATGATGATTATGACTGGTCTACTAATTAACAAAAACAAAATTACAAAACATCAGCATTACAATCTTATAATTGAAACACTTGTTATTTAATATGTAAGTATTTGTGGTTTCGGAAGACATTGCCCTCTAAACACAGATAAAAACCTATTAAGAAAATGATTATGTAAGTAATTGTGCAAGGTACATATTTTGGCCCTACTGATTGTTACTACAAAATACTGTGGTGATATTAACGCCTTAGGCAGAATAGTACCTAATGTGCAAAGCATATTTAAAAATTGCGTAAATTGTCTATGACTTTTTCTTTATTGACGAGTTTTTTTTATCCCTAGTAGAAGAATATTATAGGATTATCTTATTAAATAACATTTAAAAACCACTAAGTTTTAAGCTTATACTATCTTGGGTCTATCTCAATCATCTACATCAATCGACCTATAAGTAAAATGAGGCAATTTACATGTATGCGTTAAGTCGATATAATGGACTGTCAAGGTGTTTGTACTTATGGC
This sequence comes from Sesamia nonagrioides, assembly GCA_017933935.1. Taxonomy (NCBI): domain Eukaryota; kingdom Metazoa; phylum Arthropoda; class Insecta; order Lepidoptera; family Noctuidae; genus Sesamia; species Sesamia nonagrioides. Next base: position 5,565,207 of record JADWQK010002280.1, on the reverse strand, counting down.
CTTTTTGGGTCATAAATAAGTATTCAATGGGGTATGGCATCATAAAACAGTAGCAATCCAAAATTACCTACAGAAGACGTGTCTTGGGGTTTTTGGCGGGAAGCTAAGATGAGTGCCACACTCATTTTTCATTGGACTTGAACATTATTTATAGTGTCGTTTACTAAATAAAACGCGTGATTTATGTAGTAAAGAGTGCATTCAGGGAATAATTCATAAAGAACAGTGAAATATTGTAGCATAGTGGCCACATCGTGGCTTTGTACCAAATCTTCCTCCTAGTGTTCGGTTCGCGTGGCCGTCTTTTTCGACATGAATAATTCATTACGTAACATTGGCTAAATGCACAAACCGTGCGAAGCCATAAGAGAAAGAAAGAAGAACTTTAGAAGATTTTTATTTTACTTGAAATTGGCACAAAGTGATAACAAGTGCCACACTACAAAAAAAGAAACGATGTGTCTTCATGCAAATTGTGTCCCATATAGGCACACTTACGTATGATATGATATGACTTTAATAATTTTCTACGCAAACATCATAAAATGACTTCAGGATACTTTTAAATTGCATTTTACAAGAAACGCTAAAGTTTATCATTGGGTTTAAAATATATGTAAAAATAATCTTTCTACTATCTTTGGCCAGATAATTCACACGAACAAAAAGGCAAACTCCATAACAAACAATACTTAGGAAGATTCTAATAAAAACTTAGCCGTTATTTAATACTTACGAAAGTCATAACATTTTGATTACCTACGTCAATCATTGACACAACTATTACACACAAACACACAACACACACTTTGGACTAAAACATGGTGACTAAATACGTCAATCAAAGCATGGTCAAAGTTTTTGTTTCAAAATCTAACAAATACAAGATTTGTACGACAAATATTACAAGTCAACTTTGTGTCAGCTTTCTCGGAAAAGTTAAGGTTTATGAATTTAGTACGACGTCATACGGCAGTTATTGTCAGGGATTCTGGCAAGTCGTATGCTCAAAAGCGTAGGTACTGTTTCTAAATGGAAAAAGGTCGGACCAGTAAAACAATGTTTGGCTTGTGTAAACAGTTTTAGAGGAAAACTGCTAAAGTAAGCTAATACATAATGATGCATATTTTATCCTTGAGAGGTACAAGATAGCTTTAAGTCCCCAAGTAATATAAGCATGATTTAACTCATTACAATTATGAATTTGACTAACTTTAAGGTGAAACTTGATAGTGTGTCTGTAATTGTATATAGCTACTGTCATCATCATCATCAACCTTTTATTGTTCCACTGCTGGGCACAGGTCTCCTTTCATACAGAGAAGGATTGAGCGTAAACACCACGCTTGCTCAATGCGGGTTAGCAATTTCAGACTTGTTAGTCCAGGTTTCCTCAAGATGCTTTCCTTCACCTTATAATCAGCTTCTATGAAGCCATTTAATTAGTAGCCCTTTTTCGCTGTCACTCAATAGTAGCTTTTAGAATTTCTTCAAATTTCATGACGCAGTTTAGTAGTAGTTATTTTGGTGACCAAAAATGTCAAAAATTGTCAAAATATAGGGGAGTCAGAAATATTTTTTGACAAATTGAGACTGAAATTAAATGACACAATGAATGTTCTTTAAATTACTAGAATCGCTCCTTCTGGTAAAAATTGTATGTGAATAAAATACAGTGTTTCATCTATTGTCTAGAAGACCCGATGACATGACAGCGTCAAGTGTCCCTCTTGAATAGAAACGTACGCATGATTGTGAGAGAGAAAGACAGATATAAAACCATAGATAATTCGGTAAGCACCAGCTTCATCACTTAAGATGAATATGTGTTTAAGAGAACACATTTACGACTTCAAAGAGTACACAGTCCGTTAGGTAGCTAAACCAAACGGCACAAAAAACACATATAAATAACAACGAAGGTTTTATATCAAACACAATGGAACAGTTGCGTAAGTGCGTAAATAATTACCATAAACGCATTACTGATTTTGTATGGAGATGTAAAAAAATTGGCGACCCTCTACTGTTGGACACGGTTTGAACACAATGCCTTGGACAAAAACTTGCCGTCAATCTGATGTGCTATAAGGTAATAATTACAGTGCTTTGATACTAGCTAGTTATATCTTTTAATTAATAAAACTAAACGCCCGTTGTTTTACTGTAGGTGCCTTGGAAAACACGCTAAGCCTTTGGTCGCGTGTATCAGTCAAAGGTCTTTGACAGATGTTAATCGGCTAGTCAGAAAGCCAAATGTCTGACTACAAGTCCAAGGGGTATAGTCCTTCATTTTATAATTTGCCGTCTTCTTTTCTTCTTGCATGGCAAGAATTTTTATTTTCATTTAGTGTTTTGCTTATTTCCTTTTTTTTAGTGAGCTGTTTTTTGCAGGGGTATAGTGTTAACTAGCAACTAGGTTCTGGTGATCGGATTGACAGTAAATTTACGTAAAATATGGATATTGAGCTGCATCAGACTATGTTGGAAAAGGCTAGGTAGATTTAATGAGTTTAATTGACCTTAATATTGGTGACCTTGGGCCATCATTAAACTTTCTGATTCTGGATTAAGAAAGAGTACTAAATAAAAACTGATTTTTCAAGTGGGGCGATTTTAGTAACACTTTTAAGGCCACTAATTTTCAAAGGTGTAAAATTTAATTGCATTGTGAACATTTTCGAAAGTCTGAAGAGTTCATCCTCCGTGTGGTCCCGGGCTTAGAATAGTACCAACCCATATCCTTCCGTGGGTGTCGTAATAGGCGACTAAGGGCACTCTCGCCAGGGAAGCGGGCAGCAGCACTTCTCCTGTGGAATATCAACTTACTGCGATCCCCAACCCGTCTACCAAGCGTGGGGATTATGGTAAATCCCCCAATGTAATGGAAAACCTTAAGGGAGGCCTTTCAGCAGGGGACATCTATAGGCTGAAGAAGAAGAAGAAGTCTTCATAAAATAAGAGCAAGCCTCGTACGACTTTGGTATTTAGTAATCGTTTCATGAGACTGAGATTCAAGGCGTAATACGACGGTAGCGGCTCCGAAGGGAAGTGGCCAGGATGCTTGATTCAATGTGGTGACGGCAGGAGGAGCTGAATCCTTACGGAATGGTTACCATGCAACAGTAGACAGAGAGTTGGCAGATCAATATAACCTGGTGGTCGACCTATTATCCCCAACCCACCTGCCAAGCGTGGGGATTATGGCAAACAACTCAACTTGGTGGAGGCCTTTATCCAGCAGTGGACCTTTACAGGCTGAGAAGAAGAAGACCTATAGAAGAATGCGGAGAAGACTTGGATGAGACCCGTACAGATCACAGAAGCATGGATATGAACAAAAGAGAGGACTTATACTCAGCAGTGGGTAGGCCAAGGCTACCAATATTGATGGCTTGTCCATCATTGATATACAAAAAACTTGTCCATCAATGTTGTCTATTGTCAATAAAAATAGTATTGTATAATAGAGTCCACTGTTATTTGGTCATGGCCACGAAACGCAGCCATATGCTAATCCAACGAGTTAACAACAAAAAAACATCCATTTCCCTACTAAACAGAAGTCAGTGGCAAAATTTATTAGGGTTAGCAACGTTTAGAAAGCGCGCATAAACTAATTATAATGCAATTTCGCTTCACATTACACCGGCGCTTGGGCAACGGCGCGGGCGGCCATTTTACAAGATTTCGAATGTAACGTGCCGATTTGTAAGGTGGACCAATAGTCAAATTATGGCTATTGATATTTTTATTATTGTTTGAGTAATTACTAAGCAATTTAGAGTGTGTAAAAAACGCCGCCTGTGCTAAAACACCTCAAGGTGTTTTAGCACAGACGGCGTTTTGCTAAACAAACGCTGTGAGGCTGCTTGAGATGCTGGCAAAGGAGGAGGCGGAGCGCGTAAGGCAGCGGGAATCCCAGCGCTCTCACGCCAATAGCCGCCGCAGGAGACGCCCTAGTCGGAAGACGACACCGAACTCCCAGCCACCGTAGGCGCGGGCCTGCGGGTGGTGAGCAGTGGGCAGCTCGCCGCCCGGTAAGGACCAGGCCCGAGTCGACGGCGCGTCGTGTTTCACGCGCGCCTCAAATAGATGTCAGCACATCGTGATTGGGTCCATGTAGATCGATGCCTCCTGGATCAGGTTTGCAGTTTGGTTAAACAAGAAACCGTGGCCCTGGCGTACAGACATGTGAAGGATCACTGGTGGGTTTTAGTCAGTAAAAGTCTGACACGCCCTTCCGCTCCACCCAGAACAGGAGTGATCATTTGATGAATTCCCATCCAGACCAAAAAGAAACCTTCTTTTCTACCGTAATCGGATTAAAATATTGCGTCACCAAAGATAAAATTTAAGTACTTCAATACCAACCTTTGATATAATTAGGTAAATCAGGCTTAATGCTTTAATTAACCTTTGATTACGTCAAAGGTAATCTACTTTTACCAGAAATTTTTGCATGTTTCGTATCAGACATTGAACACAAATAATATTGGCAATCAAGTACGAACCGAGTCATGTTTCCGGGATATTGTGCCGACAAACGTCGTATTTATCTTTAAGTGTTCCGTTAAAATACAGTTTTTACGCAAAAATGTATCGATGATGTTTTATAGGTACAAAACAACCCACTGAGTTAAATAAATTATGCCGTAAATAACGCGGTCACAGACAAAGACTTAGGGCGGGTTGTTTCACGTTCACTTAACGCATGCGTAAAAGTTAAAAATGGTGCTAACCATCGTCAAGTCAAAAAATGAGTTGTTTCACAATACGTAAGCGTTAACGCACGCAAAAAAAAGATACGATTACGATAACTGACGGGTTGTTTCACGTTCACTTAACGCATGCGTAAAAGTTAAAAATGTTGCTAACCATCGTCAAGTAAAAAAATGAGTTGTTTCACAATACGTAAACGTCAACGCACGCAAAAAAATACGATTACTTTAACCGATGCTCTGAGCACTGGTTAACGTAACTTATGTCAAGTTGTGTTTAGTCCGCCGTGGTGTCAATTAGTGAAAACAACATAAACTCCCTTTTGTATTCGCGAGTTTGGTCTCTAATTGACGATAGTAGGTAGTTCATCTGATGATGATACAAGTACCGTAAAAAGAAAAAGAAAGGTGTTTAGCAGCCCAAGTTCTGTTTTTTTTTTTATATTACTGTTGTTGTCTGTTTCTTTACAGAACAACACATCTTTATATTTTTCAAGCGAAGATTGAAAGCGATCTTTCTCATTTTTTGTGAAGTTAGTGAAATGAAATGAAATCGTTTATTAAGCAAGTAGGATCACTGATCACTTTTACACGTCATGCTTTATTTTTTTTTCCGTTCTCTAAAAAAATATGTTTACATTATAGAATATACGTGTTTTGTTAGATTGCAATGTTTAACATATACCTACTTATTAAGGCCTTAAACATAGTAACTATGTTTAAGTGTATGTAGTAGTACGAGTGAGTGTAGTAATTTACTTACTTTGGTGTGTATGGTGGGGGTTATATAAATAATAAATAAATATATACGGACAAATCACACAGATTGAGCTAGTCCCAAAGTAAGATTGAGACTTGTGTTATGGGATACTAACTCAACGATACTATATTTATAATAGATACATATACAATATGTTAAGAAAACCCTGTCCGACCCGTAAGGATTGTAAACACATGACCAAATAGCATATGAAATTTTACATAATCATCATAGTAACAATACTAGTGAATTTTGAAATTATCTTTTTTTCCCGCGAATTAATTCCAACTTCCCCAAAATGTGGTAATTTTTAAAAAGTGACAACATTATTTTTGACGGTATAATTCTGAGCGAATGCGACCGCGTGCTGCGTGCCCCGCCCCTCCTCGCCCGCCTCGCCGCGTCGCCTGTATGGCCTACCGCACATGTTTTAAGTTACCTCTTTTTGCGAAATAATATTAATTTTTTTAGGGGGATTTTTTTTTAGGTTTAGTCCCGCTTTGTAGGCATTAGTAGAATCAGTTATCGATACCTAACAATACCTTCACGGATCGGACAGGGTTTTCTTTACATATTGTATAGATAAACATCCAAGGCCCAGGCCAATCAGGAAATGATCGTTTTCCATCATGACCTTCCCGGGGTTCGAACCCGGGGCCTCCACGTCGCAAGCAGGCGTGTTGACCGCTGCGCCACGGAGGACGACAATGTTTATGTTTGGTTACTATGTATTATACCTTAGCCGGCTATTAATATTGTAACATATAATTGTTTTTGTCCCAAATATATAAAATAAAAATAAAATGTATCCATTTTTCGTCAAAGTATAGCTTTTCTATAGGTACACAGTTTTCTAGTATAAACGGACTTAATTTATAAAATGGCACGAAGTTATTTCCCACAACAATAAACAATAATACCAAGAAAGTTAGATAAACTACAGCACATGACAGTCGCCTAGATAAAATTTGCTGGGGCGATGTATGTGGCCGGGTACATCGTTGCAATGCAACGCAATGTATTCGTGCGCAGACGATGTAGCATCGGGGCGCTGTCGGTAAAATGGCGCGCTTCAAAGGACTTGTCGCGAGTCGCGACAATATTCGCTGGAGTAGTCACACCTACGTCACTTCAGTGTCGTCCAGACTTTGAAGTAGGACTGACGTTCTTTTTGCATATTTTTTACATTGTTTTTGTTTTATTTGTTGTGTAAACATGTAATAAATAATAATTTATTGACATATAATGCAAAGCTACTGCTTCCTCCATCGTCTCGGCCGCACAACTAAACAACGAATATTCGCCGTAGGCCGATTTCTGAATCTTCGCCCGCCAATGAGACGAACATCGTGTATGTCTGACAAGGACAACAGATATTTTGCGCGCCAACGCGACACGAATCTTCGCCTGCTAATGTAGCCCCGGCATTTAACGAACGTTATACATCATCAAAGTTACGTTAACGAACGTAACTTTTTGACGTACGTATGTTACGATTACCAACCGTTTGAAACAACCCGCCCTAAAGGAGACTTTGTTATAGATATAGAAGTTCTTTATTTCTTTTAATGATTATAAACTAGGAGGTTTGGCGGGAATGTCAAGATGAGTGTCACGCTCATTTTTCATTGGACTTTTAAAATTATTTAAAGTGTCGTTTACTAAATAGAAACGCGTGATTTATGTAGTAAAAAGTGCATTCAGTGAATAATTCAAAAAGAACAGTGAAATATTGTAGCATAGTGGCCTCATCATGTCTTTACGCTAAACCGCTCCTTATCGTCCAAACGCGTAAAACGAAAGGAGTTAGTTTAGGTTAAGTTATGCTAGGATAAGTTAGGATAAATTAGGATAAGTTAGGATAAGTTAGGATAGATATTTAATGAAGAAAAAAAAATTACTGAAGACTTGGCTGTATGGCGTACTATGCCTTTGCCTTTTCCATTCGCCCGAACGGAAAGAAATGAACCAAAAAAAAAATGATTTTAAACTAGTCACGACCACAATCCCGCCTGATGGTAAGCAGTGATGCAACCGTTGATGGTAAAGCGCGCTAGTTTATTAATCCTATTCACTCAAAAAAACTGAGTGAATAGGAAGGAAGACGGCAGTTAAGCGAGGTGGCGAGCGACCAGAGGGAGATTGATATGAACAACCTCCACGGCCAAACTCCCGACACAACAATATTTGGCGCATCGCACCCGGTGCACATCGCAACAAACTGCTCAGACCCATCCTCCGTACGGCTTCACCAGACTTCTTCTTTAGCCTATAGAGGTCCACTGCTGGACAAAGGCCTGTCCCAAGGCTTTCCACAGTGACCGGTCTTGTGCTGCCCGCATCCATAGGCTACCCGCGACCTTCTCCAGGTCATCGGTCTACCTTTTTAGGGACATCCCTACGCAGCGTCTTCAAGCATGTGGCCGCCGCTCCAGAACCTTACTGCCCCATCGGCAATCGGTTCTACTAGTAATGTGCCCCACCCACTGCCACGTAATTTTAGCGACTCGATATAGGAGTTACATCCTTAATAATATCATAAATGAGAAAGTGAGTTTGTTTGGCACACAAATGGTTTAAAATAAAAAAAAAAAAAACATAGTATACTTTTTATCCCGATATTGTTCGAACGTGGCGTAGCGGTAGTGAACGCTGCGCAAGGAAGCGCGCGTTCGATCCCCGCGCAGTGCAAATATTTATATGCATGAATATATTTGCACTGTTCTGGTCGTGCCTCGAAAGCCACCCTACGCAACATATGCCATACAAACATCCAATGGCAGTCGTTATGGGTTGTTGGAGCCCTCAAAAATCTAACAATTGGTCTAACTGCAGTGCTTCGATGTCGCCTTCAAGGCGACTGTGGAGGTCAGGCGGCAGTCGCTTCACGGAAAATATCGAAGTTTAGCCAAAATCAGCAGTTAGACTGGTAAAGCGGACCCCAGACTCTAAAGCAGGAACAGCTTCGGATGCGACTGGGATTAACACTGAGATGATGATGATAACTTTTTATCCCGATATTCTACCAGACCGAAACTTATGCGAGTGAAACTAAGGGGTGCAGCTAGTTACTTATAAGTGTGTATTAGAAGAAAATCTATTTTTAAACTAAATACCTAATGAGTAATTCCCTCTCTCTTATTTAGAACGTCAATCGACCTATAGAATCATACTTATTGCACCTTTTTACAACCACAAGTCCTTTTAAAGCCCAAATAAATCACAAACAGTTAACTTTACGATCGCTATAAAACGTCAAAGACCATACACAATTTCCTCTGAACACGAAATGTGTGATTAAAAGGTAACCTTCGTGCTGCCATCAGTAGATGGTAGGTGGTGGTAGACGGTGGTAGGAGGTGGTAGGCCGACAGTGTGTCGTTTCTTACCCAACAAACGTAATTACATGACAAACAATGAGTTTTGAAACTGTGCGGTACAGCCGGTGGTCGCACGATCTTGAGATTTGTCTGGTGTGCTAAAATGACGCTTCTTTAAATTATCATTCGCATTTTTGATGAATTGTTTAATCGAGATTTAATATTTGTGGTATTTGAATTGTATCCCCAAGAGTCTTGTTTGTTTTATGAATAGACTTAAATAACCCTAAAACCCCCTCTTATCTTAAAGAACGTTTTAAGTTCCTTCATGACACGCATAATAGATGTCTGAAGTCATCGGAAAAACTGATGTCAGAGATGCCGGTGCATTCCACTAGTTTCTACGATAAATCCTTTACTGTACAAGCAGTTCGGCTATGGAATGACTTGCCCGTGTCCATAAGGCGTGCTCAAACTCTGTCCACTTTTAAAACTATGATAAAAAAGCGCTTCCTCTCTCTTTAAACATTTCATTATATTTTATTTGATCTTGTATAATGTTTATTAATTAGATGTATATATTAAGTTAAACTATTATGATACATTTAACGTACCTACATATTTATTATATACTCAATGTAAATAGTACACTGTAGACTACCTACACTATTTCTCTCTCCTTCCCCTTAGTATTCCATCCAAAGGTTGTCTGTAAAAGATCGCTCTTAGCGATAAGACCGCCCATTGTGTCACCCTTTGGAAAATATTTATATTTATGTTCTGTTATCTATATGGTGTACATAATAAAGAGTATTCTATTCTATCCTGCGTTGGTTTAAAGAAAACCTACGTTTTTACTATAAAAACACCTAATTAAACAGCTATTGGTAACTAACTATCTATAGGTATAAAAAGTACATGGATATAATAAATTGTATCGACACTTCCATCTTCATTAAAAACCTCGTTTAAATGCGAATTACGCCAAATAAATCAATAAGAACACGATATTAAAAACTATATGCAACACACACTGCTTACACAACTAACAGTCAAGCTCTATAAAGCAAGTGTAGAAACAATTTACTTATTTAAAAATAAATTGGCACTACAAATGCACAATGCACTTAATGTATAACTTGTATAATTGTAACTGTCCATCAATAGGGGCTTGTTATTATATCAACTTGTCAAGTTATAACTTAATTATAACAAGTTAATAAATACGTGGTAGGAAATAGGCTAGGTTGGGCTTTAGAATTTACAACCTTCATACTGTTTTCTTCGTCACTTCCCGTCGTGTAGAAATAGTAGACGCAGTCCCGTAGCTGGAAAATGACCATTATTCAAAGTAATCTATACTAATATATAAAACTGAAGAGTTTGTTTGTTTGTTTGAACGCGCTAATCTCAGGAACTACAGGTCTGATTTGAAAAATTCTTTTTGCGTTGGATAGCGCATTAATCCTGGAAGGCTTTAGGCTATATAACATCACGCTGCGACCAACATGAACGGAGCATAACTAACTCCACGCGAACGAAGTCGCTGGCGGCCTCTAGTTTAGCATAAAAGCTACTTAAATTTTTACAAAAACCCTTCGCATGTGTGCTGAGATCAGCCATTAAAAGAGAACATGAGATGATCCGATACTAAAATTTGTGCGTTTTGCAAGCAAGAACTTACACGTCATAGAAATGTTAAGATAGCTTTGTATGTGTGAGAGAGATATTTATATATTTTTTATTTTACACGTAACTGAATCTGCCTAAACGTGACGCATATTTGAAATTCCGCTCTCAATTCGAGTCCAATTATCGAATCACCGTCTAAAAAGTATCACTTCATAAATATAATAAAAGTTAACAAATTACCTAATCAAGAAGCATCATCTTAGCCACCCAGATGTAACGAAACATCGGGGTAAAGGTTGTGACAGACAGCCGTGAAAAGCCTCCAGCTGCAGCACATTTTAGCGACGCGGACTAGATTTCGCTTTTCGTAATTGATTTTTTGGTCTTTACGCTTTTTAGAAGATTTTAGTCGGTCATGGCTAAAGATTTGCGGTTATTATAGATTTTTACTGATTATTCTGCACCTAATATAGTGTCATATCTAATTAACTATTATTAATAACCTATTATTATTAATAATATGCCGCAGGACCGACAACCGATGGGGTAAATGAGTCCTCGAGTGTAGCGTCTCGGCAAACGTAGCGTAGGACGCCCTTGGGCGAGATGGAGTGACGACATCAAAACGGTGGCTGGTAGTGGTTGGCAGATAACTGCTCAGGATCGATCTTGTTGGCGTGCCATGAAGGAGGCCTATGTTCAGCAGTGGACAAGTAGAGGCTGATGATGATGATGATGATGAATAACCTTCAATCTTTGGGGTGGACGCCCCAGCAAAACATATAGTTGGTTATCTTATTGGTGATGTTGGCGTGAATGACCAGAAAGGTTATTGCGTAACACACTCGGTATCAATGGGTTTCATTTTAGCAGTTCAACAACAATCATTGCGTTATTTACGTTGTTGAGCAGACAAATGTTTCAAACATATGACTCAATCATCCCGCGCGAGCGGAACGGCGTGTCAGTCTTTTACTGACTAAAACTCACCCGTGTTCCTTCACTTGCCTATGCGCCAGGGCCAGTGTTTCTTTTTTAACCAACCCGCAACCCTGACTCAGGAGACTAAAAGGTAGCTATTTTGCTGTGTTTACAACTGACCAAGACAACTGACATTGTAGTTAGGAGTTGTCATTTTTTTTTTACTGTACACAAATCTTGTCTTTGTCAACCTTATTTCAAAACTGCAAAGGTTTCAAAAGCTTAGGAACTTCTTTCTTCTTCAAAAGCTTTGGAGCGGATGCCTTCGAGAGAGTGGCAAGAGTGCAGCATATAATACATTTCCAGTAATAAACTGACTTCATACGAAAAGCCGGTACAATCGAAACATCGAATCGAATAAGAGGTCGGCTAAAACTGGATATGTCGGGTATATCTTACCTTAAAGAGAGATTTTACAAAAGTTAACTACATAAAGAAACCTTGGGGATACACAATCAAAGATAACTTGAGAAATATTGGTGTAATGTAAGCATGCATTCTACATATATCATCATCATCATCAATCTTTTATCGTCCCACTGCTGGGCACAGATCTCCTCTCATACAGAGAAGGATAGAACGCAATCACCACGCTTGCTCAATGCGGGTTGGCGATTTTGGACTTTTATAGTCCAGGTTTCCTCAAGATGTTTTCCTTCAGTCATTGGTGTCCAAGATATACTTAGAAAGTGCATATAACTTTAGAAAAGTTACATTGGTACTTGCCTGATCTGGAATCGAAGCCGCACACTCATTCTTGAGAGGCTGGTATTTTAACCACTAGGCCGCCACGACTTCTTTGTCATATATCAATTCATGGAATACAGACACGATGTAATGTAACATTGGCCAATGTACAATTCCCTAAAAGTACCGTATTTCTCTCTCTTTAAATGTAGATCAAATTATAATAGTGCAATGAAAATTAAATGCTAACTTTATGAGATACAAATGACCCAATATGATCAAGTTTCGGCCATAACTCGACTGTTAGCGAGACCTTCGTTTTAATTTTATTTGTATGTATTGCTTCCTACTATGCTAACATACAGTAAGTGAATACTTAGTGTGAATTTTATTGTGTTTTAAATGTAACTTGATGGAGGGACCTGTTCTTGTGAGGTTCATTCAATAGGGTATTTGACTAAAAAAAACTAATTAGTCCGTCAGACAGATTTCCAAAAAATACTAGACACGTATTTTTTCTTTTCTCACATAAACAAAAAATTGACAAATATAAAAGGCATCAAAGATGAGGAGTGTTGGCTGGTGACGTCACTGGTCGCTAAAAAGTGTAGCGTCCAGTGACGTCACACGAGTTTTCAACGCGCTGTGCCGTCTTCAGTTTTTGTTCATATGAAAAAAAAAAATACGTGTCTAGTATTTTTTGGAAATCTGTCTGACGTACTAAATAGTTTTATTTAGTCAAATACCCTATTGCGTTCTATAACCATAGCACCGTGAACCCTTGCGAAATGGTGACGTGAGCTTATAGTGACCTGTCATTTCAACTAAAGCTTCTTTTTTTTTCTTTTTTTTTTCATGTTGAGATTCAACCTCAACTCTTGATCAATGGCCTCTGTGGTATAGATACCACAATTTTGCCAATAACACGTGTAAAAAATTATAGAAATTCTTTGAAAATTTTATTTCACAATAATGGCGAATATCGATCCGCGTGAACCGTCTATGAGGGAGGTTTGAGGCAAAGTCATGATGTGGCACTATGCTGCGATATTTTAATGTTCTTTATGAATTATTTACTGAATGCACTTTTTACTGCATAAATCACGCGCTTTTATTTAGTAAACGACACTATAAATAATTTTAAAATGCAAATGAAAAACGCGCGTGACACTCATCTTAGCTTTCCCGTCAAAACTCTTCAACTAATGCTAAGGGATTCACACTATTGACAGGTCACTCTAAGCACACTTCACTCAAGCTTTGAAGATGATATGGTTACAGAATCGATCGGTTGAGTTGATGGTTGTTCCATAAATCACGAAAGACCAATTTCAAAGGAAGAACTTGCCAAGTTTTTACTCTCCAAATAAATAATGAAAAATATTAACATCAATATCATCTTCCTTTTTCACCGACGTGGAAAATCCTTATAGATGCCCGCCGCCCCTGTAGTGGGGTCTGTCAGACTCTAACACTGCCCCGGTGTTCCATCTCAAACCTACGACAATGGCCATGGGAATTTACGATCCTTTTTTTTTTTTTTTGTTCATCCAGTGGAAATCTCTACCAGACCGCTCTCCGTCTGGGGGTCGACGAAGGGTGTGCCGGGCTCTCACCGGCTAAAACCACTGGAGCGTTCCTCTTCTTGCCTATGGCCAGGGGTGCTGGTTCTGGTTTGCCATAACGCCGCATCCCCGGCAGGCCTTGACCCGCCGCGCGCGAGATCGGCGGGTCACTCTTCCCCCCCTCCATCCATCAGGTAGGCGTGTAGGAACAGCCACTACATGCCTACTCCGGCCCTAGCGACGGGCGTCGGATTCCCCCGGTCCTCGGCCCGTCGGTCTCTCATTATGGAGGAAGCGGATCGACCTCGGCTTCGCTCCTCCTCCGGCCAGCGCGCCGTCGGCGGGACGGGAGAGTGCTCAGTCCCTCCCTCTCCCGTTCGGCCGTCTCCTTCGCGGCGATTATCTCCTCGCAGAAGGAGACGACCGCGTCCCATGACTCCTCGCTGTCGATCATGGCTCTGACCACGGCCGGCAGCGAGAGGTCGTTTCCGCCGATCGCTGCGGTGAGCGCACGGCGCTGCTCGTCCCACGCTGGACACTCCTCTAGGGTGTGCCGCGCCGTGTCCTCTGCCCCGCCACCGCAGTGATGGCACGCCGCGCGCCGGTGTCGGCTCCCGACCGATACGACACAGGTAACTGCCGAAACACACGTGTCCGGTCAGCACCTGCGTCGCACGGAAGGTGAGCGCCCCATGCCGTTTCCGGTCGATCCACTCCTCCATGCAGGGTCTTACCGCCGCTATGACGGCGTACCCTGAAGAATTTACGATCCTTTGTCAACCGACTTATCGTCATTTTCCTAGCCTTAACGTTGGGATCAGCTTCATTCTTACCAGCTACAACTGAATACTAATTTTTAAGCCGTGCTTGCTTTTCTAACCTCGATAATCCTGTTACTGGATTACACGACACTTCTTACTAAGATATTGTTGATCGAGTATTGGGCTTCTGATTATTCGTAGGTAATCTTTGAAACTAAACGAGTTGAATTAACTGATAAAGACTCCATCAAACACTCTCTTAGTCTATACATATATAAGCAATAGTGGATACCAAATATGTTTTTCCACTAAACAAAAATCTAGATTTGGTCATATTCAAAAAGTTTTTTCTTATGTCAGAAAATTCCGACACGCACGTGTCGGTAACCCGACACAGGTTTCGACACATGTGTCGGAAATCCGACACATGCGTGTTCCATTTATCATACGGTCGATAAAATTATTGCATGTCCACAAGACATAATACAGATCTGATCTCGCAGTGCATTCGTATTTGTGTAAAAATGAGTAGATATGTTAAAATTTACATAACGTCGCGTCATCGTCACAGCTCGTGAGATTGCTAGTAAAAACTTTATATGTTAACCCAGTAGTCTACATTGGGTAGCAAACAATATGTTCTTCGTGACGTCGGCAATTGAATTAGTTTATTAGTTACATATTTTTGTTCTTCGTGTCACTGGAAAGACTGTCTTAGAACTTCTTTGGCCCAAAACTTACACACACGTCTCTCTCATCAACGATGGCAGCGCAGAAGATAATAGATAATATTACTGCAAGCTTTGGGACACAGAGGGCAGGATAGGAAGTTATCATCATAAGCATTAATCCCAGTCGCATCCGAAGCTTTTTCAGCTTTAGAGTCTGAGGTCCGCTTTACCAGTCTAACTGCTGATTTTGGCTAAACTTCGAAGGCGTTATCGAAGCAATGCAGTTAGACCAATTGTTGGTCTTTTTGAGGGCTCCAACAACCCGTAACGGCTGCCATTAGATGTTCGTATGTCAACCGGGACCAACGGCTTACGGTACTTTCCGAGGCACAACCAGACCAGTGCAAATATTCATATTCATGCATACAATTATTTACACTGCGCGGGGATTCAACCCGCGCCTCGACAGGAAGTGTAGCACGTTTTGCGACATAACTCTAAAGAAGATATTGGTTATTTTTTATTGTAATCACCTTTATATAAAAGTTCACAGTTGTTAATCTACAAGTCCGAAAAGAAACTGGATTTGAAATTTCGCTGTCCCGTTTCAGAATCTGACAACGAAATTTCACATTTTTTCAAACTGTGATGGTCTTTTAATAAGAGTACAAGCCGAAAATAGTTTGTTGGAATCGTCAGGATACAGAAAAGCACAGAAATCCTAAATCAGCTAAATTTAACGCGCATGTATTGACCTTGTATTTTCCTGCCTTGAGAATGAGCCGTTTTGTCCATTCTCGCACAAATACGCAAAATTCATTAGATCAGCTCGACCCTGATGGTTGTCAATGTTATGACGAAGGTACTACACGTAACTCCTATAAACAATAGGTCTGTTAGGGCACATAAATAATTTTATGAATCCGCAATAACTTAGACCTTGCTTAGTTCGCGAAGTACGTACATATGTACTCATTAATAGTTGAGTCATATTCACAAATCTTTAAATACAGCATTAAAATAAGCTTAAAAAGTCAAAGAGCCTTTTGTGTTTGACTGTTTAAACTTATTTTCAAGAAAAGTTTACTGAGACGTTGATTTAAATGTTGATAAAAAAAAAGCTGGAGTTGTTAAGCAAGCAAAATAAAGAAAGTAATCAATTTAAACCCTAGGCCATGACTGTGGGAGTGCAACTAGAGAGGCGTATGTCCAACAGTGGACTGCTGTATACTGTTAATGGAAGATCGGTGGTAAGCCATAATTCGGCTGCCGGCAGAAGTTACCCACCAGACAAAGTCTTGCCGCCAAGCGATTCGTCGTGTTCCGACTTGATGTCAAATGAAGCCGTACGGAGGACAGGTCTGAGCAGTTGTGTTGCGATGTGTGCCGGGTACGATGCCCCAAATGTTGTTGTGTCGGGAGTTTGGTCGTGGGGGATCTCCAGATCAATCTCTCTCTGGCGCAGCATCGTTGGTTGTGTTGTTGGGTTTAACATTGCATCATCTTGTTATACTGCCGTTTTCCTTCCTATTGTCCCGTTGTCTGACTTTCCTTCAGTTTTTTGGAGTGTATAGACTCAGAATCTCAGTCTTAATCTACAAAAATTAGCACTAATTCGACATTAATTGCCGTTGAGTTTTCAATTACGGAAATAGCTCTCTGGGCAAAGGTCCCCTCTCCTTTCGTCTTTGTTGGTATGGCTATCCTAGTCAGAAATAGGAGAATCCTCCACGTTATTAAATGAAAAAGTCTGTGTAAATTCTCAAAGTTCTTTAGCTGCATTGTCTAATAGTGAGTACAGCACTTAAGACCAATCAACATGCTTTATATGAACCACAAATGAAGCCATCAACACTTAATTGCTACACCTATGAGAACAATCTTAACGACAACATTAGTACCAAATTAGAAACTAAGTATATGAACTTTAGTATTACCCAACACCTACAAAGAGTCGTTAAAACTTCTCGCATTGTAAAATTTCGCAGTTCCGTCATTTTTGCTTGGTGTGTAATTATTTTATATGATGAGAGTTTTCGTTGGCTGGACAGTTGATTTGTTATATAACTAAGAAAGAAGATAGCAAATTTATTGACAAATGAGCAATTAATTAGAAGCAAGTTGGTTTTCGAAGTCGTGGTGGCCTAGTGGTTAAGACACCAGCCTCTCAAGTATGAGTGTGCGAGTTCGATTCCAGGTCAGGCAAGTACCAATGTAACTTTTCTAAAGTTATATGTACTTTCTAAGTGTATCTTGGACACCAATGACTGAAAGTGAAGGAAAACATCTTGAGGAAACCTGGACTTTATAAGTCTGAAATCGCCAATCCGCATTGAGCAAGCGTGATGATTACGCTCAATCCTTCTCTGTATGAGAGGAGACCTGTGCCCAGCAGTGGGACTATAAAAAGGTTGCTGATGATGATGATGAAGTTGGTTTCATCAATTACTTTGAGGGTAGGTATTATTGGTAAAAACCTGAAGTGAACATATTCATGTGATTGACCAGCTATTAACCACATTGGGTGAGATTTTTACGGATTAAATTGGCAGAGTTTAAGGCTCTAAACTAACAACATTAACTCTAAGAATAGGGTACTTACTGAGCAATTCATGAGAATGAACTCCAAAAATTCTTTGTCAGTAAACCAAACTCTAGCAATAGATAGCATTTCTTTTTTATTTTTTTTGCCCAGTCAGTACGGTGTTCTGTTATTAGCCAGTATTTAAAATTGACTTTATCAAGGTTCTAAATTCAAAATTTTTCTACCATCACAAATCTCAATAAACGCGTATAGTTGAACAGAACCTTTTGACATTAGAATTAAATACGTATATAATTGTTTAGCTCAATGTTAGCTCATTGTGCGTTTGGAAAGTGCCTGACGTCTGACAAGCCGCGTCTAAATGTTTCATTGTGTCGCCTGTGTACATACAATTTGTTCACAACCTCTTTGAAAACTTTGAATGGATGCCTTTGTATAAGTATTTCTTAATTCTTGAGGTTTAGCTAGACTTGGTTGCTTAGTCTAAGGGGTAGAAGAGAATATGAAATAATTTTATTAGCGGAGAAACATAACGCAAAAAGAACGCATAGAAGAGCAAGTTGGGGGGAAAATGACTTCTGAATTATAGTAAAAACTAATTTTGCATTCCCACAAGTTTTCAATGAACGTTGATCGGGTCAGCATCCACCAAATAATTTTTATCTATCTAATGATTTAATATCATTATAATATTTTACTTGTTTCAAACAGGTGGATAAATCTCATCTCCTAAAGTTCAAGAAGAATCTGTGTTTCAGAAAACTTTCTCATTCAACACAACTAATCCTTACAAGAAGTTATTCTCTGGTACAAAAGAGACCACACTCATCCTAGCGTTAGAATCAGTAATAGGTATATGTTAAAATCAAGCGTGGGCTATACGCATTATGAGCAGTCTTTGTATGCGCGTACGTTGAATGAAACTGCATGTACAATAAACATGTACCAACCTTAAAAGAGGCGACAGATTAATAGGTTGAAGCTGTGAGTTTGTATTCTTTTGGATTTGGAGATGTATTCTTGTTGTCATTTGGACTACGGTCGAATTCAGAACTACATTTTTAAAAGTATACCGTATTTGGACGCTCGTTCCTTGATAATCAGCGACAGTATCTATGGTCGGATTCAGTCTATGGTCTCACTACAAGGACAAAGGCCTCCGTTCTGTCAGAAGTGGATTAATCCACAACGTAGGCCCAATGCAGGTTAGTGGGTTCTTCGAACTTTAAGTCCTGCATCAATTTGAGAGCAGTGGTGATGAAATAATCAACCGAAAGCAGAGCGCCTGCCAGAATTATGACTTTCGGACCTACAACTGGACACTACTTGCAGGTCAGCTTATGTTAGCTTTGAAATAAGTATTGTGGGTAGTATGACATTTATGTTAATAGGACAATATACAGGGTGTATTATGAACTCAAGCAAGGTCACAGCGTCTTGTGGCCGCCCACGCAGACTTCGTCTACAAATGCTTTTTAACTTTGACCTCCTTGCGGCTTAATGGTATATTTTTGGTTCAGATCATAGATAAGATACAAGAGCATCTCATTCAAGAGATCTAACTGGGTCAGAGATTAAGTAGTACATTTGTTATTGCATTCGGAAGAGTCAGCCATTATCATCATCTTTGTCATTGGCGGCCTTGTTCTACCTATAACTGAGCATAGGTCTCCTCTCCTTTTGTGTCCTGTTTTCCTGGTATATGCGAGTCTTATCCAGGTCTTCCTGCGTTCTTTTTTAGGTTCTCCACCCACCTTAGTCGTTGTTCTGGCAACGCTTTTTGGAATAGGTACGTTTTAGCCTAAGAGCAGCGGTGGCCTAGTGGTATGTGTCGCGGCTTACAAGTTGTAGGTCGTAGGTTCAAACCCCAACAGCCGCTTTGCTTTGTGTAAGTTATTTCATCAGCACTGCTCTCAAAAACGGCGAAGGAAAACACCGTGAGAAAACCGGCATGTCCTGTTTCGAAGACATGAGACCGGGCCCGCGTGGTAGATTACGGCCCACCCCCTCACCGAAAGGAAGCCTGTGTCTTAAGAGTGGGAATATTACAGGCTGATTATGTAATCTGCGCAGGCGCTTCTTTAACAACTGGTTTCACATGGCGACGTAACCGCTGCGTAACTGTGGCATGTTAAACTGCTAGAATTTAATTTATTGCCAGCAATAAGTATACTCTATTAGATGCAATTAATTTTTCCGATATATGGGTAATATGAACTTGGATGATATGTTATTGAAAGTGGGTCTGCATTCCTAATTAGTGAATGGAAAGGACAAAGGATTGCAGCGAAGTTGAAGTTGCTTTGAAGTTAGAAACATTGGGGAAAGAGTCTTGAATAAGAATAAAAAAAAAACTCGTAGGTATCACAGTGATAAGAGTCAATTAACACTGCTATTGTAAGATATCAACTCAATAGTCACAAACATATCGATACGTTCTATTTATCCATTTAGCCAAGAGTTTATACTATTCTTTTAATCCTATTTTTGTTACAATTTTATTAAATACTAGCTTTCCGCCCGCGGCTTCGCCCTCGAGGAATTCGGCTATATCGCGCTTTTTAGATTTCCCTCGGGAATATCAAATTTTTCAATAAAAGGTAGCCTATGTCCTTTCTCAGGGTCTAAAGATTGTCTGTGCCAAATTTCATCAAAATCGGTTGAGAGGTTTAAACGGGAAAGCGTAACAGATAGACAGACAGACAGAGTTACTATCGCATTTATAATATAAAGTATAATTATTAAGTACGGATTTAACTCAGTGAGAGATCTTTTTTAATGACGTGGTAAATCGAACTTTTGTCGCTGACTGCACATAACTCATTAATTTAAAAAAAAAATCGTAAAAGTAACTTTGCAAAAAATGGTTTTATTTACTCGGTAATTGACAACAGTTTGAACAAACTTGGACTCATTCCTCTGAAACTATCATAAACAATGAAACAAGCTGGTGTTCATAATCATAATGCGCAATCTTTATGATTATCTGTGGAACAAGCGCTGTGAAATAGGCAGCTGGCTTCATCTGTGCGGCTGACCAACCCCTTGAGAACTCAAAAGGCATTTATCCAAGTTTCACATATTTCAAAACCTTCAAAATTGGGCCGAAGCCAAAACTGGTAATTTCGAGGCAAAGTAAGCTAATGCCACAGCATTCATATTAACGAAGTATAACTAAATATATACACAAGACAAGTGTAAAAAAACACTATTCAATTACATATGTCCGTCACCCACTTGCTCACTAGTGTTGAGACATTAGGAAGTCACCGTGCGCGAAGGAAATAGTGTTGTGAAACCGCCATTTTGTTGCAACTGTCAGATAACATCAACTGTCAATTGTGATTTTTATTTAATGTTTTCGTGAAAATTAACGGGTTTTTTCGTATGTTTATAGTTAGTGTTAACAGCGATGCATGTCGTGTTTTAATAAAAGTTTTCAGTGTATATACCAGAGATATTATATACATCTGATATGACCCAGTTAAGAAAATAACTGGTATGAACTGGATGCATAAGTCGAAAGACAGGATGCTATGGCAGCCTGGGAAAAAACTATGTCCAGCTGTGAACTTCGATCAATTCAAATCAATTCGCTTTTATTTCTTAACAAAGGTTAGTACAAATCCTATATTTAGAACAGAGCGCTGTGTCATACCAGGAGCAGTATAGTGTGCATCTAGCTCAAATTTAAAATTTTAATTTCTAAATAATAAATGGCATTGATAATTATTGTATTTAATTAGCAATTAATTTTTCTTCTTCTTTCTTTCTTTCTTTCTTTCTTTCTTTTGATTTATCAGATGATTGGTAGGGTCTTCGATCGATCAACTCAGATTATCAAAAAAAGTGTCTTAATTCTTTAACTTTGAAACTGGGTTGTTTTCAGGTCAAAGAAAAAAGCTACTTTTTCATATATTTTTATGTAAGCTTCAATTTACCGTAACAGAATAGACAGTTGTCTACACACATAATTATACATATCTTCACAAATCTTTCATACAATTTTTTTATGAGAGATTATGTATTTTAATATTTCTATTAATTAATTGGTTATTTGTTACAGCCAGTATTGCTAGCCAGTATTTAAGTCGCTACATACTGTATTTAATCAGTCTGACTCATAGATCCTGCACGAAATTAAGTTTCATTTAATCTATTAAGATTGTACTGAATGTAGGTGTACCTTGTGCAGCGTAACTTTACTTCGGATGCGATAAACTATAGTAATCAACATAGTACTTAAAATCTATAATCAAGAATGATTTATGATTTTCAACTTTATCTCTAAAGCATTGAGGCTCAAGGTTGATTGGGAATATTTAACAGTTTCAGGTAGCTAGACCTGCTGTCGTCCGTTGATCAGCTAACCCCCTACACAAGACTTTCAATAGGCTAAATGAAGCGATGACATAGAATGAGTTTTTGACATTTCTGTCGCCGAGATGAGACTGATAGATTTTAAATTACGGAAATTGGCCTTCAGGAGTAATGCACGCATATTCGTAATATAGTATAGGTACTATATTACTATATATAAAGGTAGGCCTTTAGTCGATATTCGTGCTACTGTAGCGGTATGTACAACCGCGTATCGTCACATGAATTCTACATCTCACAAGCAAAGTTTACCATGCAACTAGCATACATACGACTTCAGAAATCAAGCCTTGGGCAAGTGCCCGCCAGACATAAAACCCGTCTGGTCGGAGGATCCTCCCTTTTCTATGGAGGATAAGTGGACTTTACTCCCTGTTCCTCATGCCTCCACATTACCAATAAAGCCATTATAATCCATAATAAAAAACTATTACACAGCCATATCCGGAAAATTAATAGGAAATCATCTTTCCGCTATTATGTCGTACAGATTCAGAAGAAAAATGTATGAACAACGTATTATATTATGAAGCCATCTTAAGGAAGTCAGTTTCATAACAGCAATTATATCTCCGTTTGGCAGGCGTGGCGGTAGAGTGAGTTATGATGTACGGAAGATTGGAAACCATTACGATGCCAAACTGGATTGTTATTTTGACTTGCAATTTGGGAGGTTGCGTGGCATATATTGATTAAATGGGATGTACTGCTTCAGCAAGATAAATGACCTCAACAAGAGACTAAACCCTATCAGTCTTATTTACATTAAGAATAACTAGCTGACCCGTGCGAAAAATTCGCACTATACTAATAATTTGAAAATAGTATTCCATGGTACCAGGGACGAATATCTGTCGATTGGTGGGTCGGACGTTCAGATTGGTTCGATAGAAAGAGAGAAAAAGGGAGAAAACGGTTTCAGACCCTTGGAGAAAATATAATATATGGCGATAACAAAAACTGACATTAAATCCGAAACGAAGTTGTCAAACGCGTTAAGAATTTTACGTGTGTCGGAATAAAGTTCAAAATACAATAATTGGCTCAAATGATAAAACCAGGTTTGAAATTAGAATTCGTTTGTAACACTTCTTATTACAAACGAATTCTAATTTCAAACCTGAATACTAGAATTCTGACCAATCACAAGCCATTGTAAGTAATTGGTGGACCAATCTTAGAAAATCTGATCAGTTTGGTCAAAGGTTTCTTCATAGATTTTCCATGTATCCATATTTGGTATCTGAAGCAAAGACATCTCTTAAATCCAGCCTCATAATGTAGAGGCATTTTCAAGAATTTCGCTGCCTACTTAAAAAAAGAATTTTTACATACATATTTTGACAGCTGTCAATTTCTTTGGTCTCTTTCTAAATTCTCCTGTAAGACAAAGAGAGCTGCAATATACTAAGTTTAAGTTTAGTTTTCTTGGTGCAAAGAAACTACATAGTAAAGTAATTATTTGTTCTCGTTTCTATAATACTCGCGATACATTCCTATGTACACCTACCGCGATCATGGACATACTTACTTTAGATAGTACACACGCAAGCAACTATTGTTCCCCATTTCGTAACAATGCACCTCGTGGTAACACTATTGTATGGCTTTATTTACTAATAAATATCTATGAATAAACTATTAATGGAAATTGAATTTTGTGTGCCTTGTGTTAAAGTTTAATTTCGGCTGTGGTACTCTGTGTTTCATATTTTAGTAACAGTCTTTGTAAATGTTATGCTATTATGAAGGAAATGCCAATGGTTATATTATTAAATGTTAAATTAAGAATATTAATTGAGACCAATGACTGAAGGTGAAGGAAAGCATCTTGAGGAAACCTGGACTTTATAAGTCTGAAATCGCCAATCCGCATTGAGCAAGCGTGGTGATTACGCTCAATCCTTCTCTGTATGAGAGGAGACCTGTGCCCAGCAGTGGGACGATAAAAGGTTGATGATGATTAATTGAGTGTATTTATGTTCATCTGATGGTTACTGGGAAGGTGGATGGACGACGTTCTAGAGGTCGCAGTCCAATAAAGTGGACTGACAAATCCGTTCATCTCCGGACATCGACCTGCATGATGCTATACTCGCGGCAAGGAATCGTAACAGATGGCGAACTATCATAAAGCAGAAAGATAGTTGCACTTCGTTGTATTTTTTATTATACAACGTCATTTTTAGTTTATAAGAAACCTAAATAAAATGATTGGAATCGGTGCAGTTGCTTATTCTGAACAAACTGTTCAGAATAAGCAACTGCACCGATTCCAATCATTTTCACACCATGTTATATCTTTCCCAAATGCATTTAGAAAATTTTGCAATGTGGTTACCGAGCGAGCGCACTCAGATGGATACTAGGAGTGAGACTGCAGAAATATCTAAACATTAAAGAAAAAAGCAGATTCCATAATATCTGTAGGTACTATACACATTACATTTTACATTTTTTTATTTTTTCATTTTTATTTTATTAGTTTGTGTTTCATGTCTGCTGTGTGTTTGTATTTACTTATGTGAAATTATGGGTATCCTACCTGAAATAAATTATTATTATCTCTTTATTTTTCCGTGTCTACATATCGCTTTACATTTTTAAATATTTATATAAAAAACACAAAAACATTTAAAAATATAAAAAAATAGTGTTCCACCGATGACGGGAGCAGGGTCCAAGCTACCGGAGGTTAGGGCTCCAGAGACAAGAACCTCCTCACTATTGGGGCCGTATCGAGGAGTACTGCCTTTTGAATTAGGCCCTTGATCCAACTGCCTAACGAGAGCCTCAATAGATGTTGGTCGAGGCTCTTGGCTATCAGACCATTGGCCGATACGACCAAATTATTATTACTATTATTACTTATTTGAAGTTAAGTAACAATAATAAAACATAGCAGGGTAATTGCGTAACACACTATCAGTAGCAATGGGTTTCATTTTGACAGTTCAACAACATTCATTGCGTTATTTACGTTGTTGAGCAGACACATTTTTCTAACATATGGAGCAATGGATTAGCAATATACTTCAAATTTATTCCGATTTATAGTAATAATGTGTTAGAGAGTTTTGGCGGAAAAGTTAAGCTGAGTGTCACGCTCGCTTTTCATTGCACTTTTAAATTATTTATAGTGTTGTTTACTAAATAAAAGTGCGTGATTTATGTAGTAAAAAGTGCATTCAGTAAATAATTTATAGAGAACAATGAGATATCGCAGCATAGTGGTCTCATCATGACTTTGCCTCAAACCTCCCTCGTAGTCGGTTCACGCGGCCGTCTTTTTCGACATTAATGATAACTCATTACGTGACATTGGCTAAATGCACAAACCATGCGAAGCCAAAGAAGAAAGAAAAAAAGAAAGAAATAATGTGTTACGTACGCAATTACGGTGTAGGTTTTTATTACAATAAAAGGTGGAGTCATAATAAACTAGATTCAAGGATTACATTCTTAAAATCTTTTAATATACCAAGTCGGTAAACAGCAATTAACTAAGAGAGCAATTATAGTGTTATCTACTCTAGATAAATACTACATATTCATATTTATAAATTATTTATAACCTTTTTATGTATTCGGTTAAAGAATGCTGATGTGCCTTGACCTATTCAAGTAAAAACTGCGTTATCTTCAACCGAAAAGTGATGGCTGGATATTGTAGATATAATAAGTGTCTATGGTGTTGTCTATGGACGATTTAAAAACGAAAAATCTGTACTAATATACATATAAAGCTGAAGGGTCTGTTTGAACGCGCTAATCTCAGAAACTACTGGTCCGATTTGAAAAATTCCGGAAAACTTTAGGCTATATAACATCACGCTGCCACCAATAGGAGCGGAGCATAACTAAACCACGCGAACGAAGTCGCTGGCGGCCGCTAGTTACTGATAAAATTCAAGATAACTGTTCTAGACGTCTCTATATATAGGCAGCACTCTAATTGCGTAAGAAACAATTTATTGTAATCTGCAGAGTAATTACATAACACAGTATTAGTAGCAATGGGTTTTATTTTGACAGTTCTACAACATTCATTACGTTATGTATAATGTTAAGCAGACACAGTTTTTGAACACATGGAGCAATGGATCAGCAATATGCTTCAAAATGATTCAAATCGATAATAATGGTTTTGTTTGCAATTAGGGTGCTGAATTATTTTAAAGAATATTGCTCATACATTGCTTCATATATTCCAAATTATTACTCAGCAACAAAAAATGCGCAATGAATGTTGTTGAACTTTCAAAATTATAGTGTTCAATTACTTCGTTGATTGTGATCCAAACTATTAGCTTACAGGTTCTTTTAATTACTAAATTAATTACTTTACTTTATGGGCATGTACAATGAACGAATTTATTATTTGAACAAACTAACAGATCTAACACTTGATTTTTCATATATCTATAACTATCATCATCATCATCATCAACCTTTTTATCGTCCCACTGCTGGGCACAGGTCTCCTCTCATACAGAGAAGGATTGAGCGTAATCACCACGCTTGCTCAATGCGGGTTGGCGATTTCAGACTTATAAAGTACTACACAAAACTTACTAAGTATACTTATAAAGTATAACAATTAATAGAACATTTTTTTTTAATAAAACTTCTTTGCAGTTACTTCACATGAATTTTTGAAGCAAAAGTTCAATCTGTCAGTCGTAAATCAAGTTGAACCATCTTACAAGCTGGCCTACGGGTTTTTAACCGAGTTAAAAGGTATTATGTATGTATGTGCCCGCCCACAGCTGATCACAAGGCTGTCAGAATGTGGTACTGAGGTGAGGTTGAGCTTATCAGCTGGGGTTTCAAGGGTACCTACATAGATTTTTTTTTTAATCATTTTAAACTAGTGCTTGGCTGCAATCCCGCCTGATGGTAAACAGTAATGCAATCGTTGATGGTAAAGCGCGCTAGTTAATTAAGCCTATTCAGTTAAAAAAAACCTAGTGAAAAGGAAGAAAGACGGCAGTTGAGCGAGGTGATGCAATGTTAATCAACACTACCAACGATGCTGTGCCAGAGGGAAAATGATCTGGAGACCCTCTACGACCAAATTCCCGGCACAACAACATTTGGCGATTAGTACTCGGCACACATCACAACACAACTGCTCAGACCCATCCTCCGTACGGCTTCACCAGACATCGTGCCGGAACATGACGAATCGCTTGGCGGCAAGACTTTGTCCGGTGGATGTTTTAGTGAGATGGTCTCCAGAGGTCGGTTGCCTCCAACATTTCACAGTTCCTAAAGCTAATTCTAAAAATACATATATATTTATATTTATATATAGTTATATTAAAGCCAAGCCATTGCGTCGATACACTTGCGCCATCCCATCTTCCTGGATCGACGTGCTGTGCTGGCGTTGCTGCTGCGGCTGCAGAAAACCTCAAACGGCGAAAATATAACAACCTTATCGAAAATTATACTTTCGAGCCGTTTGGGGTTGAAACCCTTGGGCCGTGGGGTCCGAGTGCTCATTGCCTTTTTAAAGAACTGTCCAAACGGCTTGTTGACACTTCCCATGACCCAAGGGCTGGCTTTTACCTTGGCCAGCGGCTAAGTATTGCCATTCAACGCGGCAATGCTGCCAGTCTCTTGGGTACATTACCAGTCGACAGCGATGACGAAGAATTTTTTGATGCTGTATTGTAATTTAATAATAGTTTTAATTAGGGTAATAGCTTTATTTAGTAATTTGTATTTATTTGGTATTAAAGCCAATAAATAATAATTAATGTTATATTTCTACTACATATTTAGATACTACGTAGATGCTACTAGCCAGTTACGACAGTTATGATCTACTTAATTTACCTTCAAAACTTGTTTCAAGATGTTCAAACAATCCGACAAATCGGGCGTCTTTTTTTGTATGAAGATGGGAAACATCAAGTGAACTCTCCCGCTTTGGATGGAGTGGAAGGCCATGTCAGGTTTTTATTACTTGCGCTCTGTGACGTCATTCGGATAATCGGTAATAAATGAAATAAATAAATATATACGGACCAATCACACAGATTGAGTTAGCCCCAAAGTAAGTTCGAGACTTGTGTTATGGGATACTAACTCAACGATACTATATTTATAATAGATACATATATAGATAAACATCCAAGACCCAGGCCAATCAGGAAAAGATCGTTTTCCATCATGACCTGGCCGGGGATCGAATCCGGGGCCTCCACGTCGCAGGCAGGCGTGTTGACCGCTGCGCCACGGAGGCCGTCAAAAACCGTTTAACCGGTACCGTTAGTAAAAAAAATATTTTTATGTTAATAAAAGGTCGTTTTGATGATAAAACGTCATAATACTAGGTCATTTTACTCATGACGTTTTGCAATTAAATTGATACATATGGACTGCATTCCAGCGGGGTGCACAGTTTACTCGCGCGAGTAGTACTGACTACAACCCACCCTTGTTCCTTCACTTGGCTGTGCTTTTTTTTGATATGGCATCTCGTAGTTGACCTTGAGAGGTTGTGACTACTTAACCGGACTATCCTGTGGCTGCCTTAAATGAATTTAAAGCCCCCAGCCAGGGCAACTAAAAACTAAGCGACTACACGCTAAGGGCACCCCCTGTGGGGTACGAACCTCGGCTTAGGGCGTCGCAGGAGAGAACAGCAAGGGACGGCTGGTTTTATTTTAATTCGGTTTGATGACCGCGGCATTTCCTAGTACTAGCTCTGAGAAGAAACGTCCGAAACAAACTCAGGGGTCATAGTTGAGAATTTATTTATATCAGCTGCGGCGCGGGCTGGCCTTCATCGTACCAAGGACGGGGGTAGGGGTTATGATATTTCTTTCGCATAACCCGCGACTTAGGCGTCTTACCGTTCGTTTTCTCACACGGCAAACTGACTTCTTATAGCTTAAGAATCTCGTCTTAGCGGCCACTTACCTGTAAAAAGGAAAATAAGAACATAAGTAGTGTATTTTATATTAAAAAAAAAAAACATATACGATACTGTTGGTGCAGTGGCTGAGCGATCGACTGCTGGACCGCGTGTCGCGGGTTCGATTCCCGCACGGAACAAATATTTGTGTGGCCTAAAGATAGTATTTTTTTTTTATTAATTATAAACCAGCGCTTGACCGCAATCCCGCCTGATGGTAAGCAGTGATGCGATCGTTGATGGTAAAGCGCGCTAGTTTATTAAGAGCCTATTCACTGTAGCCCTGAAGACACTCAAATTATAGTGTGACGGATACACCGCCGCCGGCAAATCGTTCCAGTCCCTCAATGTACGCGGTATAAAAGAAGTGAATCGTCCGGATCATAGAGTTGTCAATAACGTGAGGGTAGAAACTCGCCGTACGACGGGTCGTCCGATGGTGGAACGGAGATGGGGGAATTACATCATGCAATTCCCTTGCACACTCGCCAGAATGCATCCTATTCCGGGTCTGGCTGTTTGTGTATGTGAGTTTAGATGTTTGTAAACACACCCACGATACAGGAGTAATTCCCAGCGTGGGGCAAAGTTATTAAAAAAAAAGAATAAGAAAAAAAACAAAAGTAATATAATAATGATATAATGGTCACTATTTATCTTCCGACAGACTTTCACAAGTTGCAAGTAATTATGGATTAGCATCGTTGTTCTTTAGACAATTCTAATTTTACCATTATATTGTATAGACTACAGCACGTCAAGCTACTTCAATCTGTTATATTTCTTTATTAGATTTTCAACTTTATTGCTAAGGCTGTAACACTCAAAATTGATTGTGAATAATTGAAAGTTTAGTGTAGCTTGATCTGCTGTGGTCCCTGCAATACATGGCGCATCTTATACTACTGTATGGGTCATTGGACTTTTGTGTTAATTAACTTCTCCCTTTGGAAGCGTGCCTCAAGTGCTGGTTCTAAAAACTTCCTAAAAGGACTTGTGTCGCCTCCACCCAGCAGTGGTAAAGGCTAAAACAAACCTTCTGCAGGTGATATCACCAACTTCGAATAATTCGAAATATACAGGGTCATAAGTGGATTACCACTTTTGAACTTGATTATAATAACAATAAGTGTCAAAAGTGGTACTCCACTTTTGACCCTTAACGTAAACTCACAAGTGCTTTAACTAAGAAGTTTCATAGAAATAGGGATATCCGGAAAGCCGGAATAACACAGGTATTAAAACAAGCAACCCAGCAAATAACAATAAGCCAGTCGACGGAAGGAAAGTAAACATTTTACGATAAAACACAACATAATACCATAATAAAATAAGATCACAGTTGTCTATTATTAGTAGACGCGATTAACCTGCAGTCAATGATCGAAAGTGAACGTAAACACACACATGCGCGCGCTGCATGTGTGTACGTTGCCACGTGCTGTCTCTATGTGTGCGTGTTGCGTTTGCGCCTCAAGGAAGTAGCAATAGCGCAGAGGCAGGGACGATGGAAGTGATCTTGTCACGTAGTGATTTCTCCCATTTATTTAATGATTTTAATGGCACTTTGAATAGAGTTTCTTTCATCATTAAACATAGGTTTATAATGTCTACATCGTTTTAACAGAGAATATGAGTTTTAACAGAGGAAACACTACTCTTTGCCCTGACGAACTGCATAATATGATAACCGAGTTTGTAATTTCGATTGTAAAGCTCTATTTATTTATAAACTAGCTGTGCCCCGCGGTTTCACCCGCGTAAGCTTCGAATCGAAAGAGCTCAGTTGATATAAAATAAGAGCCTGTTAAAATGATACGTCACTGCTTACCATCAGGCAGGATTGCGGTCAAGCGCTGGTTTATAATTTATAAAAAAAAAAAAAAAAAATAATGGGAGCAATATGTACGTCCGCGTTTGCTCCCGTTTTCGCAACATTTTTTGTTCCTGTTCTGCTATGCCTATGTCCTTTCTCAGGCTCTAGACTATCTGTGTACCACATTTTATTAAAATCGGTTCAGTAGTTTTAGCGTGAAAGCCGGACAGACAGACAGACAGACAAAGATACTTTCGCATTTATAATATTAGTATGGATATTTAATTAAATTCTGTATAAACATGACTAAAAAATTTATAAAACTCGTGCATGCTCATGACAAAGTCCTATAAGAATTCTTTAAAGATAAGACATCACTATCGCTTCCAGTCAGCTTGATATCGATCGTAAAACTAAGTAGGTGGCAGATAGATCACGACCGACAACAGTTAAGGTGAAAATCTCAACACGAAACGAATTTTATTATCGTTTTAATATCGATTACGTCCGCAGAAAATTGTCAAGGAAACCGCAATTCTGCAATTTTTTCAATATATTTTGAAGTACCGGAAAATGGGAAATAGTTGCAGAATGACTCACTGAACTCGCTCAATGTAATAAAAACTCTATTTATAAAAAGCATAGTGTACATATTAAAACAAATTATTGAAGAGAAATTTTACATGGGAATCTATCATGTTATGCAAAAGGTTAAAGATTAAATAAATAAATAAATAAAGTGGTATTATTTAAATAAAATCTCGTTTCTCTCAAGGCCTTGAATTCAGTCTAGCTCGCTGAGTTATTTATATAAAAATCTGACTATGATTAAATTCAATATTTATAATCGTGAAGCGATCGACCACAGTCAAGCATGTTTGATTAGTAATTCTCGGTTTTAAAAGAATTTTATGAATCAGTGGACGTGACATTTTGGTACGAAGATAGTAGAAGACAGATTACGTATTTAATTTTACTGTTTATTCATTAAATACTGCTCGCTAGTCTTAAGTCATGGAGGCCTAGTGGTTAAAACACCAACCTCTCAAGTATAAGTGTGCGGGTTCGATTTCAGGTCAGTCAAGTGCCAATGTAACTTTTCTAAGTTATATGTAAGTAAGTAGATAAATATATCTAGGACGCCAATGACTGATTAAAAGGTAAAGGAAAACATCTTGAGGAAACCTGGACTTTAAGTCTGAAATCGCCAACACGCATTGAGCAAGCGTGGTGATTACGCTCAATCCTTCTCTGTATTAGAGGAGACCTGTGCCCAGCAGTCGGACGATAAAAAAGGTTGATGATAAGTCTTAATATTTGGATCGCTACCCCGAAGAAACTACAATAACTTTTGTGTTAAGACGTAACTCCATCCTAGCATAGTATGGCAACCTCAACGGAACGGCAGGAGGGCGTGAATATGGAAGCTATATTGCAAACTATGCTCCAACTCTTAGCTCGCCCTCTAAGTCAAAAAAAATCTGCCAAAGTGACCATTGCGCTGCCATTGCTGACGCCGTGGAAGTACCGAAATTTCCAGCCAACAAGATGCCAGCCACATTGAGAAGAGGAACAACAACATATCAATAATAATAGTTTCTTGTCAACAAAGGCCCGACAAATCTTATAAACGTTCATAAAACATTTCCGTAGATACAGACAGAGACAGCGTATCTTCACCAGAATTCAGACAGCAATTTCAGTTATGTCAATAATCTAATCTACGTCGACAAAGTTATCAAGACTACACTTTAGATCCATCTTAAAATGAGAGCTTTGAAGAACGCGGGTCTAAGACCTACAGAATCAAGATGTTTGCTACAGTTGCTATCATTACGGCCGTAACAGCCACGTGTTTCCAGTATTTATGATAACCGCAGGCTGAGAGTAATGTACATAGGTTTTGTAGTGTACATGCAGAGCAGTGAACCTTTAATATGTTTTTTACCATTTACACCAGATCCTCCGTAGTCTCAGCCATGCCAAACATATATATAAGATACCCCGATAACCCGTAAGATAACCCGAAGAATTGCAACATTAAAGTTGTGGCACATTGCCCGTAGGACCGATGCCCGATGGGGCCAACGGGTTCTCGAGTGGCGACCGCGCACCGGAATACGCAGCGTGGGTTGACCCTCGACAAGTTGGACCGACGACCTGGTGAAGATCGCGTAAAATCCCGGTCGTCGTGGAAATCCTTGGGGGAGGTCTATGTGTCTTTCAGCTGAAATGATGATGATTATGATGGACACCAACTGACGGAAGCGATTTGTACATACACGTTTTTCTTGAATTTTGCCGTGTGTAGCCACGGTCGTCAGTGTTGTATGGAAGCTGGTTATCAATGAACGATAAGGCAGCACTGTGGCACGACAACGTTGCATTTTACGAACAACAGCAGGCCCAGCTACCCGAAACTGTAAAATATTCCCAATCAACCTTGAGCCTTAATACTTTTGCGATAAAGTTGAAAATCTAATAAAGAAATATGACAGTTTGTAGTAGCTTGATGTGCTGTCGTCTGTACCATAGAATCGAGTCATATTAGAGTCACACGACTTTTCAAGTTTTTTCAAAACATCTTAAAATGCTGTCGTGTTCACCAGATCATAATACAATACCTTGCCTGTACTCCTAGTAGGAGATTGTACGGCAGGCTTATAATTATTCATCATCATAATCTCAGCGTATAATCCCGGTTGCAGCCGCGGCTTTCGCGTTGGAGCCCAGGGTCCGCTTTCCTATACTTACTCCTCCCTGTCGCACGATCTTTGGCATCCCGTGGTGTGAGATTGTTGGCAAGCATGTCATTTCTTACAACGTCAAGCCAGCACTTCTTTGGTCTACCTCGCTTGTTCCAGCCCGGCGGAGACGCCATTACACCTAAATTTCGCCAGTTGTATTTTGTCGTAAACCCGTATCATCAGGGGGTGAATCAATTCTCTGTTTCTAAATCGAATTGGCTAGATCCTTTCACAAAATAAATAGAATCAACGTATATAAATATTTAAATTCACAATTACCTTTTTACGATCCACTCGCTCAAAATTTATTAGCTGACCTATACGCAGCAGACAACCTATCAAAACCAAATTATGCCAGAAGTATGTTTTACGATCAACACAACGCAAACGGCCACATCTTAGGCTCTGTTGTAATACTGCCGCGGGCACATTTGTACATTTGCTGCTAGTAACCTTTTGAACTGACCTGCTGCGTTGATGTGGTCACCTTATCTCAGGTATTTTATCAGTTAATAGAATAGCTAATGGAGCCTGTAGTGTTAGCCCAGAGGCAACGGCCTTGACCTACGTATGTATGTGTTCGAATTTAGACAGATGCTTTATTTTCGATCAATTATTTCATCACTACTCATCCCAAAGACGGTAACGGATAGGCCGCTGCCTCGAATCTTGCGAGCAGCGGGGCGGAGGCGGCGGCGGCGAGTGAGCGGCAGGATATTATGCGTAAAATCAAACGGACCGGTTCTCGAAAACAGCGGCGCGGCAGCGGGGCGGTGGCGGGTAGCGAGCGATGTACTTCTCGCGCTCGAATCTTGCGGGCAGCGGTCAGGCAGCGAGCGGTGATCGAGCGTTAGGAATAAATTTGAATCAAAAAGATGTTGCCGCCATTGTTCAGACATTTATTTCGCGAATAAAAACAAATATCTCGTCGACACAATCGTGAACACAACACTAGGCGGCTATAGTGCCGCGCGATCTATCCGCTAGTTTCGAGAACGGGTCTTCGATACCCGCTCGGTTCCCGCGCCGCCGCCGCCGCTGCCCCGCTGCTCGCAAGATTCGAGGCAGCGGCCTTAAATAGCTTGAGAAAACCGGCGTGGCCAAGAACCAAAACGAAGCATTAACCAACAGGCAGAAGGGTCACGTGAACCTCATAATAGCAAGCAACTTCCCAACATCAACCGTTGGGCAATTGCCCGCCAGACACAACACCCGTCTGGTCGGAGGATTCTCCCTTTTCTATGGAGAATGAGTGAACTTTACACCCTGTTCATCATGCTTCCACACGTATAATATGCTTGAAATAGTCTAGAGTTTACTGTGATTTGCATAGGTATATACCAATGCAATACACTTTCTTTCTGCATTCGTTTTTACTGTCTTTGAGAAAGTGTCTCGTCTATTAAAAACATTTTAATGAGTTAGCTAAGATTAATACGCGAAAGGTGTTGTTTTTAGAGCAAAAATATTTAAACGAAAGTTAGGATTTATTTATAATTTTTATAAAGTATAGAAATGCTAAAAGGACATGTTTTAATAATAAATACCATAATTTACTTGACCTTTAGACAGACCTCTTAATTCAAAGTGGGGTTTTGGAATTGACCGTTACTATATGCAAGATTCTTAAACAAGAATAGCATAAAAATCATCACTAGCTTTTGCCGGAACTACACATGTATTCGCATGTCGCTGCGTGTTGTAGCAGCAATACGCAAAAACCGTCAGTGAATCCCAAACAGCAGGAAATGACTGTACTGTCTATACAACAAAAGCAGATACTGGACTCTTTAAATGATTAGCCCATAACTGCAAGAGGTCGGAGAAAGTCGAAGGGAAGAAGAGAGAGCCTTTGTCCTACATTAGGACGACGACGTCGTGGTGGCCTAGTGGTTAAAACACCGGCCTCTCAAGTATGAGTGTGCGGGTTCGATTCCAGGTCAGGCAAGTACCAATGTAACTTTTCTAAGTTATATGTACTTTCTAAGTATAAAGATTATACTATGTATATATATTAGACACCAATGACTGATTACAAGGTGAAGGAAAACATCTTGAGGTAACCTGGACTTTAAGTCTGAAATTGCCAGCCCGCATTGAGCAAGCGTGGCGATTACGCTCAATCCTTCTGTGTAGGAGACCTGTGCCCAGCAGTGGAACGATTAAAAGGTTGATGATGATTATATTACAAAACTTACCATTATTCTCCATTTGGACAGCCTCCGTGGCGTAGCGGTAGCGGACGCGGCCGCTGCGCAACGTGGCGCGGGTTCGATCCCCGCACAGTATTTGTATGCATGAATATCAATATTTGCACTGGTCTGGTCGTGCTTCGGAAAGCACGTTAAGCCGTTGGTCCCGGTTGCCATGCGAACATCTAGTGGCAGTCGTTACGGGATGTTGGAGCCCTCAAAAGTCCAACAATTGGTCTAACTGCGATGCTTCGATGTCGCCTTCGGGTTGTGGAGGTCAGACGGCAGTCGCTTCACGGAAAATGTCGAAGTTTAGCCATATCAGCAGTTGGACTGGTAAAGCGGACCCTAGACTCCAAAGCTGAAAAGGCTTCGGATGCGACTGGGATTAACGCTGGGATGATGATGATGACCATTATTCTCCATTTGGAGACATTTTGCTAATTAATGCATATTATGTTCGAAAAATGGGTCTGCTCAAACACGCAATGAATGTTGTTGAACTGTCAAAATGAAATCCATTGCTACTGATAGTGAGTTACGTAATTACCTTGCAGGATCTACACTCCTCTAACTTTCTACGGCAATTTATCAACTCTATCCTCAGTGAACTCGACAAAGAGTCGAAC
The DNA here is from genome assembly GCA_017933935.1 of Sesamia nonagrioides. NCBI lineage: Eukaryota > Metazoa > Arthropoda > Insecta > Lepidoptera > Noctuidae > Sesamia > Sesamia nonagrioides. The sequence goes on along the minus strand of JADWQK010002280.1, from coordinate 5,528,872 downwards.
AATGTGGCAGCAATATGCAAAAAAATACAAGATATAGTGCGGCACTCCAGGAAATAATACTTACACGCGAAGTGAGCTTGTGTGTATCAGTGTTTGTATGTGTGCATGAGTTGTGACTGCGAGTGTTAGTACGTGTTCGTGCGAACAGCTGATCGACGAGTTATATATGTTAGAGAAAGATGGATATCTGTAATATAAGCTGCAGCAATTTTGTGCTGCGGCAGCGGCCGGCGAAGCGCCAGAAAAACAAAATTTTTGTTTTTATTTCTTATTAAAATCTACTTTGAATAAATAAATATACCATAGTAAATTAAAAATCACGCAAATTGTTTCACCATATTCCTTAAAAGTGACTTACAAGGTATAATGTGCATTAGACATTGATAAAATATTAAACTAAGGTAGATATGTCACTAGCGCACTAAAAATAAAGCGTACAAAAGGAGCTAAGTCCTGTATCTCGCTTTAGTCACTCTCGATACACTCGTAAAAACAAACGACAAACACTAGCAGCGCAAACGACAAACACTAGCCATCTTTTTCTTCTCTATGCTTTAGATTGCGCCCCATCTCACTCACACTGTACCAATGTATGCCGAATAAAAATATGCATGTGTGCTGCTGCTGTGTTCGGCACATTTTTTTTGGTCAATTTGTTAGAATATGTCGTATCTGTATAATATTTTATCAATGGCCTTAGACATTATTAGAAGCTTTACTTTAAGATCAATAGCGGTACGCCACGAATATAAATTGTAGTTTATTTAGTAATATTTTGAGTTGAGTATTTTGCTGTGCAATCAGTAATTTTGATATGAATTTGGATTACTTTTAGATACAAAAATTGTTTTATCTACTCTCATATCAAAAGATTAAAAATATAAAACCAAAAAGGAGTTTATATTGACGTACTTTACCAATAGTATATCGAAAGGAAATTAAAAAATTAAATTATAACATTATTTCTCTAACAAAATAATGTTATAATAATTTTTTTTCATTACGGTACAAACCATAGACAGCCATTGATATAATATTAAACTAAGGTAGATAAGTCACTAGCGCATTGAACTTGAAGCGTACAAAATATCATATCTGTTTAATATTATATCAATGTAGCCAGTACTATTTCATTTTTTATCTGTTTTTGGCGCATGCGCTGTGATACAGGGTGCAGAATTGTTAACATTTTTCATATTACAATTATGAAACTGAATAAATGGAATTGTGTTGCGTTGGCGTTAGACGCACTGAGATTAGATAAATTAGTGTATGAAACTGTACATAATTAGGCATTACACACTCGTGTGATACTATTAAAACACCCGTTTTTTAAACTCACACTCGTGCTTAATACCCCTCATTATGTATCAGTATCATAAACTACAATTATTGCGTTTTAATGCTATCCATTTTTATTATCAGGAGTTTGTATTTGTGATGCTGTCTTTACTTTTTTGTTAATTTTATCGTCAGCTATTTAAATTTTTCGAGGTCATTTTTATTTAGTTACCTTTTGAAATATCGCGAAAATCTACATCTAACCACCAAAGAACTATTCCTGCTTATAACGCAATCGACCTAAAAAAATACCGCCTTTTGTTTCACTTACGGATGAAGCTGTGGTCATCATGCGCCCCGTGCACATGATGAGCACATTTTGTTTTCAAAATGGTCGGATACATATAGGTGGTGCATATTTGATTCAAAGCATCTCTGCGTTACAATGCAACTAAGATATAATTTTTATAGACAAATAAAATTTTAATATAATATTTAATATCTACAATAACCTCAACTTTTGACCTTGTTTGAACCTATGTATATCCAAGTAGCAAGCATACATATTTTGTACAACAACAGTCGAGCTGGCAACGAAGTATTCGAGAAAGTTGGCATCATTGTAAACTTGAACAACGGTATTCACTAATTTGGCTCGTTGACATAACTTCTTAGCGATCCTGCCTACACGGTGTTTAGCATCGAATCAGATAAATATACCTATAATATACATATTTTGTTTGATATTAAGAAATAAGTAAACATATTTCGTTGTAAAGTTTGTTCAGGCAAGGAAAACTAGCTCAGATGTCAATTTATACACAATCACAAACGGGATTGCTCCGAGTAGTACCGGGCCTAAAATAGTACCATCACATATCCTCCCGTGGGTGTCGTAAGAGGCGACTAAGGGAACTCTCACCAGGGAAGCGGGCAGCAGCGCTTCTCTTGTGGATTATCAAACTACTGCGGTGCCCAACCCGCCTGCCAAGCGTAGGGATTATGGCCAACCCCCCAATGTAATGAAAAGCCTTGGGAAGGCCTTTGTTCAGCAGTGGACCTCTATAGGCTGAAGAAGAAGAAACAAACATGATGGGGAGAGTGAATATTTTAACAGAATCAGGTTAAAAAAGCTAGTAAAATTCCGCGGTCGCGATGAGTATATTGATATCTTAATACCATACACCATACAGGTTTATATTTGTGGGACCACCGACCACTATAACCTGCCTAACTTTATGTCTGAACGGATTCAGCTGACTAACAGTATTTTACATGGAGCAATTATCTATCTGACCTCCACAATTTAGTTACTGGGTAATACGATAGATCTTGGTAACACTGCTCGTCAGAATTTTGGACTTTTGGCGATTCGTAACGACTATCAAAGATTTACTAATGACAGGGTCACCGAAAACTAGTCTTTTAAAATACTAGCGGCTCCAGCGACTTCGTTCGCGTGGAGTTAGTTATGCCCCGCTCCTATAGATCGCAGCGTGATGTTTTATAGCCTAAAGCCTTCCTGGATTAATGGGCTATCCAACGCAAAAAGAAATTTTCAAATCTGACCAGTAGTTCCTGAGATTAGCGCGTTCAAACAAAAAAACAAACTCTTCAGCTTTATATATTAGTATAGATTACTTTGAAAAACAGCTTTTTACTGTGTGAACTTCACAGACGTGGTGGGTATATGTATCTACATACACAAAAGTTAAAGAGTTTAATGTGAGTTGACTACCTTAAATATATATCTATTTATATGACAGTCAACTGACATTCAGATAACAAAAGCAGCGGTCGTCGAACCCCATAAAACACATCAAAACTTTTTTGTTTTCGTTTTATAACGTTCAGATAGCGGCATACGCACTGCTATAGTTCCGCGAGCTAATTTAATTTGACCATTCATAGGTACCCTGCGTCCTGTATAACGGAATACTTCTAAGTTTAAGGAACTTATAATGCGGCTAAAGTTCATTTCAGATATTTTTGCGAGAAAGTTTGTTCACCTCTCCTACTAATAAATAAAAAAATATATACGGTTAAAGCACACAGATTGAGCTAGCCCCAAAGTAAGTTCGAGACTTGTGTTATGGGATACTAACTCAACGATACTATATTTATATTAAATACATATATAGATAAACATCTAAGACCCAGGCCAATCAGGAAAATATCGTTTTTCCATCATGACCTGGCCGGGGATCGAACCCGGGGCCTCCAAATCGCAAGCAGGCGTGTTGACCGCTGCGCCACTGAGGATGACAAAATCCCACCACACACAATCCAGTAATGTATCCCACTATTCCCACACGATACAAAAAATGTCGGTACCTACGATCAAAACAAATGTATCGCATATCGCGATAAGAAGCGACAAACGATACCACAACCCCGATAAACTAAACCGATACCCTGTCATCGTCTGTCGATCTGCTGCCCTAATCTTAATAAATTTGTGGTATGCGCATAATGTCTTTTTCTTCCATACTTATTTGTTAGACATCGTCTTCATAGCAACTCCCTCTCTAACCTTTTCATCGTTCAAACATTCCCTATCGTCTTTTTAATCTTCCTCTCTTTCTTCTCTTATACCCATTGACATTCATACTCCAACAAACAATTTTTCCTTTTTAATGGGAAATAGTTTCTTTTCGGAAATGTGATAAGTGTAGAATAATAGATGTGTGTTCATTTGTTGATGGAATGTGTTCAGTTTAATGCAGAGAGAGAAGAGAGAAGCCTGTATTTTGTTTAAGCTATTATCAGCCAAGTTACACTAATTATGTGGGGATATGTAAATTAATGATAGTAATCGGACTGGCATATACCTACAATCTACATTTAGTATAAAAGACCAAAAATACAGAACAAAAAAGAAAAAAATACATGCGTACTCTAAATTCAAATATTTCTGGTATGGCAACACTTATTGCAATGCCTCTATTATTTTAACCTACATTCTCTGCTAATAATGAATACGCTGACATAATTATTAGATTGTCATCAACTCGATAAAAACAAAAAAGTCGATACAAAGTAGCGAAATAGAGACGACGAAATTCGTTACGTACTTTTTTCCTATTTACTTAATTGCAATTTGTTCTTTTTTTTTTTTTACTTAAACAAAAGATTACCTTGGATTGGTAGATATTTCCTAAGTTGTCACGATAAATAGTAATTTGAAATCGCACCTAAGACGGCCTATCTTAATCAAAATCATGGTATGACATGAAATAGATAAACCTATAAGTAAACCGAAACAGTTGACAATAGCTACTGATCTAGATTATTTTGAAATTGCGCACTAAACTTTTGCAAGTTCCACTCGTACTAAGTTCACTCTTAACTATATTTTTATCTCTAACAGCCAATCGATTTTGTGTAAATCTTACCGTGGAAAGTTAGGTCAAGTGAGTTTAGAGTGAGCTGTCAATATTGTCAATCCTCATGTCAGTTAGAGTGACAGATCACGTCACGCAAGTTACCATGGTGAGAAGGTTACAGAATTGTAGTACAGATCAAAGTTTTAAATAGTGCTGCAGGAAAATGGCGAAGTCCGTATCAAAAACATTATACATTAATATTGACATACTATACGTATGATTTTAATATTCTGTGAATGGATCACATATAATCTACAGTCATTTCGCCTTTTTTTATAAATTATACACTAGTGATGCAATCGTTGATGGTAAAGCGCGTTAGTTTATTAAAAGCCTATTCACTCTAGCCTTGGAGACACTTAAATTTTAGTCAGACGGAAACACCACCGCTGGCAAACTGTTCCAGTCTTATCGGTTCATCCTTTGTAAAATTTCTATATTTATATCCATTGCACATACATGGTAAAGAGATTACTGACAATCTGTTAAGTTTGATTTCGCATCGTCAATAAAGACTATTGTAAATAAAATCTTTACTTTCATCTTCGAGAATGAATTAACGAAAATCCTTCCTTTGCAATGCAGTTCATGCTTCGTGTATCGAAGCTAGCAGATTAGGTTATGAATGAATGAATGAAATGAACTGAAAACTTTTAAAGACCTAATACAAAATTTTATTGTATAACTTCCAGTCACAATACTATTTCAACCAAAACTAGAGAAACTGGAAGTTGTTTTTAACGTATTAGATGGACTGTTGACATTGCAAATTAAAATGCTATGACATAAGAATCAATTGTTAGCACTCTTCGTTGACTTATTGCACAGAATACCGTTCTCTTGCAAATATGTTACATAAGTAACTACAGATGGAGTATTTGGCGTTGCTAGGGTGGAAGTGAATTTATATGACAGTTATTTGTTTATGTCAGGTGTCAAAGATTTGGCAATTGTTTGTTGACGAAATTAGGTGGGTGTTACTATGGCAACAATATAAATTGTTTTGGTGAACACAAGTACACAACTCAAGGAATCTTTCTGATAATACTTTCACAATATCTAATTCTTTACTTGACGGAAATGTCCTTTAGCTTAATATTTTCGTAAAGCTTACAATTTTAATCCAGTAAAATTGATACAAAACATGAAGACCATATTCTGACTAATAAATTATTATGATTTCCTTTATTTCACCATACATAGATACATATTAATTTTCTTCTTTAAGTATTTCAATATAAAAAATACATAAAACAACATTTAAAAATATAAAAAAATATAGCCCACCGGTTTCGGGTATTATCATTATTACTAGCTTTCCGCCCGCTTGGAATTTGGTTATATCGCGCTTTTCAGAATTCCCTCGGGAACATCAAATTTTTGCGGGATAAAAACTACCCTATTATTTAATCCGGACTTCTAACTTTACGTCTGCAGAATTTCAAAACAATCGGATCAGTAGTTACGGCGTGAAAGCGGAACAAACAAACTCACTTTCTGATTTATTATAAGGATTAGGTACAATAAAAAGGACGAATAGCAAATCTAACCAGAAAAACGTAGAACATTTCAACGTCTTCCCACCTTTTTATTTTTTTCTTCGCCATTTAAAAGGCATCTCTACAACAGTCACAAACATCTTCTTTCATAACCTACCTTAGATCTAACTTTCAATTTATTGAAAGTCATTTCTCCTTGATCATGAGCGACCACGGTCGCCGGTGGTCGTCGTTAGCGACCACGTTGCGACACAGTGAGGGGTCACACTGTATTAGACTGACTGTTGGTGGTTTTCGAACGCTGGCTTTGTGCCTAGTTCTGATTCTGACTGGCTTAGTACTTGAACTTGTATTCGAAATTCTGGTGAGTAATTGAAGATGGGGTCAGCAATGATCCACAAATTTATATTATACTAGCGGCCGCCAGCGAATCCGTTCGCGTGGAGTTAGTTATGCTCCGCTCCTATTGCTCGCAGCGTGACGTTATATAACCTAAAGCCTTCCTGGATTAATGGGCTATCCAACACAAAAAGAATTTTTCAAACAAACAAACTCTTCAGCTTTATATACATATTAGTAGTAAGTAGTATAGTTACGATTTATTTATAGCCTATATCAATTATAGGCAAGTGTGGAGTTTGTAGGTTTTTTAAAATACACAGAAAAACACAGGAGTTGAACGAAACTTACTACCATTTCTATAAAAATGCGGCTTAAATATCATTGCTAAAATTACTTTTGTTCTACAAACTGTGAGTTTTATTGTGGTGTTCCTCTGATTGTTTATATTCCATCTTGGTTACCAGACAAATTCAAGATTTTCTCTCATCTTTTCTAATAAAATAAGAAAGCAAACACGAATTGTGATGGCTTTTCTCCAAACTTTTACCAATTATCTAGTTAGTTCTATGTATTCTATCAAAGAATACGTAGACATCAAAGCGTCTGAACATGCTATTAACTACAAGCCACAACTATTCTATTGTATCACTGAAAAAAAAACTTATTACCAACCAGTTAACGATTATGTAAACTAAATAGTGATGCACACTTTAGAGGTGGGCAAAAAGAGGTAACGTTACACGTAACAGGTAAAATAGCGGGTGAAATGTAACGCGTTATTGAATAACGGTTACGGAGGACAGTGATTCGATCGTCACGGTTTGTTCATATTGCATCATATATAATTAGATTATGAGGTGGTCGGTATACAGTTACCTACTGATCATTTGTGCTGTATGATGGATTATCCAGTACAGATAACTCCTAACCTGACCACAGGGATTATCGAAATCCCAAATACAGCTGTTACATAGCTATTTAGCTAGCCGAGAACATACACAAACCTTTTTAAATATTTCAAAATTGGAACAGAAGTGAGCCTGCATTTTTTAAAATCTATTATGGCAACATTTACAAGGTTTTTTTATACCTAGGTACTTATTTCACAATTCCTCATTTTAAATTACCTATTTCTAATTAAATATGCATATAACCACCATTTAATGCACTTATTAAAAAAATGACATTGGATCATAAAAAGCTAATTTTATGCTAATTATTCAAGAAAAAAAATGCAATTTGCATTGTGAAAACCTAACTTTCAAATACGTTCGACTTTTAATGGAGGACATTTATTCAAATGCATTTGTTTTTCTTTAAATAATCATTCTGACTTCCTACCTTTGTGCTAAAAATAATCTAAACTGTATCCGTTAGTAAGTTTTTATGGACTTCGTACGTGTAGTTTGAATGAAAACCTTCAAGCGTATTAACACTAATTACAAGCTTAGCGTGAGGTCCTGCTTACGTTGTGCCCGACTTGGGAATGCGATTCACAAACCGGGTAAAACCTTATTGGGGTTTTTCCGTCAGGAACTTCGCGAAATAAGGGCGACCCTTGCCTCATCCTTCGAGAATTATAGAAGTGCGATTCTGTATTCATAATAACTTTTTTTATATTTATAAACTAGTGCTTGACAGCAATCCCGCCTGCTGGTAAGCAATGATTGAATCGTTGGTGGTAAAGCGCACATCGTACCCGGCACGCATCGCAACACAACTGCTCAGACCTGTCCTCCGTACGGCTTACCCAGACATCATGCCGGGACACGACGAATAGCTTGGCGGCAAGACTTTGTCTGGTGGGTGGTAACTTCTGCCGGCAGCCGATGTTATGGCCCACCACCGAACATTTACTCTATTGACAGCGCATTCTAAACTCACTTCACCCAAATTTTCATGGTGTGTTTTTACAGAATCGAACGGCAGCTCCGTGCCCCATGTGGTACGGGGCTTAAAATATTACCAACCCATATTCTCCAGTGGGTGTCGTAAGAGGCGACTAAGGGAACTCTCACCAGGGAAGCGGGCAGCAGCCAACTCGGGCGGGTTGGGTTGGCTGCTACTTGGGGAGGGGGGGGGGGCTTTGTCCAGCAGAGGACCTCTATAGGCTGAAAAAGAAGAAGATCGGCAGCTGTGTCATATTATGTTATGATAGAGATGGGAAAATGATGAGGTGACGCTTGTATGAGCAACCTTCTTATAACTGCTGGTAGTAACAATAATGCAAACTTTGAACTACAACCTTTTTACCTCGGACTCCATAAACGAGTGTTGACATAGGTATGTACTAGGCCTAACTCGGACTACGAGCCAGTGGTCTGACATTCTCTTCGGGTTACTAGAGGTTAATTGTAAATATTAAAATCATAGTTCTTAACATTATAAACCATTGATGTGATCATTTAAAATCCCGTTGATGTTAGTTGTAAAACGTTTAACTACTGAAGGAGAGAAGAATACCTATCTAGTTTAAACCAATATAGATTATAAAAATGGAAATGGACGCCAAATATTGTGAATTATGCGATGTTATAGGTATTGGTATGCCGTTTATTCTGCAGACAAAAAAGTCAGACCTATTTAAAAATCAATATTGTAGTGATTTCAAATCGTTTTTATTACTATTGCAACACTTTTAGCTCATGCAACACTAATTAATTTCAATTTAAGTTCACGGTCAATTTGTTTTGCTCATTTTCTTTTTTGCGAAATTCTTAATGTTTATTAAATTATAAGTTGTGCTGATAAAATAATAAAATACAATTATCAGAAATATCTGGCGACAAAATTTACCAATAGCTTTAGTAAATGATAAAAATAAAATTACGTCATCGTAATTCATCAATGAACGTGAAGTGTGAAAAACGTTAACGATGAGAAAGAAAAAACCAATAAAACTCACGTAAGTTTATTTCGAACGTGACAACACCGAATCGGAACCGTCAACAAGAAAACAAATGACAGTCACAAGACGGTGTGAATCCGACCGATTCGCAATACAATGCTGGTTACGCAATCTCCCTATTTACTACAAACTTGTTATAACTTGCATTGGAATTGCAACATATTGTTGTGCACATCTGCGATGCCCACGCTGTCCGCTCAACCGTACGGTTACACAAGAAGCATGCTCAAAAAATGTATAAAAATAAAGACTTGGACATAAATTAATTTTGTCGCTCTATTGTTTAATCTATTTTTTCAATCAATTTGTTTCATAAGTTTCATAACTGTTATTATCCAGTCCAGCAAATTACGAATGCTGGCGAAATTATTATCGAAAATTTTACTTGTTTTACTTTGTTCGCGTAATTTTCTAATGAATATTGAAATTCGAATTGATTTTCAGGTTAAAAAAATAAAACCAGTATAGTTTAGAGACTGATTGATTGAATATATCGATAACAATAATTACGCCAAAATAAATAAATAATTAAAAACGCCTCATCACTAAAATCAATTCAAACGTCAAAATTCTGTCAAAACAATCAATACCACAGACAACACAAAAAAAATCAGAAGCTTCGAAATGTTATGTAAAAAAATACGTGTTCAACCAACTCTACGTAGATGACCTTAGATTTGCCGGGGCTTTGTACTCTAAAGTAACTTACATACAAGAAGACAGGCGTGCATTACCTTATTCATATTAAGAGTATGGCTTCAAAGCGTATGTAAAGTACCTAAGCCGCGACTTGCCCGATAACATCGCTCAAACTTGCTCGGAGCAATTCTTTCACTTTAGTATGTATTTATTCCGGTTCGTCCAGGGTCTGCTTGGTAATAAAAATGTTGTTGGGACAAATTTAAATGTTTTTTAACTACAACCGTTTTGCACAAATCTGTATAGTCTCTCTCTCCAAAAAAAACTCTTTCCGACACACAAACAATTTATATGATCCTTACATGATTGTACCAAGATTATATCTAGACTATTTTTTTTAATAATTATAAACTAGCTCTTGACTCCAATCCCGCCTGATGGTAAGCAGTGATGCAATCGTTGATGGTAAAGCGCGCTAGTTTATTAAACCCATTCACTTGAAAAACTTAGTGAATAGGAAGGAAGACGGCAGTTGAGCGAGGTGGTGCAATGTTAAACCCAACATCACGACCAACGATGCTGCACCAGAGGGAGATTGATGTGAAGGCCCTGCACGACCAAACTCCCGACACAACAACATTTGACACAACTGCTCAGACCCGTCCTCCGTACGGCTTCACCAGGCATCATGCCGGAACACGACGAATCGCTTGGCGCCAAGACTATAAAAGAGAGTGAAGGTCGCGGGACGCCAATGGATGCGGGCAGCACAAGAACAGTCGTCACGAAAAGCCTTGGGGAAGGCCTTTGTCCAGCAGTGGACTTCTATAGGCTAAGAAGAAGAAGAAGATAAAAGAGACTGTGACCTCTTTAGTTGCTTCGTTCCAGAAAAGTCTGATATAAAACACCAATCTCATCTAGTTTTTAAAGATAATTGACGTGTAAAGCTGTTTGTGTCAATCACTCACAGAAATAAAATGATTTATCTTTATTTCTTTACTATAAGATCGTATCGGGTGGTTCATCAGTGAACAACGAATCACGATACACTAAATTAAATATTAAAAAAAACAAACAATGAAGAAGATCCGTTGTTACCAAACAAAAAAAAAATAACAAAACATACAAAGTTTTGGCGTAAAAAATGACATTGTACTCCCATTTGTCCAATTAACATTTAAAATATAATAATAAAGGCAAAGGTCAGGAGATCGGAAGTAGGGCCGGTTACGTCATCACACTGGCCAACTTTCGTCTTCGTGCGCTCGCGCAACAAGCGTTACACTTATTGAGATACGTTGCTAGATGAAATCGTGAGTGAATTTTATCGTGGTATGTAATGGTTAGATAAGTAATTTTATTATTTATGTATTAAGATAATTTAAATGAGAAAATGAATTAATCTTTATATGAGAGTGAGATGTTTTTAATATTATTTTGTAGGAAAGCAAAAATATGTTATTGTCTATGTCAAACATGTCAATTAGAAAAAAAATGGTCAATGCCAACAATAAATAAACTAAATTCCAGCATCATTTTTAGCATTGATCGGTTATTACGAAGAATACCACAGTTGGAATTTGAATGTAGAACATTCAAATTAGTCAAACTTAAAACAGATGTCTATCAATTTTAACTCCATTTAGATTACAAACGAAAGGCAAAGTAGTTACAAATGCATTCAAAATCTTTTCAGCGATAGCTTAATAGACTTCATGCAGACCAAAGTACATTACGCAATAATATTCGTGCACTAACCTACTTTTCAGTCACGAGTTCAAACAGACAGACAAAATTGGACTTTAATGTAACCGGAAGTTTTACAGAATGCCCGGAGAATGTCACTCTAAACGGTAAATACGGTAAATGTAAAATTTGCTAGTTATACAACTAAGGTAAAATTAAGTTTGTAAAATTAATATTAAATTGTTGTGACCTTTAGTATATGTATGTTATTATTGTACGCTTTCTGTACGTAATCTTATAATCACGTGAAGTGTAATAAGAATGGGAATAAAATAAAGTACTGACGTAATCATTGACTCGGAATGTTTTGATTTCGATTTTTCACAGCTGATATTAAAACGTCACTATACAAGCTTTTAATTGGATGAAATTACACAGTTGGCAGCTGTGGTAGTTGGTTAACCATGTTTCACACTCAACCACAAACGCAAAGCATTTATTAATTAATACCATATTAAACGGCACTTTTGAAGTGGCAAATAGTAAGTCAGTTACTCGACGCCCCTTTTTAAAACGTACACGTCTATGGAGAAGAACGGTTAAGAAATTCGACAGGACACTAACCCTTTGTTTATAAGCATTACTTAAAGTTAACTAGTAATTAGCGAATGTTTAACCATACATTTTTGACGTTTGCACGTCACTTAACTTTAATATTCGTTTATGAATTATGTTTTAATTACGTATATTATAATATGAATTCATACGACGTGCAAACGGCAAAAATGTATGGTTAGTCATTCGCTAATCACTAGTTAACTTTAAGCAACGTTTATGAATAAAGGGATTAATCTTTCTTTCTTTTTTTTTTAAATAAATACGAACAAATCACACAGATTGAGCTAGCCCCAAAGTAAGTTCGAGACTTGTGTTATGGCATACTAACTCAACGATACTATATTTATAATAGATACATATATAGATAAACATCCAAGACCCATGCCAATCAGGAAAAGATCGTTTTCCATCATGACCTGGCCGGGGATCGAACCCGGGGCCTCCACGTCGCAGGCAAGCGTGTTAACCGCTGCGCCACGGAGGACGTCAAAGACGTCAATCTCGCAGTGTGATTCTGTGAAAAGTAAGGTGAAGTAAGCGTGGAACGAGCTTCCATTGAAACTAATGCTGGGGATTGACATTGACAGCTCTCTTCAACCTAAGATTCAGGTCGGACATCGGCTATCGGCCCGGAGTTGAACAGACGAGTCCTGGAATGAAGACTTCGTCTTATTCAGCCTATAGAGTTCCACTGCTGGACAAAGGCCTCACCCAAGGCATTGGGGGGGGTTTGCCATAATCCCCACGCTTGCCAGGCGGGTTGGGGATAGCAGTGATTTGATATTCCACAGGAGAAGCGCTGCTGCCCGCTTCCCTGGCGAGAGTTCCCTTAGTCGCCTATTTCGGCACCCACGGGAGGATATGTGATGGTACTATTCTAAGTCCGGTACCATGATGTCCACAAAACATACGATGCCCTCCAGCTTGTTAAATAGGCGACCTTGATAGTGATGGCTGCAGAAACTGATAGACTGGATGACTAGACGGGGTTTGTGGTGCAGCCCGAGACATTGTGAAGTCTCGTTGGCCGATATAAACGATCATAGATTTAATTTCATTGTTACTTGCAAAATGATATGATTTTGTTATATTGATTTGCATTTCAATGCTCGTTATGAAATTACAAAACGAAAAACATTTTCATCACCGCCTAAGTATTTAAAAATAATTTCCACACTTCCCATTGCTCGATTAAATCCGCGATTTACCTCAAACATTTCAACATTACAAATTGATTATTTATTACACAGTGATTAATGAAATATCTCATATAATCGCATCAGTACCGAATAATTGAGAAACATCTTCCTGTCGTCGCGACATCGTTTTATTTATATGTACAGTCGATTGATTGTAGGTATAAATAATGCAAGGTGGTTACTTTTTTGTTGTAATAAAAATATGGGAAGATTGCAGATGCCTTGAAAAGATAGATTTAGATAGGCACATAGTTGAAGAAAGATCTTGTTTTAATTTAAGCTAATCTGGATTCACCAGGTTGATAATGATTATGATGGATTCACCAGGGCGATATTTACCAACGTTTAATGCTATCAAATGTTAAAGAGTGACAGAGCTATAGATGACTAATAGTATCATCCCTTATTCACACAATCATTAAGGCATTATTAATTAATACCATAGTGGCCCAGCACATATCAACTGCCGGTAAATCGTTGATGGTAAAGCGCACTAGTTTATTAAGAATTATTTCAAATAACACTAAGTGATTAAGAAGAGAGACGGCAGTTGAGCGAGGTGATGCAATGTTAAACCCAACAACACGACCAGCGATGCTGCGCCAGAGGGAGATTGATCTGGAGACTGCGGCGACGCCCAAACCCCACCAGGGATCGCCAGCACGCGTCGGGTCCTCTCATCCTGTCGCCAACCAGTAAGATGGAGCAAACAAAGAAGCTAGATCCTTCAAAATCACTCAGATTTGGATTCATAGTGTGATTTGCAATTTGGGTGTAGGGTTCTACAATTTTAAGGCACGCATGGGGTCATCAAAACTCAGAGATACAGGTCCATCTCACAGTAGAACATAGCTCATAGTTCGGGGCTAGCTTCCAATCTAGCTGGATACAACAATTTTACATGAAATGACTGAGCATTTGACCTCCATAATCCACTTACAGTAATACGATATCCCTTTATTAGGACTTGTAAAACTTAAGTATATATCTACTAGCTTTCCGCCCGCAGCTTCGCCCGCATGGTATTCAGTTATATCGCGTTTTTTAGATTTCCCTCGGGAATAAAACTAGTTAAATGACGATTGTTCAGTTTTCGACCGGAGATGAAAAATGATTAAATTACTAAAATGGCTATTAAAAATAAGGATTGTTCGTAGAAGGGTGAAAATTTAGGATTGTATGTGTTTTTGTATGTTGTATCATAAAAAAATAGAAACTAAAAATTTTGTCTAAAAAATAAAAAAAAATAGGGGTGGACTACCCTTAACATTTAGGGGGATGAAAAATAGATGTTGACCGATTATCAGACCTGAGTAGGTCTGGAAATTGAAATTTTGTGAGCGTATCGAGTAATACGCTCACAAAATTTCATGAGAATCGGTCACGCCGTTTCGGAGGAGTATGGGAACGAAAACTGTGACACGAGTATTTTATATATAAGATATTAATTAAAACAATGTCACTACAGATAAAAAGCGTACTATTATACTTATGAATAACGCAATATGCCACCACAAGGAAGTGATCAGTCTGATTCATGGCTACTTTATCGAAACAGCCATTTTTTCGCACGACGACAACATACGACCAATCTGATATGAATCCGTTGAAAACCATTACGAATGGCCGTAGAAAAAGGTTATGCAATTATTATTTATTTAAAAAGAGTTATGATAAATCTTTACCGTAACGTATTAATCCATACGATTTTGTGATGTTTTGATCAAAATTGCTACACTAAGTAAACAATCAAATATTGGCTATTTAGAAACGGAATAATCGTGAAGGCGGGTTTTAATTAAACAACATAACATCAAACCCTCATTCTCATAAGGGCAGCAGTATATCTGTACTATTAAATATTAATTACTGTTATCAATCAATTAAGGATTCAAACAAAATATGTATTCACCAAAGCCTATATAGTATGTAAAGAAAACCCTGTCTGATCCGTGAAGGTGTTGTTAGGTATCGTTAACTGATTCTTATACAGCCGCAAAGCCAAGCTAAACTTAAAAAAAAAACCCTAAAAAGTAAATAATTATTTCGAATAACCGAGGTAACTTAATACATGTGCGGTAGGCAACACGGTAGGCATACATGCGCGGGTGAAGGGCGGCAGGGCACGCGGCACGTGGTCGCATCACTCATAATGCTGTCTAAACTGGATGATTTGAGGAAGTAGGAATTAATTCGCGGAAAAAAAGATTATTTCAAAATTCACTAGTTTTTTTACTGTGATGATTATGTAAAATTTCATATTTTATTTGGTCATATGTATACCTAACCTTTATTATCCTTTTGAGTCGGATGGAGTTTTCTTTACATATTGTATACACAAACGACAGTAAATATATTAAGTATGTACAATTAAATCGTCAATGGCGCCGATTCTCTTGTTCATTAACTAAACTACATTTGAGTTTAGTGCATTTTTTCTTTATATTTCATTAATAAAATCACCGAACATAATATATTAGTTTAAACCTGTCTAATAGGGATGTATCCAAGGTATTAAAATCAAAAAATTGATTAGTCCGTCCTATAGATAATAAAAAAATTAAGACCCGTATTTTTATTTTGTCGAAATTACCAAAAACTACTGAGATATAGCGTATTAAAGTTACGGAGTGGAGGCTAATTACGTCACGCCATGGTATATTTTGTACCACGGCGTAACATGCGACATTTCAAATCAATATATCTTCCTAAGTATTTGAATGAAAGAAAAAATAAAAAAAAATACGTGTTCAGTATTTTTTATAAATCTATCTGATGGACATTAAATTTTTATTTAGGATACAACCGAATTAGTCCGCGCTTGACGTAAATTGATGTATTTTTGGTCGACATGTTTACAATCGCGTCTAAACTGTCTATGGAATAGGAGGTTTGGCGGGAATGTCAAGATGAGTGTCACGCTCATTTTTCATTGGACTTTTTAAATTATCTATAGTGTCGTTTACTAAATAAAAACGCGTGATTTATGTAGTAAAAAGTGCATTCAGTGAATAATTCAAAAAGAACAGTGAAATATTGTAGCATAGTTGCCGCATCATGTCTTTACGCTAAACCGCTCCGTATCGTCCAAACGCGGGAAACGAAAGGAGTTAGATTAGTTAGGATAAGTTTAGGATAAGCTAGGATAAGTTAGGATTAATTAGGATAAGTTACGATAGAAGTTTACTCAAGAATATATTTACTGAAGACTAGGCTGTATGGCGTACTATGCCTTTGCCTTTTCCGTTCAGAAGAACGGAAAGAAATGAGAGGTTTTGGCGGGAATTTCAAGATAAGTGTCACGCTTATTTTTCATTGGACTTTTAAAATTATTTATAGTGTTGTTTACTAAATAAAAGCGCGTGATTTATCTAGTAAAAAGTGCATTCAGTGAATAATTCAAAAAGAACAGTGAAATATTGTAGCATAGTGGCCTCATCATGTCTTTACGCAAAACCGCTCCTTATCGTCCAAACGCGTAAAACGAAAGGAGTTAGTTTAGGTTAAGTTAAGCTAGTATAAGTTAGGATAAATTAGGATAACTTAGGATATAAAACTCAAGAAAAAGCATACTGAAGACTAGGCTGTATGGCGTACTATGCCTTTGCCTTTTCCGTTCAGATGAATGGGAAGAATGAAACAAAAAAAAAAAAAAAGGAAAGAAATGAACCAAAAAAATAAATGTCTATGGAATAACAGGATAAAATTTTTTTTTATCTTCTATCCTTTTCTTAATGAAATAGAACGAAAAAAATGCACTTAACTTAAATTTAGTTTAGTTTGTGAACAAGGGAATCGAAGCTAGTGACTAAAATTATAAAATTGACAATCAACCAAATCCCGTTATAGGTTACCGCAGTACATTGTACAACCTACATGTAAAGTAATAAATATAATCAGCATTCAGCGGCACAGATTATGTAGACAGAAGTGCGAAAATCAACACATCTTTATCTGTGGTACCGTTAAGCACAGCCAAAGAGTAAATTGGAAGAGTAAAGAAATTCCTGATATGTACTTATGTAAATTTTTCATAATAACGGGAGAAACATAATCATAATAATCATACGTTTATTTGCTAGAGATACATTTTTTTATAAAGGTAAGTTCTTAAAACCTTACCGTTATTTCTCGGTGGTAGGCCATAACATCGGCTGCCGGCAGAAGTTACTACCCACCAGACAAAGTCTTGCCGCCAAGCGATTCGTCGTGTTCCGGCATGATGTCTTGTGAAGCCGTACGGAGGACGGGTCTGAGCAGTTGTGTTGCGATGTGTGGCGGATACGATGCGCCAAATGTTGTTGTGTCGGGGGTTTGGTCGTGGAGAGTCTCCAGATCAATCTCCCTCTAGCCCAGCTTCGTTTGGTCGTGTTGGTCTTGGGTTTAACATTGCATCACCACGCTCAACTGCCGTCATCCTTCCTAATCCTTAGTTTTTAAGTGAATAGGCTTAATAAACTAGTGCGCTTTACCATCAACGATTGCATCACTGCTTACCATCAGGCGGGATTGCAGTCAAGCACTAGTTTATAATTATTTTAAAAAAAAACCTGAAAGTTATAGTACTCTGCCTGCATGCAAGCGTGCAAATGTTTGATGGTATACAATAATTATTCCTTTGTACTTACTATTTACATCTATTCAAATTACCCTTATACGTTTAAATTTTTATGTTCCAAAAATTCCTTGATACTATAAAAACAATATTTTTGAAGCCACTCTACCAATTTCGTTTTAAAAACACCACCCTCCAATAGTTTCAAGTTACTTGGAATGTTATTATAAATTAAAATACACATATTAAATACCTTTTTCTTATAAATATCTTTTCTACAAGGTGGTTGATATAATAAGTTTCGGAACTTACTGTAAAATATTCCCGATCAACCTTGAGCCTTAATACTTTAGCGATAAAGTTGATAAGATTGCATTAACTGAATGTACTAGTGTAACAATTCTGAAACTGAACTTTTTGTCCTCTGCGGCATGTTCTATAACCAAAATTCGTAGACATGTGACATCTACCAACCCGTACTGGGCCCGCGTGATAGATTACGGCCCACTGCCTCTTACCGAGAAAAGGTCTTTATCTCAACAGTGCAAATGGGAAGATCATAGCCTGAATATGAATAGGTACAAATAAACTTGGATGTGGTCGATGTTGCTCATTATATCTCATCATCTCAGCGTTAATCCCAGTCGCATCCGAAGCTTTTTCAGCTTTGGAGTCTGGGGTCCGCTTTACCGGTCTTACTGCTGATTTTGGTTAAACTTCGATATTTTCCGTGAAGCGACTGCCGTCTGACCTCCACTGATGATCCGATGCTACTCACTATATTATCTACTTTGCATAAAATGAAAACTTTCGAACACTCAGAGCTTAAAGGCAAACAATTAAATGGCATTTATCTCTTCCTTTGTAGAAGTACCTACGTATCCTCTTCAACCCATCTTATGACATCCACGGAAATACTCGTAAAGTCAAATCTGAAACCAGGTACATATCATTCGAGGAACGAATATTTAAATGAAGACAAATATTTTATCTATTTCTGGAACTTAGGTCGGAAGCTGTTCTACTCTCTTGATTACTAAAGAATCATTGTTGACAAATGCTTTTAAATCTGTCATATCTAGGCTCAGACAGCATAATGCAAGAATATAATTATGGTTAATGTTGATGTTAAGTTGTTAATATTATTTATTCATTTTATGTTAAACTAGCTGTTGCCCGCGACTCCGTCCGCGTGAACTTCAGTTTATAAGCGCCTGTTAAAATAATGGGAGCAATAAGCACGTCCGCGTTCGCTCCCATTTTCGCAACATTTTTTTGTTACTACTCTGGTTTCTCTCTTTTGGTATTATCCTATTGGTCATGGCGGGATGTTATATAGCCTATGTCCTTTCTCAGGCTCTAGACTATATGTGTACTAAATTCCATTACAATCGGTTCAGTAGTGTTGGCGTGAAAGCCGGACAGACAGACAGACAGAGATACTTTCGCATTTATAATATTAGTATGGATAAGGCTTTCAGACCATTCACAATCTAACAAATATAGAGAAAATAATATAAAAAAACTAATATCAAGCCTCAACACATAGTTCTAAGTACACGGTGGAGCATACGGTGGAGGTCTGGCCAGCTTGGGTAGAGCACCGCCAGGACCTCGTGGCGGCGATCTCTCACGTCCGGATCTGGTCCAGGCCATGGACCAGAGCGAGAGTGCATGGCAGGCCGTCACCTCCTTCTGCGAAGCAGTAATGCTGGCAAAGGAGGAGGCGGAGCGCGTTAGGGAGTAGGAACCCCAGCGCCCTTTCGCCTCTAGCCGCCGCAGGTGACGCCCTGGTCGGGAAACAACTTCGACAAAACCGTTTCAAGTTGCAGAGTTTGATTGAAGAAAAGATTTGTGTATAAGACATATGGAATCATCAAATGTTAAATAAACAATATATAAATAATAAGCAATAAAAATATTCATAATTTCGGAATAAACTATTTTCTAATATTATTCACCGTGCCGTTTTTCAAATATTATTTTTCTAATACTTGAACAATTTACAAGTTTTTATTTCACGCGTGCGCATACGACCGTTAGAGCACTTATTTGGAAATAAGCCTCTTGACATCGATTTTACCCGCTAGTATACTTAAGTGCAATGTTTTGTGTATAATTCTTATTGGATTGTTTAAAAACTTGTTGAATAACAGGGTAAGAAAACTAACTAACTTAGTGACTTGGTGTTCAAGCATGCAACCATTCTTATATGAAGCACATTCAAATTTCCCGGTTCCATCCCATTCATTCACATTCAGCGCTCACGAATAACTTCACTCAGTCTCTCTTCGACAACATCGAAAAAAGTTCACCAAGCGCGCCGGCCGGCTTATCATAAAAATTCTATAAATCGATAATTACCCCTTGAAACCACCAAAAAAGTGACCAAGTGAACATCTTTGGAGGCCTCCATCACAACTCGGAGAGTGTAGCGCTGGGAATCCAGTAAGTCCACCCTTGTCTCATTTGTATGTGCTTGGAGTTTCCCAGAAGACGCGCCTAAGAAACGCAGTCCAGCTATCGAAGAAATATCAGTATACCATCAACAACCACTTGGAGTAGCATCGACCCGAGCATGAGATTACCTCTAAAATTGCTTATCGTAGGTACCGGTAATATCAAAGCAAGACCGAAGCTATGCGGAGGATGGTTCTAAGCAGTTGTGTTGCGATGTGTGCCGGATATGTTACGCCAAATGTTGTTGCGTCGGGAGTTTGGTCGTGCAGGGTCTCTAGATCAATTTCACTCTGGCGCAGCATCGTTGGTCGTGTTGTTGGGTTTAACATTGCATCACCTCGCTCAACTGCCGTCTTCCTTCCTATTCAGTCTATTCATCACTGCCTTCCATCAGGCAGGATTGCGACTTGACCGGAATCCCGCCTGGTGGAAAGCAGTGATGAATAGACTCCCAGTGGATTCTCACTCCCTGGTGAGTGGAGTTAGACATTGATGGAGTAGACTAGTTTATAATTAATATTAATAATAAGTCTGATTATCTTGTAGCGAGAATTGCCAAACAAGATATAAGTGAGGAATGCGAAGAAGTTCTGTGCAAGGCTTTTGTTTGACAACTAAACGGTTAATCCAACCTAGAATTCATAAGACCTACTAACGTGAAAATATGCCCGTCTGAACTGGTCCTTTACATCATTTCTATTGTTATCCTTTCCCCGTTATACCCCAGGAACTTCATTATTAGGGACTCACGACACGTCTACCGACACACCTAAATACATGTAGATACATATTATGTTGACCAGTGAACTCGGGTCGATGACCTAAGCACAGTTATCTTATGTTGTAATGTCCTTATGGGTTGGTACGTGTAATTTTATTTACGTTTTTGCGTACATTGGTGTTAAGTTGAATTTAAGAGTTAATAAGTATTATAAATAAGAAACATTTCATGAGGAACAATAGTTATAAATATCTTCTACTCGTGTTTGTATGTATCACTTCTTCTTCCAATGCGTCATCAATCTTGAAAGTTGGCTGTCAGCTTCTTGTTTTCGGTTGTAACTATTTTTCGAAGGAAGTAATGCCGGTTCACTCGCTGCAGCCACGATTTTCTATTTCATCCAGCGCGCCTCTTCCCTTCTCCCTTGCCCATCATAATCAGTTGGAATAGCGCATATCTATCGTGTCGGCTAAATAATAATGGTCATACCGATCGATCCAACAGCTTAAACTGCGCTTGCCATGGCTGGTCTCTGAATGGGTGACTCGGAGAGTACTTGGAAAGTACTTTAAGCCGTTGGTCCCAGCTGTGGTCATTCCTAGACCTTTGACCGTTGCTACGGGCAGACAGAAACTAGATAGTCTAGTAACCAGTCTTAACAAGAGGTAGCTTATTAACTAATAACTGAGTTATGCAGGTCAGATAGGCAATTTCATCCGGCTAGATTTGAAGCCAACCCCAAAATAGATAAGAAAAAGGCAAGGCAGATACTGACTAGCTTCTGCCCGCACCACATAATCCATATTAATTCTCAATATTTGGTCTATCAAATGAAACATATTTCTTCATACTCAAACTGGTAGTTCCAGAGACCTTCAAATAAAAAATGTAGACTCTACAGTCTGCAGCTAATTATATTTATGTAGAAACAAGTGCTGAGACACAACCTCCATAGGGAGCCACAATCCACTACAGGGTTCAGCACTACAAATTTTCCAAGCTATTACAGATTTGCCTTTTATTTTTATAGACAATAACTAACCACAATTGTCTTTGTCAATATCGCTAAACCATAAGTAAAGTTCAGATAATACGTCACCGACATTTAAACTCTAAGAGGACGAAGATTACAAGACACAAAATTACCCCAATCATACTCATGTCAACTAAAAAACCTTTCCAGCCAGCACTAAGCATGAAATAATCATTTCCGTAATTTACATAACACAATATCTAGATCTTCTATTAAACCTATTTTGAAATACAACACAAAATATAGTTGCACATATAACAAATCAACTCAAGTCTTTTGACAACACGGAGGGATTACGTAAAAGTTGCTAAAAAATGATCAAGAAGTTCTCACAGCCATCGTAATACGTACGTAGATCAAGTAAATGTATAGAGAGGTCAAACCTACCGTGTCAACGGGTCGAGAAGTCGGCGAAAGCATTGCCACATCGATTATAGCTTTTAAGAAGCGACCATTGCCTAATATACAGTTAAAAGGTTAGATGTTATGTAAGGTCTGCATGTGCATAGGTCTGTGGTGTGTATGAAGTAATTTTGTAGTGCATTTGTAACTTCTTAGGATTTATGCTGTATCGACTTAGTGTGATCTTTATTAGTTTAAAGGTTAGAGAAGGCTTGTCTATGAAATTAAATACTAGTAAGAGTAGGTCATGAATAGTCCAGTCAGTTAAATTTGTGTATAGGAAGATGAGTTGTATAATTAATCATATTTCGTATTATTTATTATATTTCACATTACTTATATTACATAATTCTCCGTTAGATTGTAAATGTAGTGTGAAATGGACAGTTTAAAATATTGCAAAAGGCTTTTTTTTTTATTTAGATATTGGATACAATTCTAATTTCAAAACTGACACTAGAACTGACTTCGTCTGACCATCACCAGCAATTGGAGTTTCCTTCTCTGTATGAGAGGAGACCTGTGCCCAGTGGGACGATAAAAAGGTTGATGATGATGATCACCAGCAATTGGAATCATTTTGAAGCATATTGCTAATCCATTGCTCCATATGTTCGAAAAATGCGTTTACCCAACAACGTAAATAACGCAATGAATGTTGTTGAACTGTCAAAATGAAAGCAAATGCTACTGATAATGTATTATGCAATTATTCTACTGGTCATATTATGACGTTCTAATACCATCATGATTCTAATGAGAGAAAAAGAGACGAAGCTATCATAGCACTATCTCTTTTAGAAGCTAAACTTCGAGCTGCAAACAGAGATTTTTTTTCTATTTAAATTATAAACTAGCAGTAATGCGATCGTTGATGGTAAAGCGCGCTAGTTTATTAAGAGCCTATTCACTCTAGCCTTGAATACACTCAAATTATCAATAAAACTTTGCCTGATCCGGGAATCTTACCCAGTACCATCAGCAGGAGCGCTTGTGGTCATTAGTCCAGCAATACAAAGATTAATTATTGCAATTAATAATAGCATGTAGCTTACGTATATTTTAGCTAATAGTTACTCACAATTTATGCCTATTACGTAAACCTGGAACGATTCTATTAGAACTTTCACTTTTAGATGGATACATAATTAGTTAACTTACTTATAGAATAGATAAGGATTTAACTTAGTTACTTGTAATAATGTTTCAAGTTTATATTGGAATAGGAACTGCATGGTAATTGCGTAAGACGCTGTCAGTAGCAACGACATAGAATAAAGAGGGGAAGTAGGTTATCTGCGACCCAATCCGCGATTTAATTGCCTACTGTCTTAGGGTTGACGACTGTCCGCGCTTCGTCGGTTACGGTTGTCGCCCAAACCGCTAACAAATAGTTATAGACTAAGAGCTTATGTTTAAATTATTTGCTTAGTATTTAGTTTACATATACTAGTCAGTTTTTTTTTGTAATTTTTATTTTTAGTTTTGTACACATAAAGAACCATATTTATTTTTATTTTTAATTAATACAAACATAACATCTATTGAATCACACATTTAATACAAAATTACAAATTAGCTACAGAAAAATACCTACTTTCTTCGGTTTCGACTATTACGAAACGCGTTGTTATTAAACTTTAATGTGTAATATATCCGTATCCTTGTAAATAACTTTTAGAAATATAATTTGAAAAATATAAGTCTTTTATTTGTTCATAAATAGACATACCAACTTTGCAGTTTATGTGATCATTTTTTAAAAGCTAATGTGCCGAAAAGCCGTGACGCGCGAACCTCGTTCCGTGCTAGCCGCGACTAGCGCAGTCATAGGCACTCTAATATTGTGTTTAGGTGTGCGTGCGGCGACGCATAGATACTATGGCGCACACATACAAGCCGCGCGCGGTCCGTTTGTATGAAGATAACGTACTTCCCTCTCTTTATTCTATGGCAACGAGTTTCATTTTGACAGTTCAACAACATTCATTGCGTTATTTACGTTGTTCAGCAGAAACATTTTACGAACATATGGAGCAGTGGATTAGCAATAGGTATGCTTTAGATTTACTAGATAATAAGATACCCCTTGATAAAACTACTCAGGCTTAATTTGCTGTGCATTTAGAAATGTACATTAAAAAGATCGTTTGAACTTCTGAATGGGTAAACACCACACAATATCCGAATGGATATTGTGTGGTGTTTACGCAGTTTTTTGAAGTTCCGTTAATAGAATTATTAACGGAACTTCAAAAAACTGCGTTTTCACAAAATATACGGGCGTTTATTGCTATTGAATAAAACGTTAACATTATTACGTCAATCAGCAGGGTACTTGCGAAATACACATCATCATCAACCTTTTTATCGTCCCACTGCTGGGCACAGGTCTCCTTTCATACAGAGAAGAATTGAGCATAATCACCACGCTTGCTCAATGTGAATTGGCGGTTGAAACACACCATCAGTAGCAAAGGATTTAATTTTGACAGTTCAACTGCTGTATAGAAGAGTTGCAAGACACAAAAGGATTACGCAATAAAGAAGACAAACAAACGGGCTAACATTTAAAAACAATAGAGCATCGCTAACAAATCATAATATAGAGTGTTTTCTCAACAACAACGCACTGAGATTGGTCAACCATTGCACTGGAGATACGTTCTCTTCGGATCCAAATGTTATATTTTGCAACTTAAATAAAAAACTAAAACTTCAGTAATGATGCAGACTAAATGAACTGACATTTGAGAGTAAACTTACTTGAATGTGTGAAGATGGTTGTTTTATATTTATTCAAAGATTTTATTACTGCTTATTGCACATCGTCTACTTAGATTGTTATTTCAAATACAAACGTCGTGAGCTGCTAGATATACCTGGACTTTTTATTAAAAAAAAAATAATGACTTTAAAATTCTCTATAGCTTTGAAATAATTACACCTATTGAATGATTCCATAGAGCATGCCATTTTTTTAATTTCACATAATACACAGTCATTTAGCTTCGGAACAAAATCTAATCTACGATTCCTATTTTAAAATTTAAGAAAGACTGTATTTAGAAACAAATGACTTCCGAAAAACATTATTTGATATAATTCCATTTGATTGTTTTTTGTAGCTCAGTGTATTTGTGTAACTTCTGTATTATTATAGATTGTTACAGCCTTTCGGAGAGAAAATTAAATTCAAGGTTTGGAGATCAAACAAATAATTTGTACGATTTCTCTTGAATCCCGAACGGGCGGGAACGATTGACCACGTGATTTATCGCATCGCGTGGTCTATCGTTCCCGCCATTGGTTAGTTTGGTATTCGATTTCGCTTCGCTACGAAGCGATGTTACATTGGCTACAGGCCCAGATCTCTTGCGTTTCACAAATAAAGATTAACTCTTTAATCGGCCCCTCAAGATTCTTTTGGAAATTATGGTTTTGTAAGATTAATTAACGTAGCGTAGGACGCCCTTGGGCGAGATGGAGCGACGACATCAAAAAGGTGGCTGGTAGTGGCTGGCGGAGAGCTGCTCAGGATCGAGCTTGTTGGCGTGCCATGGAAGAAGCCTATGCCCAGCAGTGGACGAGTAGAGGTTGATGATGATGATGAAGATTAACTTTTCATATTGATATAATTATAAAAATACATGGATCATTCTTGTTTTAATTAGCTGTTAAGACAATGTTAAGTTCCAACAAAGCTTAAAAAACTTAAAGTATACTGAAAAATCACTGAAAAAGTAAAATTCAAGGAAAATTCAGCTTGACCTATATAGATTTTGCGTTTTTCAAGAGTAAAATTACTAAAACTACAATTAATCTAATATTATTTTTGTGATTTCATCACTATAGTTTTATTTTCTGTTCGTGTCCATATTTTCTTTTTCTTTCCAAATTCAATTTTAACTACACCCAAACTTAGTCAAGCTATCCAAAACTGTAAAATTTTCCCAATCAACCTTGAACCTAGTGCTTTAGTGATAGAGTTGAAAATGAGTAAAACATAGTATGTGTAAGTATCGTCACGCATGTACTACCCGGATGATTAGGCGTTATTAGAGAGTCGATGACAGCAATACTTATATCACTCACTAAAAAAAATATGGTATATGACCTATTTGAGTAGAATAGAATAAATACTCTTTATTATGTACACCATATAGATTACAGAACATAAATATAAAGATTTTACAAAGAGTGAGACAATGGGCGTTCTTATCGCCATGAGCGACCTTTTACAGTCTTTTTGAGTAGCTGTAATTTCTATTCGATTTTTTTAAACCTATGCCTGCTTTATTTAGCCCGTGAATGGACCATCTTTAAACCTCCGTGCTTCGGAAAGAAAATCAAAATCTTTGTTTCCAGCTGATATTCGTGGATTTTTGAGAGACGTTAGTGGTCGTCAGAAGTTAGAAAGTCTGATAGCTAGTTTTTTTACCTTGGGGTTTTGAATTACCCAGTAAGGGAGATAGGGGTGAAGGTCTAAAATACTGGTTCTCATCCAGTTAGATTGTAGACCGAAAAGGATAGACAGGTGATTGTGACATTTTATAAAACAATTGTACATCATCAACTTGACGTACGGGGTCTGAGGAGTTGTGTTGCGGTGTGTGCCTGGTACGATGCGCTAAATGTTGTTGTGTCGGCAGTTTGGTCGTGGAGGGCCTCCAGATCAATCTCCCTCTGGCGCAACAACGTTGGTCGTGTTGTTGGATTTAACATTGCATCACCTCGTTCAACTACCGTCTTCCTTCCTATTGTCTCAGGTTTTTTTTTGTGAATGGTCTTAATAAACTAGCGCGCTTTACCATCTACGATTGCATCTCTGCTTACTATCAGGCGGGATTGCGGTCAAGCACTAAGTTATAATAATTAAAAAAAACTTTTTTTTATCGTCCCACTGCTGGGCAAAGGTTTTCATACTTAAAGGCCAGGTTTCCTCAAAATGATTTTTCCTTCACCTTGTAATCAGGCATTGGTGTCCAAGATATACTTAGAAAGTACATATAACTTAGAAAAGTTACATTGGTACTTGCCTGACCTGGAATCGAACCCGCACATTCATACTTGAGAGGCTGGCGTTTTAACCACCACCACGACAAAACTAAACAATTGTACAAATGTTTAGAAATGGCCTCTCCAACCGAATGCCGAAAGATCTTAGTAGTAGTGTACGTAAATAAAACCCTAGATAATCAGCTTGCTGATTACATTCATCTTCCATTATCGTCTTATTTTTTTTTTTTTTTTTACCTATAGCCCACAGTTCACGCAAAAGTTACAAACAAAATTGCGTATCGATATATTTCTCTCCATTTTTTTACCTACCCCAATTTTCCAGATCCAAATTATTGCATTTTCAAGGCCGTAATAATTTCGTGTTGCTGGTTTCAAACGTCGCAATTGTAACAACAACAGAATCATCGGAGCGCTGACCTCGCTAACAATCTGCCTCCACTTATAAAGAAATGATAGCATGGATAATGTCCTCTAATTTCCTTCAGGGTTGCCAGTTTCTCAAGTTAGCCGAGTTAGCCAACGCGCGGCGCGGGCGCATTGCGGAATACAACGCTCTAGTGAACAGGCCCGGGCTATACTTTTTTATGCAAGATTAGGGTTGACCTACATACCTTGTTTTACTATTAAAGATTTAATAATGTTTTTAATGATAAATTTGTTTATTGTAGCGCTTTAAGCTTTCTTCGTTCAATAATTGTTGTGCACAATATTCTGTTATGAGCATTATATGCAATAGATATGAAGTTCTGATTAATTTAAGTTGGCACATGTCGAGACTTTTACCATCTTAGGGTTGACTTCCAGTCTAACTGGATGCCAATCTATACTAATATATAAAGCTGAAGAGTTTGTTTGTTTGTTTGTGCGTGCTAATCTCAGGAACTACTGGTCCGATTTGAAAAATTATTTTTGCGTTGGATAGCCTATTAATCCAGGAAGGCTTTAGGCTATAACATCCCGCTATGACCAATAGGAGCAGAGCAGTAACAAAAAATGTTGCGAAAACGGGAGCTAACGCAGCCGTACATATTGCCAATAGGAGCTGAGCATGACTAATTCCACGCGAACGAAGTCGCTGGCGGCCGCTAGTATTTTATATAGGGCCAGGTGCCTTATACACGGTGCGGGGATCGCTGTCGCAGGGCCGAAGCCGGCCTACTGCCCCCATGATAATAGCCGATGGGCGACGGACCCGGGGAGTCCAACCTCCGTCACATAGCCGAGTACTTCTTGGTGAGATTGCTTGTCTGACTTTCCGCTTCTGGCAACCCGTATCGACTATACAACGTGGTAACGCCAAAGGCACAACGACGAGGCAAAGATTTATGAGGATAGATGATCATGAGGAAACTTCACATTGATATAGCTAATCGTAATAACAGAGAGGACACTAACTTTTTTTATCCCTATATTCCCCCGGGGTCGAATCTTATGCGAATAAATCACAGGCCGCTCCTTCTAATAAACTTGAAACTCCATTTCGGATCATAAGGTCAGTAAATTGTAAGAAAATACCAGTGAGTTACTTTAAAAATGATACCGGAAATCATCATCATCATGTCCGCGTTAATCCCAATCGCATTCGAAGCTTTTTCAGCTTTGGAGTCTGGAGTCCGCTTTTACTAGTCTAACTTCTGATTTTGGCTAAACTTCGATATTTTGCGTAACGCAACCGGGACCAATGGCTTAACGTGCTTTCCGAGGCACGACCAGACCAGTGCAAATATTCATATTCATGCATACAAATATTTGCACTGCGCGGGGATCGAACCCGCGCCTCCTTCCTCCACGCCACGGAGCTGATACCGGAAGTAAACTTAAATATTTCTTCCCGTCTGTGAGGATCATATATTTAAGCTTAGTAAAACATGAGCTTACTTTCATGTTATACACTTAAATAAGTGCATCCGTTATATAAATGGTTCTCATTGTTCTTATCTACGAACAGAGCTTTGTGAAGATTAATAAATGCAACTATGCAAGGACGAAGGAAAAAGGCGTCACTGTTATTTATTTAAATTATTATACATTTATGTACACGTCCTATATGCTAGAGTTCAATATTTGTATACCGGTGTGAGAACGAGAGGGCAATATACATGCGTCTCTTTCAAGTTAGTAGAAGTTGCAATTGATTATAGCTACAAGCAAAAAATATGTACAATGTATGTAATTATGTTACGGGTTGTTTGTCGTGGTGGCCTTGTGGTTAAAACACCAGCCTCTCAAGTATGAGTGCGCGGGTTCGATTCCAGGTCAGGCAAGCACCAATGTAACTTTTCTAAAGTTATATGTACTTTCTAAGTATATCTTGGACACCAATGACTGAAGGTGAAGGAAAACATCTTGACAACCCGCATTGAGCAAGCGTGGTGATTACGCTCAATCCTTCTCTGTATGAGAGGAGACCTGTGCCCAGCAGTGGGACGATAAAAAGGTTGATGATGATGATGAAAAAATATGTGTGACGGAGGATTTAGCAGATTTTTTTATGACATGCAATTGAAGATACCTATGTAAAAAAGTAGGCAGCAACATACTTAGAAAGAAAAATAATCCTTCATTTTCCGTGGGGTCAAAGCCAATAACAATATCAAGTTTCATTCACGTAAAAAACCCATGGCATGATATTATAATATCTTCCAAACCATATGTTAGACTCCATAATTAACCACAAAATTTCTAAAACGCAAACACGTAGGTACTAACACGTAAATGAAGCAAAAAAAAAGTGTTAAAACCGCCTTTTTGTTTGACAGTTGGCACGTTCGAACTTCAAACGTCGAGTTATGATTTTAACACCCAAAGTGTGATCGAAACTTCTTGCTAATTACTTACAAGTTAAAAAAGGAACTGTGACCAGAAGAAAATCTAAATATTAACAGCGGCACAGGTTGACTGATCAGGTTAAGCTACTTTTGATGTGTGTGTGTATGTGTGTGTGTGCTTATAACATAGCCAAACCTAGGGAGTTTTGGGGAAAACAATTTCAAAACATATATATATATTTTCGTGTTATTTTTTCCATCGACACGCTTAGAAAAATGGCGGTATTGGAGTGTTTCCTTTTTCTTGGTTGGGATGGGAAAACATCATATGACTTCTCCCGCTCTGGGCGGAGTGGAAGGGACGTGTCAGACTTTAACTGTACTGACTAAAACCCACCCGTGTTTCTTCACTTGCCTGTGCGACGGCCAGCGCCACGGTTTCTTTTAGGGGTGCTTCCTGGATTAAAAAGAAATGATTCTACTTAGTCCGTCAAAGGCATCAGAGATCAGAAGAGGGGGCTGGTGACGTCACTCCTTGCTAAAAAGTGTAGCAAAGAATGACGTCACACGAGTTTTCAACGCACTGTATCGTCTTTATTTTTTATTTATATGAAAAAAAATACCTCTGTGGATTTTTGGAAATCTGACTGAAATGAAATGAAATTGTTTATTAAGCATGTATGATTACTTTTACACGTCATGTTTTTTTTTCTTTTTTTTTTTTTAACTAGGTGAAGCATTTCCTAACTGACTACCTCTGAGAAGAAATAGCCGAAACAAACTCAGGGATCATCGTCTTTTGTCAAGTCCAGACAATAAAAATGAAAATGTTTACAATAATTTACGTTAGGTACAGTTACGCATACTGCTTAATAATAATGCTCAACAGAGCGAGCAGCTCAGTCCCAAGCTTTTTTGTCTTCTAAATAATCTGTGATTTGACCACTGATGGGCTAATAATTTTTTTTTTTTTTTTTAGTCAATTACCCTATTGAATAGTGTGAAACTGGCGAAAACTAGGTGTGCAGTTTTACGGACCCCGTGGGGTTCAAAGGCGTCAACTTTCGTATATCTATGTATGTATCATCACTAGTCTACGTGTTATATCTGAAAACTACAATATAGGTTATGATAAGCGCGTGTCCGATAATACGTTTAAATATAATCACTTAATGTTTTTTATATCGCTCTTGTAGATAACCCCCGATCTCTAAATGAAGCGATTGGCTGCGTTTCATCTAATTTGTTATTAATAAACGTGCTTAGCGTAGCAACGACTAATTTTTCGGAATTACGAAACACGTGT
Organism: Sesamia nonagrioides; assembly: GCA_017933935.1. Classification (NCBI taxonomy): domain Eukaryota; kingdom Metazoa; phylum Arthropoda; class Insecta; order Lepidoptera; family Noctuidae; genus Sesamia; species Sesamia nonagrioides. Next base: position 5,497,047 of record JADWQK010002280.1, on the reverse strand, counting down.
TCAATTTTTTCCTTGTGCAATTTAAGTTTGTGTTTTTATAATATGTATTTTCAGAGACAAATTGTTGTTCATGAATAAATGACTCTGATTTTTTCGAAATAAGAAAGAAATAAAACTTTGGAATAAAATCGGTGTTCTGCCCTTTCCGGTCAAATAAGGTCCATTTTATGTCCTACATAATTACATAAGGTATATAAGAATAGTCCCATTTTATAAGAAAGTCTCTGTCCAATTTAAGGAGCCTGGAGACATGCAAGAGATTGCATTAGCAATGAGGTCGCATTGTATTTTCTGGTGTACAATATAATTCTTATAGTTTTTTTTTTTTATATAAAGTATAAACTAGAGCTTGACCGCAATCCTGCCTGATGGTAAGCAGTGATGCTACCGTTGATGGTAAAGCGCACTAGTTTATTAAGAGCCTATTCACTGTATGTTAATTTTTTGTAAGATCAAGGACCTATAGTTTTGTTTTGTTGTTATTTTTCACAATCAGCCTTGAATGTTGAGGACCACAGGCGTCCTGCCTGTAACAGGGAGTCGGCTGTAAAGCTGTAATCCACCACAAACGAATAGCTTCACATTTAAAAATGTACCTTTTTATCAAGAACGGCTATTTAAATAATTCTTAAAAAAAAAGAAAAAAAAAGCATTCTAAAAACTATTCCAATTACAAAACCGACTCTAAATATAATCATAATAATAACATGAAACTCTTACGCAGAGGTTCGTGCAAACCGGTGCAGTATCACAACCTTTTTTGTGCAAATCGCAGCGATAACCCACGATGTTTTGCACAAGTCTGTTCAAGTTTTTGTATTGTCATTAACTGGCTTTCGGATTTCCTTATAGGGACCTTTGTTGTGTTTACAATACGTTTATTTTGCTTTACTTGCTATGTATAAACTTAAAATATGATACTTCAAATATGATGTTTTTAATCCGATTCACCCGTGCCCTCCTCTGTTGTGGACAATGATTTTTATAGGTAAATATCTTAACAATTAGGCAACAGTTATAAAACTTGCTTACTGAATCAAGTAGGTACAACATATATACTTCTCCCCGCTAAAAACAACCAACTGAAGCAATAATGTATACTAATATATAAAGCGGAAGAGTTTGCTTGTTCGTTTGTTTGAACGCGCTAATCTCAGGAACTACGGGTCCGATTTGTAAAATTCTTTTTGCGTTGGACTGGCCATTGATCCAGGAAGGCGTTAGACTATATAACATCACGCTGCGACCAATACGATCGGAGCATAACTAAACCACGCGAACGAAGTCGCTGGCGACCGCTAGTCGCTTATAAATCTGCTGACGCCGCTTATTAGAGAAGTAGAACAAGTGTTCCCATAAAGGATGAAGAATTGAAACCCGAAGATACAACAGTACTCTTCGACATAACTTAAGCTAAGCTACAATAAGGACCCCATTTGTTTGACAGTTTATTTTATCTCTATTGCATTCGCCATTAGGAAAATTCTTGATTTAACTGATTTAGAGTCAGTAATTTTAGTTTAATTTAGTTATTTTTCCTGAATAATACATAAAATATTATATTAGTAACAGAATAAATGAGAGTGCAAAGCCATATAATAGTTCCAGCCCGTATGAGAAGCACTTTCCTTGAATTTTTTTTTTACTTGTTTTTCAATTGCCTCATCTTCAGCCAGTACTGTCATTTACATTAGGAACTCTTTGGAAACCAAAGAGAAAACGAAAACTAAAACATCGACATTTCAGACTATTACGTAAGATAAATAAAAAAGATTCTGCATTCTGCCTCGTGAAAGAACGGCTTCAAGTGTTTAAGTTTGAAATTTGGTGTTGCAGAAAGTTTAATGTCGCTAATTTTTTATAAATACTTTCTCTGGTAACATGAACGTCTGATGCACATTGCAGAATACTAAACTAACTGTGAAGGCACAAGGACATTCTAATATTATTGTAATATTTTATTGTTTATAAAAGTATTTTAAAATTTAATTTAAAAGTATGTACTACATGTAAAAGTATGTACTACATGTATTTAAATGTTATAAAATATTAAAAAGAACACTGGTCTGGTCGTACCTCGGAAAGCACGTTAAGCCATTGGACCCAGTTGCCATACGAACATCTAATGGCAGTCGTTACGGGTTGTTCGAGCCTTCAAAAGTCCAACTATTGGTCGAACTGCAATGCTTCGATATCGCCTTCGGGTTGTGGAGGTCAGACGGTCGCTTCACAGGAAATATCGAAATTTAACCAAAATCAGTAGTTGCTGGTAGCTGGTAAAGCGGACCTCAGACTCCAAAGCTGAAAAGCTTCGGATGCGACTGTGATTAACGCTGAGATGATGATGAATATATTAAACAAATAAATAATGTCTTAATTAATAATAATTATAACTAATTAATTCAACATACCTGCTTTCAACATTAATATTAGAATTGTGAGTTTTTAGCGCCATTATGTATAAAATATTATGTATTTTCTAAGTTGGCTTCAGAATTTACCAATCTCACCTCGTGACATAAGGTTAAGATCAGACAGCCGCGATTATAACGATTATTATAACTATTATAGTATTATTATGTCGTTTATTTTTCTGTTTACATATTTAACAACATTTTTAAATAAACGTATTATAAAAACATTTTAAAATATTTAAAAAGAAAATAATGATTCACTGGTAGGTATCAGGATCCATGCAACGAGAGACAGGAACCTCCTTACGATGCGGGCCATATCAAGGAGTACTGCCTTTTGTATCAGGCCCGACCTCCTAACTAGAGCTTAAATAGATATAATTATGAGTTAAGCCCGCGACTTATGAGTCTGTAGCTGTAGATCGTGGATTCAAAACAAGCAACACTTTACTTTGTGCCATATAAATTATTTCATCACTGAAAACAATACTGAACTCCCCCCAAAACGATGATGGAAAATATCTTGAGCAAACTGGCATGGTTTTAAACCACAAAAAATCTACCAACCCGCGCTGGGTCGGTGTTGTGGTTGCCTACTCTCACAGAAAGAAGGCAGTGGGACGATTACAAGCTGATCTTGCATTACGTGATGTGCGTTATAACAAACACTATGCAGTAAAAATATAAATAGAATTGCCCTTGAATGCCATTTGAACTGCACATTAACATGTCATAACATTTTATGCATTACACAACTGACCTGAAGTCTCAATGACAGCATCAAACCTCTTTATTCATAAACGTTGCTTAAAGTTAACTAGGGGGGTTTTTGGCGGGAGGCTAAGATGAATGCCATGCTAATTTTTCATTGGACTTATATTATTTATATTGTCGTTTACTAAATAAAAGCGCCGCATCGTGGCCACATCATGGCTTTGTACCAAATCTTCCTCCTAGTGTTCGGTTCGCGCGGCCGCCTTTTTTGACATGAATAATTCATTACGTGACATTGGCAAAATGCACAAACCGTCCGAAGCCATAAGAGAAAGAAAGAAGAAAGAAAAGAAAGTTAACTAGTGATTAGCGACTGTTTAACGATACATTTTTAACACTTACAACGGCACTTAACTTTAATCATCGTTTAAGAATAAACACCATAGTGTTTAAAGGGTTTATTCATAAACAATGATTAAGTTAAGTGACATTAAAACGTCAAAAATGTATGGTTAAACAATCACTAATTACTAGTTAACTTTAAGCAACGTTAATGAATAGAAGGGAAAATTTCTTAAAATTTTCTTATTTTAACTAATCTACAGCCAAAGTTTCGGCAATTCCCAAATATGAAACACTAAAAACACATTATTATTTCGGGCCCGAACTAAGAATTAAGTAATTACAACAGACAGATTGACGTTCAAAAAGTGCTAATTCTCAGCCTATTTTGAATAAATGGCTTTTGATTTTTGACAGGATTTGGCAGATGTACCTTCAACTCTTGATCAATGGGCCTTGTGGAAGGGACACCACAATTTTGCCAATAACTCGTGTAAAAAATTATAGAAATTCTTTGAAAATTTTATTTCTCAATAATGGCGGATATTGCCAATGACAGTCCATCGCAAAATTCTTTCCAGATGTACCTACATTCAATATGGTGTTCAACTGAAAAAATGAATTTCACTCTTGTTTTGACGGATGTACTTTCTGAGCGGCCAGTATCTTTGTTGACTTAGAGAGTAGACCCCCGACCGCTCGAACTCAAAAAACACCAGTTGTACCCCACCCGTCTGAACTTCGCCTAAAATTAAGATAATTTAAATAAAAAACAAGTTTTGAATATTGTACGCTATGAATAATTCATTATTTATAATACGATTATTAAAAATTAATTGAATCTAAAAATTCCGCCGAACAAAATATTTTTTAGAACAATTCTGCCTTTTTATCTTATATTGTGCGCGTTTAGCCTTTTTTATTTATCCATCACGTTTTTTCTTAAAATAAATACAGTTATTCAATAGTTTGTACCTACCTATTATAATTTAAAATGCACACAATAAATACAACCACAGGTAAATAAATGAAAATATGTAAATTTTTGAAACTTAATACGTATTATAATTGCCAAAGTTTGCGTAAAAACAAATGATCAATAAAAAAAGTAAAACAAATTAATGCAATATTTTCCATGGAAAATCTCCAACAATATTGAGCTTGCTACAAATAATAATCAAAACACTTCACCAAACCGGCTGTCACACATTAACGTAAATCCTTAAACTTTGATGACACATGAGCTAACACCATTAAAGATTATCACCGAAAGAAATACCTATTTGTGGAAAACATTTGTCTATGAATTGACCAATCAATGATCGTTAAAATGACTGACTATCAATTATTTTGATTTAAATATAGAACATTTTTCTTAGGGACAATTAGTCGTCATTATTATATGAAGCCTGCATTATTCAAAAAAAGAATGCATCGTTTAGCCCACTTAATATTATAATAGTATATTTTATTTAAAAATTAAGTTTGATTTTTTTATTAGCAGAGTTTTATCAAACTTTTATTCATTTAGAGATATTATATTTTATTATTTTTATTTTAAGTAGGTAATAGAAGGCTTACAGACTAATAATTATCCAATGACATCAAGAACTTTGTAAGTATCGTTTTTATTAGGCTAACAAATACGTCATTTCTAACACATTACTTAAATATAACTAACATACATGGATATTACGTGTGTCATTTTTATAGGTAGTTTTTATATATTTTTAATCAATTACTTAAAACAATATTTTGATATAAAAATATATTGAAATGAATACCAGATATTATCACATTTGAGTTTGCAAATGCTTTTTTAATGCTAGAAAGTTCTTGAAGCTGGGTCTATTAATGAAGGAAATATTGTATATTGCCCTATTAATGATGATGTAACTCGATTTGTCCAAATAACAGAATCCGCTTGACACCACCCGTCCTCAAATATTTATTCAAGACAGACGGAGTCAACGTTATGGAGCCAAATGATGTCGACGTAAGGCCGCATTCATAATAAATAAGATATAAAGAGAAATGTCGTTCATAATAAGACGGCATGGTTGGCACACTGGTTAACCGATAGACTGCTACGTTGCGTATAGCGGGCTCGATTCCTGCACGGAACAAATATTTGTATAATCTACAAGTAGTTGTATTAGTTAATATCGAAGTTTAGCCAAAATCAACAGTTAGACTGGTAAAGCGGACCCCAGACTCCAAAGCTGAAAAATCTTCGGATGCGACTGGGATTAACACTGCGATGATGATGAGTCGGTTGTAATTGGTCTGGCTGTTTTGTGATTTATGTGTTTGTAAACGCACCCAGAACATGGGAGAAATTCCTAGTATGGGGTCACGTTTTATATTAAAAAGTAAAACGTAATGAGAAATTGTTATTTATATTTATTTACTTAGAAATGATATAATCTATGCAAAAAGGAATTAAAAAAATAAATAAAGTAACCTAACATTTGCATGCCTCAATTGCCAACCTTCTTTTAATACAATAAATAAATAAATAATAAAGTTTTTTAACTACTTAAATATAAGTTTGAATAAAAACTACGAATGAAAACAAGAATAAACTATAGAACCAAAATATGCATTAAGCGGGCTAACAATATTAAGAAGCCTGCATTATTCAAAATTAGAATGTATCGTACATTCTAATTTTGAATAATGCAAGCTTCATTTATTGTCGATTTGTCCTACCTGCTATTAAAAAAATATTGAATAGATAAGGGAATCTACGCCAATGTTTTCTTTATTAGTTCGTTCTTTCCATAACTCGTGGTCGTACGACTCGTCAGTGCTTAATTTAAGCGCGTATTTCCCCTTTTTTTAACACTCTAATTGTTAAAACAACATTAAAATCGTAGTTCTAAACATGACTAGCGTCGTCTCATCCGTCACGAGACTATGTCAAATTAAAGTCATCATTTTCATTGTTTGAAAACGAAAGAATAGTTCTTTTTTAATTTGGTACAAAAACGGCATAAACGAGTGACCATTTGTTTACTAAGTTTAAAAAAAGAACTGTCTTAAAAATGTAATTTAACTGTCAAAATGAATAATTATAATTCTTACGTCAGATGGCAGGTGTTTATAGTTTTCCATTCGGCTGATACATCAACTACATTATACATTATTTGAATTGAACATAATTTTCAAATTTGGAACAACAAACAGAATTTCATAGGTGACAAAGTCCAAACTTCATTGCATCCAAAAACTTATTAGGACGTTTTATTACAAATCGTCACGCAAAAATCAACTTAGAATACATTACACTAAAGTAGATAACTGATTAAGTGTAAATAATCTGTTAATATAAACTCTGCTATACCTACACGCTTAATTTACTAACATGTGTACGAGAATAAGAAAATAGTCAATTTTGATAACAAAACTTTTTTAGTTTGGGTCATTAACACTTATATTTTATAAAGATAACCTTACAATAAAACCAGCCTATTGTCCCACTGTAGGACAAAGGCCTCTTTTCATACCAAAAAGGCAGGAATATTAATCACCTTGATAGATCTAGACAGGTTGGCGATGTTAGTTGATTGCTCTAGACGGGTTGACGATTTTGCAGTCGAATGCTCTAGACGGGTTGGCGATGTCTGACTTATATTAACTATATACATGTCCAGTAGTGCAATTCTGTAACTATCTCATCACAACTTAGGTGAAGTGAGCTTGGAGCTAATTATTAATTATAATTAATTAACTTTACCCAACTGATTAGGAATCATAATTTCCCTTTTTTTGTTTTGAATGAATTTATATAATTTATATGATTATTAGTAACGTACAATAGTATTATTTTAGATAAGTATACCGCTGCGACAGCCTCCGTGGCGTAGCGGTAGCGGATGCGGCCGCTGCGCAAGGTGGCGCGGGTTCGATCCACGCACAGTGCAAATATTTGTATGCATGAATATGAATATTTGCACTGGTCTGGTAGTGCCTCGGAAAGCACGTTAAGCCGTTGGTCCCGGTTGCCATACGAACATCTAGTGGCAGTCGTTACGGGTTGTTGGAGCCCTCAAAAGTCCAACAATTGGTCTAACTGCAATGCTTCGATGTCGCCTTCGGATTGTGGAGGTCAGACGGCAGTCGCTTCACGGAAAATGTCGAAGTTTAGCCATATCAGCAGTTTGACTGGTAAAGCGGACCCCAGACTCCAAAGCTGAAAAGGCTTCGGATGCGGCTAGGATTAACGCTGGGATGATGATGATGAGTAATGTACAATAAGTACAGACAAACACCAATTAAAATTGCATGCCTTCAGGCGGGTTATGGAGTTCCCAAACTATTTTATGTATCAATGTTAATTATCTGTTTTACCCATTTTCACAAGCCGTTTCCTTATGATGTCTTTCCTTATAATCTAAATATTTTTTTTAAATTATAAAAATTCTGTTTTATCTTCGAAAACTCTTGAGAAGCGTAACTCTCTTAATCTTTTGTGCAGACATAAAAAGGGCACTTCCAGTAATTTTAAAAACTTAACAATGTTAATTTGTCAAAAATATCTTCTATTTTCACTCCTACATTTTTGATAAGTTTTTAACATTTAATGCCGAGATGGGAGACTGCGAATAGATGTTGATAAAGATGGGCGGGTGGGTAAAAAATGGGTAGGTAAAAATTGGTAAAAAAGGGTAGAATAGCTAAAAATTAAAAAATACCCATTTTTACCGGGTATTTATAATAAATACCGGGTATAAAATGAGTTGTTATTTAATTGGCTTCGTCATCAATACTACGATCAGGTACTGGAGTGTTTTGGGGTCCTACCACCATCTTTGGGACCCAAGTTAACCCCACCTGCCTGACGGTGCACCCGCTGACTTACGGATGGGGTGCTGACGCCAGTTTTCCCTTCGGAACTGAGTGGTCTGACAACAGTCGCACTCGTAAAAGCAAAACAAGCCAAACTATTATGAATAGGAAAGGAAGAAATGCATGTGACACAGTTAGGGCGCCGCCGCAAACGGCGCGCAGACGCTACGCCCGACTCCTGTGACCTGTGGGCTAGATCTAACGTTTCAGAGGCGGATACGGCTGATGAAGCGAGCCAAAACCAGGAAAATCCGTTGTGCTTTTCCTGGTATGGTGACGCCGAAAGTATGTTGTTCTGGATCCAGCTCGAAGGACAGTTTCACGGGATACCGTTATCCCAGCGAGTGGTTCTGGGTGGTGATTTGAACAGTCATGTGGATGAGAAGAGTCTCGGGCTTGAGCGTGTTCACGGCGGCTTTGGGTACGGCGGCCGCACCGCAGAAGGAAACAACATTCTCCAAACGAGTGCAGCCGCTAACCTTGCAATCGTGAACACCTACTTCAAAAAGAAGCAGGAGCACATTGTCACCTTTCGCAGCGGGCGAAGCGCTACCCGAATAGACTTTCTACCAACTAGGAGACACCACATCGGCAAAGCAGCCAACTGCAAAGTCATAGCCGGTGAGAGTCTCACTGGACAATACCGCCTCCTTGTCATAGATCTCTGCATAACGGCCCATCGTAGACGTGTAGAGCACTGCCTGCACCAGATTTGGTGGCGGCTGCTTGATGAAATAAGTCCTAGGAGTTCGCATCGGTTATTAGAGATAAGTGCGCTGGACCGATGAAGAATATGTCCAAGACCATTGGGGCAGGATCCAGGCAGCTATTATTGGGGCGGCGCGGGTGGTGCTCGGAGTCTCTAAGGGCGGCCGCAAACGTGAAAAGGAGACCTGGTGGTGGGACGACACAGTCCAGAGGAAGACTAGGGTGAAGAGAGCCCTCTTTAAAACGTGGCATTCAGATCGCGACGCATATAAGGTTGTCAAACGTGCCACTAAAAGAGTTGTAGCCAGGGCCAGAGCCAGACCACTTGCAAGCGCTTTACGAGAAGTAGGACTCATCTGAGGGGCAAAAGATCTTTTCCAAATTGGCATGTTCCAGGGTCAAAGCGGCATAGGATATATCCAAGTGCCGTTGTGTAAAAGACCCTACTGGCAACCTGCTATGCAAAGACCTCACGGTGAAGGAGAGATGGCGCTTGTACTTCCACGAGCTGCTGAATAAGCAGCACCAAGAGGTGCAGACACGGAAATTCATTCCAAATCTTGAATTAGTGCCCCCGATAACGCCCGAGGAAGTCCAAACGACTTTTCGTCGCATTACAAATCGGAAAGCTGTCGGAACTGACGGAGTCCCCATTGAGGCCTGGAAGGCGATGGGTCCTCGCGATGCGGGCATGTTTACTAACCTTCTGAACCGCGTGTTCCTGATCGGCAAAATTTCAAGCCAATGGGGACTGAGTATTATTACTCCAGTCTTCAAAGGCAAGGGCTCGGTACACACCCTGAAGAATTTTGAGAGGATTATAGACTCTCAGATTCGGCAGGAGTACGCTGTCTCGGGAGTGTCAATATGGGTTTCTTCCAGGGTACAGAACCATGGATTCTATATTAACACTAAGGTTCACCATGGAGAGATACAGATTGAAGAACACGCCTCTACATAATGCTCTTTCTATGTAGAAAGAGCATATGCAGTCCCCATACAGGCCTCAGCATCCTTGATCCACCTCCCTGGTTGCTCATGTATGCTGAGGCGATATCCTCACTGTGACTGTCCCCTGTCCGCATCGCGCTGGCTGACCCGGACAGTTGGAGCGGCGTGTGAATTAGGCGGCTGACCTGTCCCACCGGACCGGAACCACAGTGGCGGGCCAGCATCAATGGAGGATTGCGAAAGCAGTTTTCGTTCTCGCAACCCCCTGATGTAGGTGTGAGATGAAACACTGGGGTGGTTTTCAATCATTAAGAGTCCGACAGACCCGTCGCCCGCCCCAGGGCGGCGGACATCGCATGAGGATGTTCCAACCCGGAAACAAAAAAAAAGAGGATTTCGGGGGGGCGCCGGCAGCGGCGCGGGAGCCGGGCGGGCATCGAAGACCCGTTCTCGAAACTAGCGGGCAGATCGCGCGTCACTATAGCCGCGTAGTATTGTGTCGACGAGATATTTGTTTTTATTCGCGAAAGAAATGTTTGAACAATGGCGGCAACAACTTTTTGATTCAAATTTATTCCTAACGCTCGATCACCACTTGACTTTAAGTACACCGCTCGCTGCCCGCAAGATTCGAGCACGAGAAGTAGGTACACCGCTCGCTGCCCGCCACCGCCCCGTTGTGCCGCGCCGCTGTTTTCGAGAACCGGTCCGTTTGACTTAACGCATAAGATCCTGCCGCTCACTCGCCGCCGCCGCCGCCGCAACACTGCCCGCAAGATTCGAGGCAGAGGCCTAAAAAGAAACCGTGGCCCTGGCGCACAGGCACACACAGGCACAAGCCTAGAGCGGGAGAGGTCATTTGACGATTTCTCATCCAGATCAAAAAAATGGTAGTAGGCTATTTGACAGTATTCATTTTTTTGGGATTTTTTGCTTTGATTGCATAAAATGAGGGTTCTTTATGTCATTTACACGAGTTTTAATAAAAAATGCAATAAATGAGTTTGAGTTTGAAAATAATAACAATTAATACATACAAAACACAAAAATATGTTTAGCTTTTTGTTTCTCGCGCCACACATTGTGAAACGATCCGGATTGGCTAATGTCGCGATGACGTCATACGCGCATCAACGCTTGTTTTCGGCAAACATATAAACTGTTTTTTGGGGGGTTTTTATCGATTTATTTGTACAACCCGGTACAGCACACCACTTGTAAACCATTTTATTAGATAACAACAACAAATAATAAATAAAAACAAACACCACTGAGAACCGAAAACCGCTTGTACAAAGCTCGACGCCATATTGCTGAATAAATCGTTTTCGCGGCTTATTTGAATTTTGAATTTTTATTTGCATATTTCTTACGAAATACGTATTTAAAATTTAAAAAAATACTTTCGGTGAACTTCTTAACCGCAACCAAGTAATTCGAGATAAAGATTATAAATCTGTCAAATAGCCTGTTCCGTAGTGGCAGCCCGTGTAATTTTTTTATTTTTTTTGCAATTTACTGGTCAGTGTCAGGTTGTAACTTGATCAAAATATGATCTGCGATAATAATAACGATGTAACTACGGATCTACCCTAAATTAAACTGATTATAATTTTTACCCGGTAAAAATTAAAATTGGGTGGGTAAAAATAGGTATAAATGGGTATTTACCCATAGTTCGGGTTTTTACCGGGTAAATGCCCATCTCTAGATGTTGATCATTTTAAACTCCAAGACACTTCTGATGAAAATGGTGAATATTGTCCGTTTAAAACGATTGAAAGATATTGTATTTGCAAATAATTTCGCGACGTTCGCCCATTGTGGAGCCACCTTTATAGTTCAAAGGTTGCGGTATACAGGTTCTACAAGTGACCGGATTATAGAATCAATAAAATATTTAAAATTATAACTACAGACGACATATTTTTATTTTGTTTTTTAATCGAAATCGATTTATAGGTACCTATAACAATTATAGATAGGTATAGATTTTCGTTAAGCAAACACCAATCGAATTATAATAGTTATAGGTACCTAGACCTACTATTATAACTCGATAGAAGCTTTTTTTAACGATCAGGTATAGAACCTGTAATGTGTGTATAATTTAAAGACGCTTTGATTAGGATATACTTTACATAAAAATATGAAGTTATTCGCCGTTGAACTCGTGGATAGAAGCTAGTTAAATATTCTTGTATAATTTGAATATTCTTGTAGTAATCTGCTATAGTTTTTATAATCAACTTAATAATTTATTGTCTACGTGATAAATAAATACCTATATGTTTTAAATACAGGAGTTTCCAGTTACTGGTATCACTTGCAGATAATCTAAGATAATGCTTAAATAAGTGATTCATACATAAACATTGAATAATAAATATGTACTATACATTATGTCTATTCATTAATATTTATCTATACTATGATCGAGATATTTTATCTTATTTACATTTTTTTTTATAAACATCCTAAATTCGTGTAAAAAAAAAACGAAGCCTTTATAAGATTACTTTTGCATGTATATCAGAGGATTTTCCCCGTGATCTTAACGACGCAGGAATTTAAACTTTGGCATAAGATTAGCTCTCTATGATGAACACAATATATTTATAAAATTATAGAAACATAAAATATTAATTTGGTCCTGTCATATTAAGATACTCCATAAACAGTTCCTACGCGATTATAAACATAGCTAAGTACTAAAAATACGTCAATTTACGTCAGACTACTATTTTACAGGACTAAACTATCTCTGTACATTTATGTTCAGAACTTATATTTTTATATTAAGTTAGTGAACAAGAGAATTGAGGCCATTGTCTGTTGTTATCCACATTTAAATAGCGATGGATTTAGTTATTCTGATTATCTAAAATAATGTGACGGATCAGAAGGTTAAATAGCACAAAATATATAAATATTTATATCTAATGCAATATATACCGAGTACTTGTATCAAGTTTTTTGCCACTTAACATAGAATTTGAAACATTGAACACTTAACAACGGCGCTCGGAGGTATTACCGATTTCGTTTTTATTTACAAACACTGTAATGAAATAATTGCTTAACTATCTCGTTGGGTAAGCTACCAACTTTGGTTGGTTGGCCAACTACATATGTATGATGTTAACATATAATAGTTTTACGTTCGAGCGAGTATTAAGTGTGTAACTATAGTAGAGCCTAAGGGAGTCAGGTTTCGCGTCCTTTTGTTCATAAATTAAATATGTAAATGTTGGTAACACCTGATCTTATTAGCATTTAAATGTTTGTTTTCCGATTTGGGCTCATCGATTCATAGATTTTTTTTTTCTTCGCTAACGATTTTTGCAAAATATATATAGTTTGGGGAAAATACTTTATTATTACGTTTTTTTTTTTTAAAAACTTAACATTGACGTTTCTATGACCTTCCAAGTCAGACATGACAGCTATTAAAATAAAGTTTATATATCAAAAAGAAACCGGATCGGTTACGAACAATCGATTAATACAAATACATTGCTGGTTGGTCGTATGTTGCATTTATTTAAGTATATTCAAATAAGGCATACATTAGCGCCCCAAGCGGATATTTCAACAAAAATCCTTTCGCAACATTCAGTAACAGTTCCGAGTTGCATAATATCTTAAACTCACCGTGTAAGGGTAACGTAGAAAGGGAGGGCCGGGGGCGCTGACGTAGAGAAAATCACAGTTGAAGCACTTGTCAGCCATGCACATAATCCTTCATTGGGTGAATGGGCACAGGGTCTTTTTTTTAAGGTTCAAACGCACTCGCGACACAATTTTTCCGTGTGTGGGGAAAACTAATGCCGCGCGGCGCGTACGGCGCTTGCGACGGCGAGCGGGTGACTGGCGAGCGCACGCGCTTCCCCACGTAATAAAACCTTCGCTTTTCAAGAGTGGGGCGCGACGGCTTTTTGAAAATGGAACCTGAACCTTACCTGCTGGATCGGATCCCGTTTCCCGTTAGCCCGGAGTTTTCATTCCGGGTTATTGGAACTTAGCACTGATAATCTATTTTTAGATTATTTGTTTTATGGATATTCGAATGGTTGTAACGTCGTGGTGGCCTAGTGGTTAAAACACTAGCCTCTCAAGTATGACTGCGCGGGTTCGATTCCAGGTCAGGCAAGTACCAATGTAACTTTTCTAAAGTTATATTTACTTTCTAAGTATATCTTGGACACCAATGACTTAAGGTGAAGGAAAACATCTTGAGGAAACCTGGACTTTAAGTCTGAAATCGCCAATCCGCAGTGAGCAAGCGTGATGATTACGCTCAATCCTTCTCTGTATGAGAGGAAACCCGTGCCCAGCAGTGGGACGATAAAAGGTTGATGATGATGATGATGAATGATTGTGGCTAAGTAATAACAGCCTTACGGGATCAGGTTAAGCTATGCTTGCCGCAGTTCTGCCATGGATGGGTGACCATCTGTACATGCCGTGCTTTGAAAAGCATATTACGCCGTTGCAGGACGTCAGAAGCCCGACAGTCTGTCAACCAGTCTTACCTGGAGGTATCATATTATTCAGTCACTGGATTGTGAAAATCAGATAGGCAGTCCTTTAATGTTGAATCTCACTCAGCTGCATCCGGTAAGACTAGAAGCTGACCTCAACATAGACTTGGCAGTTAACGATGTTCGGATTATTCCATTCAATAATGTACTCGGAGGCTTACATCAAAAGCCACGTAATATACATTTGTAACATATTCGCCAAAAATATAAACAAATACAAATTAATAGAAAAATAAATTTAATACCTACACAATAAAGATCAGTTTACGCTACCACCTCACACTAATTAGTCAAGTCTGACTAGTTTGTGATCCAAAAACAAAAAAAAAAAGCACGGCGAAGACAAAACTAACAAATCGAAATAACGATAAGACCGCCCATTGTGTCACCCTTTGTAAATTTTTTATATTTATGTTTTTGTAATCTATATGGTGTACATAATAAAGAGTATTCTATTCTATTCTATTCTATTCTATAACACAAAAAAAAACTTTTTTTAAATGCAACATTTATTTTCCCATACACTTCCTCTATACAGCAAATAATTTCTTAGAATTAACGAATAAGTAAAAACAAAAAATAATTAATTTAAAGATCATCACCAACCTTTTATAGTCCCACTGCTGGGCACAGGTCTCCTCTCATGCAGAGAAAGATTGAGCGTAATCACCACGCTTGCTCAATGCGAGTTGGCGATTTCAGACTTATAAAGTCCAGGTTTCCTCAAGATGTTTTCCTTCACCTTCAGTCATTGGTGGTGCAGTCAAAGTTACATTGGCACTTGTCTGACCTGGAATCGAACCCGCACACTCATACTTGAGAGGCTGGTGTTTTAACCACTAGACCACCACGACTTAATTTTTATTTAAATATGTTTAAAATCAATTAACATATTTAAATTAACATAAAACGTTAAAAACTACTTACTAAAACTAATTTAAAATAATTTGGATCTCTGTTAAGCTCGTCCCTATAAAAGACATCAACGGGAGCACGGGAATGTGGAAATAATTATGTTTTTTTTTTGCAATTTGAATTTAGATCAACGGATTAACGGTAACCGTGAATATAGACTACGATTCAAATAAAGATTTTAGTTTGTTAATAGTTTTAGTTAGGGTAGGTATTTACCTATAATATTTATAAATAATTAAATAAAAATACTAATATTACTACTTAGGTACTACTAATATTTTTTTATAATTTCACCACCTGTGGTTGACTGGTAGAGAATGCCTAAGGCATTAAGTCCGCCTCTGTACATTTCATGTGCGAAAGAAGAAATAAATAAAAATAAAATATGTTAATATCATATCATTTTGGCTTATATTGTTGCTGGCAATTGGTCTAACTACAATGCTTCGATATCGCCTTCGGGTTGTGGAGGTCAGGCGGCAGTCGCTTCACGGAAAATATCGAAATTTAGCCAAAATCAGCAGTTACACTGGTAAAGCGGAACCCGGACTCCAAAGCTGAAAAAGCTTCGGATGCGACTGGGATTAACGCTGAGATGATGATGCTGTTGGCTTGGCTTATATTGTATATCAAGGAGTCTCCATTTAGGCATAGAAATGTCTGTAGCTGAAGGCACACTCCCACTCTTCCCGTATATTATAAATTAGCGGCCAACAGCGACTTCGTTCGCGTGGTTTAGTTATGCCCCGCTCCTATTTGTCGCAGCGTGATGTTATACAGCCTAAAGCTGGGCTATCCAACGCAATAAGATTTTTTTAAATCGGACCAGTAGTTCCCGAGATTAACGCGTTCAAACAAACAAACAAACTCTTCAGCTTTATTTATCGCAGCTTTAAGTATCGATATGCCAGCTAGATAAGCCAAAATACCAGCAAAGCAAAAAAAAAAAAATAAGTATATAACTTTTTTTTTAATAATTATAAACTAGTGCTTGACTGCAATCCCGCCTGTTGGTAAGCAGTGATGCAGTCGTTGATGGTAAAGCGCACTAGTTTATTAAGCCTATTCACTTAAAAAACTTAGGAATAGGAAGGATGACGGCAGTTGAGCGAGGTGATGCAATGTTAAACCCAAGACCAGCACGACCAAACGATGCTGCGCTAGAGGGAGATTGATCTGGAGACTCTCCACGACCAAACTCCCAACACAACAACATTTGGCGCATCGTACCCGCCACAAATCGCAACACAACTGCTCAGACCCATCCTCCGTACGGCTTCACCAGACATCATGCCGGAACACGACGAATCGCTTGGCGGCAAGACTTTGTCTGGTGGGTGGTAACTTCCGCCGGCAGCTGATGTTATGGCTTACCACCGAGAATATAATACATAAGCAATAATACATAAGTAAAAATTGATTACCTTAATAAAAGCCCCAGGTATAAAGGGAGTGGTAGCTCACATACTTATGCACTGTAAAAAAGACTAATATATGAACTCATATAACGTTTCAGTAAGCTAATTCCGGAGAAAGAACACAAACATCGTCCTGAGTTAGTTTTTTGGACTAATTAGTTTTTTTGACTAAAAAAAACTAATTAGTCCAGAAATACGTGTATAGTATTTTTTGGAAATCTGACTGACGATTTCCAAAAAATACTAGACAAGCGTTGAAAACTCGTGTGACGTCACTGCACGCTACACTTTTTAGCGACCAGTGACGTCACCAGCCACTACTCCTGATCTTTTATGCCTTTTATATTTGTCAATTTTTATTGATTTGATAAAACAAAATATACGTATCCAATATTTTTCTATAATCTGAATGACGGACTAAATAGAATCAATTTTTTTTTACCCAGGAAACATCCCTATTATTTCTCTATTCTGTGATGCCGCTGGTTATGTTTTGATAAGAGACGAAAAGTTTTAATTTTAACGCATGGAGCTTCAAAATGAAGTGCTTCAAGGCTTTAGTTAGCACGTCAATGTTTCTGACACCCTGTTAAAGTTATTATTTTGTATCCTAGTAATCTTTGGCGAAAAGGCTTTTTTTTTTGATATGGCATCTCGTAGGTGGCTATTAGAGGCCGTAACTACTTAATCGGACTTTCCTATGGATGCCTTAATTAAAAATTAAAACCTTCAGCCAGGGGCACTTAAAACTAACTTAAAATTAGGCGACTACGCACTAAGGGCACCCCCTGTGGGGTACGAACCTCGGCTTAGGGCGTCGGTAGAGAGGACAGCAAGGGACGGCTGGATCGAAAGTTATACTTAATGGTTTGATGACCGCGGCGTTTCCTAGTACTAGCTCTGAGAAGAAACGCCGAAACAACATCAGAGGTCATTGTTGGGACATTATTATAATTACTGGCTCAGCTGCGGCGCGGGCTGGCCTTAAGGCGAAAGGGCTGATTAGCGACCCAGATTTAACGCAAAATGTTCTCCAAAGCGGAGCGGAGCACAGGTGTAGAGCAGCCATTGCAGCCTTTCGGTGTTCTATAGGATGCATTTTGGTGAGTGTGCGAGAAAACTGAATGATTTAATTTCCCTTCTCCGTTCCACCCTCGGACGACCCGTCGCATGGCGAGTTTCCACCCTTACGTTGTCAACACCACTACTATCCGGACGAAATGTTTCGCCTCCTCTTTTATGCCGCGTACATCGAGGGTCTGGAACAGTTTCCAGCGGCGGTGTTTCCGTCGGACTATAATTTGAGTGTCTTCAAGGCTAGAGAGAATGGGCTCTTAAAAAACTAGCGCGCTCTACCATCAAAGATTGCATCAATGCTTACCATCAGGCGGGATTGCGGTCAAGCACTATTTTATCTATACTAACATATAAAGCTGTAGAATTTGTTTATTTGAACGCGCTAATCTCAGGAATTATAGGTCCGATTAGAAAAATGATTTTTGCGTTGGATAGACCAAGGCTTAGGCTATATAACATCACGCTGCTGCCAATAGGAGCGGAGTATAACTAACTCCTCGTGAACGAAGTCGCTGGCGTGGCGCATATAAAAAAAACTATCGAAGCCTACGCGGGTGAACCGCGGCGCGCAGCTAGTAACTTATAAAAAAAAAGAAACGCAGATGTTTGTATGTATGTATTTTTGTTACTCTTTCACATGAAAACTATTGAACGGATTTAGATGAATTTTGGCACGCAGCTGGTTTTTACCCAGAATTAATTATAGGCTTTTATTCTGATAATTACACGGGATCGACACTTATGATCCGCAGATGCAGATGAAACCGTGGGGCCCAACTAGTTAATGATAATTACACTTTTACAAAAAATTAAGCTGTTAAATAATAATTATAACGATTGTATCACTGCTTACCATCAGGGGGATCGTAGTTAAGCACTGTAAGGTAAAGTAAGGTAATAACAATAAAAAATTATAAATTAACTTACCTACTACGCTTTAAAGTAATGTATTACGAATGTAGGCAAGGTTTTTTTTTACACACACACACACATACAGGACAGCCTCCGTGGCGGAGCGGTAGCGAACGCGGCCGTTGCGCAAGGAGGCGCGGGTTCGATCCCCGCACAGTGCAAATATTTGTATGCATGAATATGAATATTTGCACTGGTCTGGTCGTGCCTCGGAAAGCACGTTAAGCCGTTGGTCCCGATTGCCATACGAACATCTAGTGGCAGTCGTTACGGGTTGTTGGAGCCCTCAAAAGTCCAACAATTGGTCTAACTGCAATGCTTAGATATCGCCTTCGGGTTGTGGAGGTCAGACGGCAGTCGCTTCACGGAAAATAGCGAAGTTTAGCCAAAACTCAGCAGTTAGACTGGCAAAGCGGACCCCGGACTCCAAAGCTGAAAAAGCTGCGGATGCGACTGGGATTAACGCTGAGATGATGATAAATAACAATAAAAAATTGTAAACTACCTACTACGCTTTAAAGTAACGTATTACGAATGTAGGCAACGTTTTTTATTTTAAATAAATAAAAATACTATAGCTTCAACTTCATTTTTCAATAATAACATAACGCGTCTTTAATTATAAATAACTAGCTGCGACGCGCGGTTTCACCCAAGTAGGTTTCGATATGTTTTTTTTTATATGCTCCGCTCCTATTGGTCGCAGCGTGATGTATATAGCCTAAAGCCTTCCTGAATTAATGGGCTATGCAACGCAAAAAAAAAAAACAAATCGGACTAGTAGTTCCCGAGATTAGCGCGTTCAAACAAACTCTTCAGCTTTATATATTAGTACAGAATATATCATAATTATGTACATATGTATGTATTATTTATTACACATAACTGTTGAAAACCAACGGAAATAAGCATTTACTTCAATATTTTCGTATTACGAGAGATTAATCATTGTTCGGAATGCTAACCTTGCTCCCAAATCGTATTATTGGATATAAGACTAAATTTGAGTACAGGTATAATATATGTAAGAAACTAAAATAAAGTAGCGCGTTTTACCATCCATGATTGCATCGCTGCTTACCATCAGGAGGGATTGCAATCAAGCACTAGTTTATAATAATAAGCAGGAACGCAATCGTTGATGGTAAAGCGTACTAGTTTATTAAGAGCCTATTCAGTCTAGCCTTGAAGACACTCAAGTTGTAGTCCGACGGAAACACCGCCGCTGGCAAATTGTTCCAGTCCCTCGATGTACGCGGTATAAAAGAGGAGGCGAAACGCTTCTACCGGTTTGTAGTCGTAAAATCTTCATATTTACGTTCTGTAATTTATATGGTGTACAAAGTGTGACAACTAGTCTAATTACCAAGGGGTAAGTATCGTATTACCACAGTATAAAAATCATACAGTAGGTCGACGCCTTTGATCTCGTGTAAAATGCCCACATCGTCTAGACAGTAACGCATCGGCCAAGGTTGTCACAAATAAACAATATTTATGAAATTATTTATTTATTGCAGGTATTATACCATGTCATATTGTAAATATGTACTTTACTTAAATTGGCGTCCGCCATCTTCGCGATAGCTTTTTTGTAACAAGCACCCCAATTATATTTATTTAAAATTGACACCCATGTTAAATTATAAAAAAATATACGTCTGCCATCTTGGATGTCAAAAAGGATGGCTTTTTCGTAACAAGCACCCCAATTATACTCAAAATTGATACTCATATCAAATTATAAAACAAACAAATAAAAAACCTAACACGCGTTAGCCCATAATGATATATCCCGAGCTACGAACATCGTTTTGTTTGCAGCTCGGGTGCCGCTTACCCGCGTCTCGCCCCTCACACCCCGCACGATTGCTCTGTCTAGACGTCTTCGTTGACAGCCTCCGTGGCGTAGCGGTAACGTACGCGGCCGTTGCGCACGGAGGCGCGGATTCGATCCCCGCACAGTGCAAATATTTGTATGCATGAATATGAATATTTGCACTGGTCTGGTTGTGCCTCGGAAAGCAAGTTAAGCCGTTTAGCCATACGAACATCTAGTGACAGTCGTTACGGGTTGTTGGAGCCCTCAAAAGTCTAAAAGTTGGTTTAACTGCAATGCTTAGATATCGCCTTCGGGTTGTGGAGGTCAGACGGCAGTCGCTTCACGGAAAATATCGAAGCTGAAAAGCTACTGATGCGCATGGGATTAACGCTGAGATCATGATGATGAGACGTCTTCGTTGGATGACTGTATGATTTTTAGACTGTGGTATTACCCAGTAACTGGGTTGTGGAGGTAAGATAGGCAGCCGCTCCTTGTAAAAACTGGTATTCAGCTGAATCTGGTCAGACTGGAAACTGATCCCAACATAGTTGGGAAAAGGCTAGGCAGATCATCATCAAGGACTCCCCCAAGGATTTACAAAAAGAACGATTGGACGCGGGCTGCATCCAGCACTTCCCTGCGATTTTGGTCAGATCATCCGACCACCTAGTCAGTGGGTCCGACGCTGCGCTTGCCGGTACGTGGTCGCCATTCAAGACCCTTTCTGCCCCATCGGCCATCGGCTCTACGAGCTATGTGCCCCGCCCACTGCCACTTCAGAGAGCTAATCCGCTGGGCTATGCCGGCGACTTTAGTTCTTCTACGGATTTCCTCATTCCTAACTCAATCACGTAGAGAAACACCTGGCATAGCCCTCTCCATAGCTCTCTGTGCGACCTTGAGCTTTCTTATGAGACACATAGTGAGGGACCACGTTTCTGATCCATATGTCATCACCGGTAACACAAGTTGGTTAAAGACTTTTATCTTGAGGCACTGAAGTATTTTGAACTAGAAGACACTACTGAGCTTCCCGAACGTTGCCCAGCTGAGTCGGATCAGTCGACTAGGCAGTTGATGATGATGAATTAATATGGTGCACATAATAAAAAATATCTATTCTATTCTACAGATGTACAAATAAGTTTCCGCCATTTTTCGAACATGCAGATGAGCATTATCATGTTGGAGAATAATTTTGTAAGTGATGGGCTCGTTTTTCCTTTACCGATATTCTTCCAATAATAATAATAATTTATTTCAGGCAAGACCCATAACTTTACACAAGCAAAATAATATACAAACAAAGAAAAAAATAATAAAGAATACAGTAAAAACTTTCATTAAATCATTCTTCACAATAAGTTATAGTTGACATCGCATCAAATACATAAATCATAAAAATAAATAAATCCATGGTAGAAAATGTCAAATAAAATTAAATTCAATGTCAAATAAATTAATAATGCAATAAACAATAAATTAACTAATAAACTACTATATTATTATTAATTAGAATAAATTTTAAAATAAAGTGCTAATTTTATGATTACAATAAGTTAATTAGACGTCAGCTACACTAAATTTACATGCATCATACACAGCCTGGATAATAACATTCAATGCATTCATGCTTCCAATTTCGTGTCTTCGTACGATTTCGGTCTTCCACTACGTTTTTTGTCTTCCATATTAAAGTCACATTTTCTAAACTTTGGAAACCACTCACGACAACTTCTCGCGCTTAAAGCAGCTTCACCATAAGCATCTACAAGCTATCGATGGGCCTCAACTGCATTTCTTCAAAGTAAATCAAAAGTAGCAAATGACGCTTATTCGGCACAAAACTTGACATTTTTGCACAAAAAAAAAATGTGATACTGATACAGAATCACTAATACTCTAATTGTATGTTTTTACCAGATGTCCAAACTTACGATATCATATTTTACATCTGACAATTTCAACGTAACCAGGAGGTTACACTAGGAAGTGAGGACCTCTTTTGTTAAACGACGGAAACTTTTTAACTATACCTATTAAAAAAAGTTTCAAAACGTTGTCAGGTTTAACTATTACCTAGAGCTGGAGAAGTCACGCAACAATCTTTCAATCCCTTACTAATAAAATAAAAAAATAATAAATACATACGGACAAATCACACACATTGAGCTAGCCCCAAAGTAAGTTCGAGACTTGTGTTATGGGATACTAACTCAACGATACTATATTTTATAATAGATACATATATAGATAAACATCCAAGACCCAGACCAATCAGGAAAAGATCGTTTTCCAATATGACCTGGCCGGGGATCGAACCCGGGCCTCCACGTCGCAGGCAGGCGTGTTGAAAAAAATATACGAATGACAGACAGCAGGTCAAGTAACACTAAACTGTCAAATATTCCCAATCAATATTTAGCCTTAATACTTAAGCGATAAAGTTAGAAATTTTAGTAGCTTGACGTGCTGTCGTCTGTATCAACACGTACATGCTCATCCATATACCCAAAAACGAAAGACAAGTTAGTTATCGATACTCCAGCTACTCCTTAACCACGTAATCATCACACCAGTCAAACAAAGAACGTTCAAAATGATGCGTGTGCAGAACCGGTCAGGGGTAGCTATTCAGGCCGCTACGATCAGTCAAACGAAATAATGCACGCGATAATTACCTCTAGTTAAATAATCGAGGTGGTTCAACTGTAGCAACTCTTTATTAGACGCTTAGGGTCATTATTGCATAATTATGCATATACGCATGACCGCTTATTGTTCTTGCTGTTGCAATAACTTCAAAAGTTGCCTGAAAATTATATCTTTACCTACACCCTAATTACGCAACTCATGAATAATCACAATCTGGACAGTTATAATCGTGGTATATTGCTTTTTTTATAAATTATAAACAGCGCTTGACCGCAATCCCGCCTGATGTTAAGCAGTGATGCGATCGTTGATGGTAAAGCGCGCTAGTTTATTAAGAACCTATTCACTCTAGCCTTGAAGACACTCAAATTGTAGTGTGACGGAAACACCGCCGCGGGCAAATTGTTCCAGTCCCTCGATGTACGCGGTATAAACGAGATAGCGAAACGCCCCGTCCGGATCGTAGTGGTGTTAACAACGTAAGGGCGGAAAGTCGCCGTACGACGGGTCGTCCGATGGTGGAACGGAGATGGGGGAATTAAATCATGCAATTCCCTTGCACACTCACCGGAATGCATCCTATAGAAGACCGAAAGACTGGCTACGCCTGTGCTCCAGGCTTTGGAGACCGTTTCGAGTTAAATCTGGGTCGCCAATCAACCTCTTCGCACGCCTCTCCACTGAATCCAAAGTAGCCAGGTGAGATTTCGCAGCACCAGCCTTGCTTGCTTTGTGTTTACGAATAATATACCACCAGACAAAGTCATGCCGCCAAGCGATTCGTCGTGTTCTGGCATGATGTCTGGTGAAGCCGTACGGAGGTCGGGTCTGAGCAGTTGTGTTGCGATGTGTGCCGGGTACGATGCGCCAAATATTGTTGTGTCGGGAGTTTGGTCGTGGAGGGTCTCAGATTAATCCTCTGGCGCGGCATCGTTGGTCGTGTTGTTGGATTAAACATTGCATTACCTCGCTTAACTGCCGTCTTCCTTCTTATTCACTCAGTTTTTTTGAATGAATAGGCTTAATAAGCTAGTGTATTTTACCATCAACGATTGCATCACTGCTTACCATCAGATGGGATTGCAGTCAAGCACTAAAAAATTTAAAAAAAATATGTCTGCTCAACAACGTAAATAGCACAATGAAAGTTGTACATCTGTCATGACTGAAAGAGTAACGTATTTTGGAAATATTTTAGGCTTGTAAACCTGTGCGTGTATATGCATTTACAACAACTTCCCTGAACTTGCTTGATTATTCTATCTGCCTGGAAATAATTGACTGTTTGAATATGTGAGTCGTGGTGGCCTAGTGGTTAGAACGCCAGCCTCTCAAGTATGAGTGCGCGGTTTCGATTCCAGGTCAGGCAAGTACCAATCTAACTTTACTAAAGTTATATGTACTTTCTAAGTATATCTTGGACACCAATGACTGAAGGTGAAGGAAAACAACTTGAGGAAACCTGAACTTTAAGTCTGAAATCGCCAACCCGCATTAAGCAAGCGTGGTGATTACGCTCAATCCTTCTCTGTATGAGAGGAGACCTGTGCCCAGCAGTGGGATGATAAAAAGGTTGATGATGATGATATGTTTGTTAATTCACCCACGATACAGGAGAAACTCCTAGTGTAAGGATAAGTTTTCTTTATAAAAAATGTAAACAATATAATAAACACCCAATAAAATATATAAATGTTTCAAGTTATGGTGTGGAGGGATTTGTGCCCACGGACTAACATCTTGAAGGGGAGCGCTGTCTTGAGTTGGTTTGTGTGAGTTTTCAGGTTTGCTTTTAACATTTATTTTTTCTTACTGTGCCTTTTTGTATGACGTTTCCTTATTTCTTAGACAAACAATATGAATCCGTGGTGACAATTTTAAGGGTTATGGGTCTGTTTTCTATTCTATCCTTTAGTTTACTCTTAATTTTGTAACGCATAACTGTTTTTATGTCCCAAATAAAGAAAATAAAAGAAGAGAAGGCAAAGTCCAATGAGTTTTTTTTCTTTCATTCTTTTATGGCTTCGCACGGTTTGTGAATTTAATTTAGCCAATGTCACGTAATGAATTATTCATATCGAAAAAGACGGCCGCGTGAACCATCTCACGAGGGAGGTTTGAGACAAAGTAATGTTGTGGCCACTATGCTGCGATATTTCACTGTTCTTTATGAATTACTAGCTTTCCGCCCGCGGCTTCGCCCGCGTGGAATTCGGTTACATTACGCTTTTTAGATTTCCCCCGGAAATACAAATTTTTTCAATAAAAGGTCTAAAGGTTATCTATGCCAAATTTCATCAAAATCGGTTGAGAGGTTTAAGCGGGAAAGCGTAACAGTTAGTTTCACGTTTATAATACTAGTATGGATTTACTGAATGTACTTTTACTACATAAATCACGCACTTTTATTTAGTAAACAACACTATAAATAATTTTAAAAGTCCAATGAAAAATAAGCGTGTCACTCAGCTTGGCTTTCCCGCCAAAACTCCAAAAAGGCAATATTTTATCATCAACTTAATTGAAACGTCACTAGTTACTATAAACAACTACCAATTTCTTTATAAAGATAATAAAAAAGCAACAAAATTAATTTCAACCATATCCGAATATAAAATTCTTTTTTCAAAATGAAATACTTACCGGAAATCAATTTGACGTCTTTCTCGCTTCCGTTTCGGTCTTCCCTATATTGTGTGCGAACCTTCGATTGTTTTCGTACAGCCTTCGTTTGATCGATCAGCTTTTCCTACAAAATCTCTAATTTCATGGTGATACTTCCTATATGATTGACTCGTTGGTCTAGTGGTTAAAAGCGCAATCTTGAGGTCAAGTCAGACCACAGCAACCCGGAATTTGGTTTGGGCCTAGAAGATAGCAATGAGGCTCTATTACATGAACTAAAACACTTGAAAATACAAAATCTTCTAAGATTTTAAAATTCGGAAGTAATGTATATCATACTAGCTTTCCGCCCGCGGCTCCGCCTGTGTGAACTTCGGTCATAACGCGCTTTTTAGATTTCCCTCGGGAATATCAAATTTTCCGGGATAAAAGGTACCCTATTAGTTAATCCGGACTTCTAACTTTACATCTGCAAAATTTCAAAGCAATCGGTTCATTAGTTACGGCGTCATAGCGGAACAAACACACTTCCCGATTTATAATATGTATAAGTAAGGATTTCAAAACTGAAGATAAGTTCTGAATCATACATGTTTTTTTTTAATAATTATAAACTAGTGATTGACTGCAATCCCGCCTGATAGCAAGCAGTGATGCAATCGTTGATGGTAAAGCGCACTAGTTTGTTAAGCCTATTCACTTAAAAAACTTAGGAATAGGAAGGATGACGGCAGTTGAGCGAGGTGATGCAATGTTAAACCCAAGACCAACACGACCAAATGATGCTGCGCTAGAGGGAGATTGATCTGGAGACTTTACGCGACCAAACTCCCGACACAACAACATTCGGCGCATCGTACCCGCCACACATCGCAACACAACTGCCCAGACCCGTCCTCCACACGGCTTCAGCAGACATCATGCCGGAACTCGACGAATCCACTCCACTTAACATTCCCACATTTATTTCATATCATAACCATTTGGCTTACATTGCATGTCAAAGAGTCTCCATGTAGGCATGGAATGCTATACACAGTTCAAGGGCCTGTACTTCCCTTACTTTATTAAATACGTAAGCAAGAAAAAGGGAGAATTAAAAAAATAAAGCATGATTTTATCAGTTTTATGACTGCGTGAAAGTTTGTGTTTGTGTGTGTGTGTGTGTGTGTGTGTGTGTGTGTGAGAAAGAGAGAGAGAGAGGGAGTTTGTATCATCATCATCCTAGCGTTTATCCCGGATGCATCCACGGCTTTCGCGTTGAAGCGCAAGGTCCGCATTTCTGCACATTCTCCTAAATTTCGCGCATAACGTGTTTGTATGTGTGTGTCTAAAAGAGGGAAAAATTTTGAGTGTAACATTGAAAGGCACATTGCCCCTAGGACTGATCGCACCGGAAGACGCAGCATGGGTAGACTCCCGACAAGGTGGACCGCCGACCTGATGAAGGTAGCGGGAAACCGCTGGATGCGGGATGCACAGGGCCGATCGTCGTGGAGATCCTTGGGGGAGGCCTATGTCCAGCAGTGGACGTCTTTCGGCTGAACTGCTGATTATGAAAGGTAACCTAGCAATACTCCAAACTTTAAAATCTCGTCAATCAGATGCAAAATAGTCACCGATATCTATAAAAATATGTATATGTATTAATACTTAACTCGAGACGGTCTCCAAAGCCTAGAGAACAGGTGTTGAGTAGCCAGCCTTTCGGTCTTCTATAATCTATAGGATGCATTTTGGAGAGTGTGCCAGGGAATTGCATGATTTAATTCCCCCATCTCCGTTCCACCATCCGACGACCCGTCGTACGTTTCCACCCTTACGTTGTTAACACCACTACGATCCGGACGAAGTGTTTCGCCTCCTCCTTTATACCGCGTACATCGAAGGACTGGAACAGTTTGCCAACGGCGGTGTTTCCGTCGGACTACAATTTGAGTGTCTTAAGGCTAGAGTGAATAGGCTCTTAATAAATTAGTCCGCTGTACCATCAACGATTGCGTTACTGCGTACAATCAGGCGGGATTGCGTTCAAGCGCTAGTTTATAGTATATAAAAAAAAAAAAAACAAGAAATATGACAGGTGCGTCTTCTTCCTCAAACATCGTTAACTTCCTTATTTCTTCAGACCTTGTGCCAACATTTCTTAGAAAATGGATGACATGAGTATTTCTGGTCATACAGGTTTTAGCCTCATCGTTTTTTGGGTTGACATCATTTTGCGGTTATCACACATACGTGTGCCTTCATTTGGCCCAACTCAGTTGTATCATGTTTCTCAAAATTAATTATGTTTTACAGCCAGCGTAATGGCGTTTAACCCTGTAAGCGATAAAACCCTGACTCTATGACGCACCCTGAGCTTCAAGGTCAACAACAAGATTAAAGTGAAATATTCTGAGAATCTTTTAGTATGTAGGTAGGTAATTTTTCACTAGGATAAAATAAAATAAATAAAAATAGAAATCCTTTTATTTCATGCATAATAAGATTGACACATATAAATTTATTATAAGGATTTCATTTTCATAAAATTTAATTTAACAATATCAATATAATATACAATATACCTATTATAAACAAAAAAACATTAAATAAATAGAAAAATGATTAAAACCCCAAAAACTAAAAGAAAATATTGAGGGTGAAAGCCTCCTCCAGAGAACCCCAGCGGTCATGTTCTTTGGCTACTTTCATCCAGTTTTTCCCTGCAACTCGTTTGATGTCGTCTATCCATCTAGTAACAGGTCTTTCTTTTTTACCGAGTGCCTATCGGATCTGGCCATGTCGTCATGCTGATTGTCCATCGCTCGTCGCTCATTCTCGCTACGTGACCCGCCCATCTCCATTTTAACTTTATAGCATAGGTTAGAGCATCTATTTCATCCTGTTCTTTGCCTGATGGTAGTGTGACGAATTTTCTGATATTTCCTGATTTTTGTGACACTTCTCTCCATGCTTCAGTGGCAGGGGGTGATTTTATTTTTGACTTTTCGTGTGAACTTCCACGTTTGGTAGGCTAAGGTTAATGAAGGTAAAAGACACAAGTCCATGACCTTGCTTTTTATTTTCATAGGCATCTGACTTTTTAAAACTAGGATAAGGTAACCGATATAACCCGAATATTGCTAAGCTTGGGTAGCAGTGAACAGGGCTCCATTTCTTGCAGAGCTGCCTACTCTGCTTTCAATTGAATCGAAAAATTCTGGGAGTAGCGACAGCGTACTGAAAGAAGTGGTGTTGGAAGACCTCCCTCGAATTGGACCTTGTGAATGCCGCTCGCGAGTCAGGATAGGGGAAGCACAGAACCGTTTGGAGTAGCAGTGCTTGAATGAGTATTTTTCTTATATCCAAGTATGGATGACTTTTGTTTGCAATGATAATGGTGACGAAACTTTTCTTCGGAATTTTCAGGTTACTAAAAATCTTTGTAGCTCCACCGGAACTGAAGCAGACGAGCTTCCAAGTCGGTTTAACATCTAAAGAGGAGATATTTTTATTTATTATAAATACTTTACTAGCTTTTCACTCGCTGCTTCGCTCTTTCTTTTAGATTTCTAACTGACAGACCTTCTAACTTTACGTCTGCAAAATTTCAAAGCAATCGGTTCAGTAGTTCAGCGTGAAAGCGGAATAAACAAATTCGTTTTCCGATTTATAATATTTGTAAGGATTTTACACTAAAAACATACATTACATAGATATACATTCAACACTACAAAATATAAATCCCCCATTTCTTCGTCTTATCGCTAATCCAATCTCTTCCAGACAACCTTAGAATAGACAGAGATTTTCCTGGACGTTAAATAGTACACTTAGTACAATAGTATATAGGTTGGTGCAAATATTATACATACAATACACTAAAATAGATATACAGATACATCATCATCATCATCACAGCGTTAATTCCAGTCGCATCCGAAGCCTTTTCAGTTTTGGAGTCTGGGGTCCGCTTTACCAGTCCAACTACTGAAATGGCTATACTTCGACATTTTCCGTGAAGCGACTGCCGTCTGACCTCCACAACCCGAAGGCGACATCGAAGCATTGCAGTTAGACCAGTTGTTGGACTTTTTGAGGGCTCCAACAACCCGCAACGACTGCCACTAGATGTTTGTATGGCAACCGGGACCAACGGCTTAACGTGCTTTCCGAGCCACCATGCGCAGCGGCCGCGTCCGCTACCGCTACGCGACGGAGGCTGTGCTGAGGCGGAGGCTGAGATATACAGATACATACATATCCAAAATTATACATACTGAATATATAGGTAAGCAACCTAAACTAAGAGAAGACTATAGATGATATAAAAACGTACGATATACAATATGTAAAGAAAACCCTGTCCGAGCCTAAAGGATAATAAAGATTAGGTAAACACATGACCAAATATAATATAAAATTTTAGTTAATCATAATAGTAACAAAACTAATGAATTTTGAAATATTTTTTTTCCCGCGGTTTAATTCCAACTTCCCCCAAACTTGGTAATTTTAAAAAAAGTATCAATACCGTTTTGACTGTATTATTATAAGCGATGCGAGCACGTGCCGCCTGCCCCCCGTCGCCTGCGGACGGGTTACCTATCGCCCATGTATTAAGTTACCTCGCTTTTTCAAAATAATATTTATTTTTATAGGGGGATGTTTTTTTAAGTTTAGCCCTGCTTTGTAGGCATTATTAGAATCAGTTATCGATCCCTAACAATACCTTCACGGATCGGACAGGGTTTTCTTTCCATATTGTATATAGCTACTTCTGCTTTAGTCTAGTCAGGAACTATTTGGTGACTCCCATCTCAATTATCATCATGAACTTGACTAAATTACTTTCACTCATATCAGGTCATCATCATCTCAGCGTTTATCCCAGTCGCATCCGAAGCTGTTTCAGCTTTGGAGTCTGAGGTCCGCTTTTACCAGTCTAACTGCTGATATGGCTAAACTTCGACATTTTCCGTGAAGCGACTGTCGTCTGACCTCCACAACCCGAAGGCGACATCGAAGCATTGCAGCTGACCAATTGTTGGACTTTTTGAGGGCTCCAACAACCCTTTAACGACTGCCACTAGATGTTCGTATGGCAACCGGGACCAACGGCTTAATGTGCTTTCTGAGGCACGACCAGACCAGTGCAAATATTCATATTCATGCATACAAACATTTATACTGTGCGGGGATCGAACCCGCGCCACCTTGCGCAGCGGCCGCGTCCGCTACCGCTACGCCACGGAAGCTGTCACACTCATATTAGGTACCTCCTTTTTAAGCCATTTTGAGTTACTATGGGAAACTAACACTATTGACAGTTCATCTAACATCACACTTCACCTAAGCTTGAATAGTGAGATATCTATTTATAAAATGCACCGCTAGTTCCCTTAAAATAATAATAACATAGTCTGCTACTCAAACAAAGTAACTAACTTAAATGGCAGTCTTTAACTAAACCAATAACACTAAAACAAACATACTTAAACATAAACATTGACTCCTTTAACATTAAACACAAACATAATATATTTTAAACAAATACCTACATAACAGTGTAGTGTTCAGGAAGATACAACAGTTAATACAATACAAGGCTCCACACGTCTCGTCATTAACATGTAGACATAATTATTATATTTCTTGAAGGAGTTCCGTAAGCCATTTGTCTATTTGTTAAAGTTTTACATAAAAGTATCAATATTGTTCTTGTTAATTGGTTAGGTTAGGTTACCATAGATCCGTGTGCAGTTTCTGGCCTGCCATCGGACGCGTCCCCAGCTGGCGGATAGGGGAACGGCCCCCAGATATGGGGGTTACCGGTTTACCGGCGCGGACCAAAACCAGATGTGGGGACCGCTTCGGCGGTCACATGTGCGGCAGGTCGGCCACCACTCCAGGTGGCTGACGTGACCCGAACTCCGGGTCACCGTCGGGCAACCCGGTCTACTCATTGAGAGGAGCTGGGGGCCCCGTTTGCATCCGGGCAAACGAGTGGGGCTAAGAGGAAGGACACCTCGCTAAAAAACCCTTGGCTGCTGCGTCTTCTCGCACAAGAAGCCGTACCCAGCCCGGCCCCTCCGTGTGGGGAGACCACTGTGGGCCCGCCTTTTAGGCGGGAATCGCCGGCGGGGGATTGGTAGACAGGCTCTGCCATTTCCCATGACCCCGCCACTCAGGCGATGTCGATGTGCCGCTGTGTTTTTAGTGGGTATTCCCATCTTCGCCCCTCGGGGTATGGTGCGTAAATGCATTTCCATAGCGTCAAAAAAAAAAGCTTACCATAGATAGCAGACCAAGGTGCCTAGTCTGCTAGTGATCTCATGTGATCAGAGTTCGATCGTTGACAAGTTATGTAATCTACTAACAAAATGGCGTAATTACGACTTTCCAGTGGTCAATCACTGACTCTCCGATCCATATTAATCTCCTTCTTCTTCACCAACCTATAGAGGTCCACTGCTGGACAAAGGCCTCCCCCAAGGCTTTCCACGATAACCGGTCTTGTGCTGCCCGTAGCGACTCGAAGAGCTATCTCGGTGACTTTGGTTGTTCTGCAGATCTCCTCATTTTTGAGTCGAACACGCAGAGAAACTCCGAGCATAGCTCTTTATATCGCCCTTTAAGTGACTCTGAGCCTTCGTATGAGGCCCATTCTGAGGGACCATATTAATAAATATTGAATTTTAAGTTTTCAGAAAATCATTACTACTTACGGGTTTCATAATAATGACTGACCAATAATTGAGCGATCTTATGAATATAGTAGATTATGAACTTTAGCACAATGACAATAGAATTGTGTTGGAATGACAAATTTATAATAGCAGACTAGGGCCCCTGGGGCTCTGGTGTCACTCATACAATCACGACGAAAGAAATGACACCTCGCATGTCAAAATCAGTCAAGCTCTTTAGGCTGTAGGGTAGCCAAAGTTATGGACATAAATAAGTTAATATATACTATACATACGTTCGACAAACTTTACCTTCCTTTCTTCGACAGTCGGGTGTATTCTTTTAAACTTGTTCCTTCGCCTTTGTGTCAGTGTTCTACATCGAACTGTGAATTTGAACAGTCCGCACATCACATCTTGTGGGAGTGTATTCTTTGGCAGAATGAACGCAATATTATGTTGGATAGTGTACAAGTTACATCCGGAGTTGTTTATTATACGGACCTTGTTGAAACTAGAACTAATTTCCGTGCGTTCAGGCGCTTTTGCCATACCTATTATTGGAATCAATTGTAACAGCAAATACCTACTTAGGACCCATTAACTTGATCAAATGTTATTCCGTGGTGCTTGGCAATCTGGGCTTCTCCCAGTTGCAATAATGTCCCTTTGTGCCGAATGGCCTAGTTCTGTTCTGTCTCCTGCTTATTATGGAGGGAAGTGGAAAAAATATCTTTTTTCTTACTCCTCCGCTATTCTTTTCTGATTAATTTCGTTGCGGGACCCAAGACAGTTGAAACGTTTCTCCGGGACTCGTCGAGCTTCATTGCTCGGCGTTTTTCTGGCGGTCTCCACTGTTGATTCTGGCTTTCAGGAGTTGCAGTGGGTTGGGAACAATGTGGCGGGTTTTGTCCCAAAAAAGTCGGGTAAATAGTACAATTTTGATCACGGGCTATAATTATAACAGATAATCTCTACTCTGTCTAAAACCATAGTAATAGCACAGTCTAAAAAATCATATTTTTATACTGTGGTAATAGTACGTACCATTTACTGAATACATGGTTTTGGTCAGTTTCATATGTAAATCAAGATTTTTTTGACAGCCTCTGTGACGTAGTGGTAGCGAACGCGGCCGCTGCGCTAGGAGGCGCGTGTTCGATCCCCGCATAGTGCAAATATTTGTGTGCGTGAATATGAATATTTGCACTGGTCTGGCACGTTAAGCAGTTGGTCCCGGTTGCCATACGAACAGCAAATGGCAGTCATTACTTGTTGTTGGACCCCTCAAAAGTCCAACAATGGTCTCACTGCAATGCTTCGATGTCGCCTTCGGGTTGTGGAGGTTAGACGGCAGTCGCTTCACGGAAAATATCGAAGTTTAGCCAAAATCAGCAGTTAGACTGTTAAAACGGACCCCAGATTCCAAAGCTGAAAAAGTTTCGGATGCAACTGGGATTAACGCTGAGATGAAGAAGAAGATACGTAAATCAAGATTCAACGAAATTAATCTTTCACTGTCATCATTTCAATTAAAAAGTGAAATCAATTATTATGTGTACTCGAGACATGAATATTTCAAATGTCATATTCGAATACAATGGATTTGTGAAGATATCAAATTACTCAAACAATGGTACAATAGATTTGGGTACTGTACTGACTCGATGTTATCGGCATGATTCCTATCTACAATGTATAACTAGTCGTCATATGTATGTAAATAATAAATAATTTATTTTTATAAGTAGGTCTGTATGCAGAAACACTTTTACTCGTCAATCAATTACCGACGCACCGCTCGACGAGGGCGAGAAACTAGTGAATTACCTTTGGCATTTCCAAAAGATTCGAATCTCAGAGATGAATCCAAAGATCTATTATTGGTATTATTTTAGATAAGTATACCGCTGCGATAGCCTCCGTGGCGTAGCAGTAGCGAACTCGGCCGCTGCGCAAGCAGGCGCGTGTTCGATCCCCGCGCAGTGCAAATATTTGTATGTATGAATATGAATATTTACACCGGTCTAGTCGTGCCTCAGAAAGCTCGCTAAGCCGTGCGAAACGAACATCTAATGGCAGTCTTTATAGTTTGTTGGAGCCCTCAAAAAGTCCAACAATTAACTCTACCTGCAATGCTTCGATATCGCCTTCGGGTTGTGGAGGTCAGGCGGCAGTCATTTCACCGAAAATATCGAAGTTTAGCCAAAATCGGCAATTAGACTAGTTCTATATTCTATGTTATTGGTTAGGTTTCCGCGCAGTCCCTCCAGCGGACCATTGTGCGTGGACGGTAAAGCGGACCCCAGACTCCAAAGCTGAAAAAGCTTCGGATGCGACTGGGATTAACGCTGAGATGATGATAATGATTTTAGATAAGTATACATAGATGTGTATAAAGGTAAAGATGAAAACTATTGATACCTTTAGAGGTATGAGTAACAAGGTGTAATGTTCACTAATTTTCCTTAGAATAGACGACACGATTGGCCGATTGTTATTTGTGTGAGCGATCGACTGGACCGTTTTGATCTAAATCTGTGTCCCCAATTAGCTTCTTCGTACAACTCTCCCCTGTATCCAAAATAGCCAAGTGGCATTTTGCAGCACCACACCAGCCCAAATGTTGCCGCAGTACTCACGAATGGACCTGTGCACGGACATTAGAAGCTGCACTGATGTGAAGTACCGCCGGACCATTCCGATAGCGCCAAGTACCAACTTTGATAAGCTTCCCATGGACATTCGAAACTTACCCATTAAACGATTTAAAAGCTATATAAATACCAAACTTTGCAAAAAGGGGTAGGTATTATAAAATAACACATTATTTAGAAGACAATAAAGCTTGGGACTCAGCTGCTCGCTCTGCTAAGCATTGTTATTAAACAATATGCGTAATTATGCTACAATTATGACATTTTAAACACTGTTTTTTTTTTTAAATCACGTAAATTATTGTTAAGGTTTTCATTTTTAATGTCTGTACGTGAAAAAAAAACGATGATCCTTGAGTTTGTTTCGGCTTTTTCTTCTCAGAGGTAGTCAGTTAGGAAATGCCGGCACCATCTAGTTTAAAAAAATATGACCTGTAAATGTGATCAGTGATCCTACTGGCTTAATAAACGATTTCATTTCATTTCATAAACTCAAAATAAATAATAATAAACTCAAATCATTAAAATGCCACATCGACAGCCGTATCCAAGATATAATAACTGCAATGCATCAAATTATAATAATAACGCGTACGTACCAACAATTATACATCGTTATAATGTTGTTACAATGCTGCGTTTAGCCTTAGGCGTCGGAAACGCGACGGAAGTGACTTGCTTGGTATTATGACCGCAGGCTAGTAAGGCGCGCTCAGACTGGACCAGTAGCATATGCTTCACAATATTTGAACTAAGAGAGTCTTGAAGAATTTATACATAGTGTTCTCCATTAATTTAGGCAGAAGTGTAAAAAGGAGCTAACATCTTGTTAATCTCCTTACATGAGTTATTTTCAATGCAATCGTGACAGTTGGCCTGAAACACAGGTTCAATAAACCTAAAAATATAAATAAGGTCACATGCCCGAAGCATGTGACCTTATTTATATTTTTAGTCACACATATGTATACCTAGTAATTAGTTAGGCAGTGACATATATATGTATTTGTATAGGAATATTTTTGTAGCTTTTATGTTACAACTAGCGGCCGCCAGCGACTTCGTTCGCGTGGAGTTAGTTATGCTCCGCTCCTATTGGTCGCAGCGTGATGGTATATAGCCTAAAGCCTTTCTGGATTATTAGGCTATACAACGAAAAAAGAATTTTTAATCAGACCAGTAATTCCTGAGATTAGCGCGTTTAAACAAACAAACTAATCAGCTTTATATGTTAGTATAGAAGTATAGATTAAGGTTAGCTATAGTCTTCAAAATGCCATTTAAACTAGAAGTTAGACCACCAATGTGAACACCTCCTAAAGGATTCACCGATGTGTACAAAATGATGCGTAGGAGTGGAGATATTTGTTTTCATAATAGATTCGAGTTTCGTGAACTAGTGACGTCAGAAAATTATTTATTGCTTTTAAAACGTCTATTACGTAGATATGTAGTAATTGATTATGTTTTTTTTTAATACCTAATCATAAACTAGTGCTTGACTGCAATCCCGCCTGATGGTAAGCAGTGATGCAATCGTTGATGGTAAAGCACACTAGTTTATTAAGCCTATTCACTTAAAAAACTTAGGAATAGGAAGGATGACGGCAGTTGAGCAAAGTGATGCAATGTTAAACCCAACAACACGACCAACGATGCTACGATCTAAAGACCCTCCACGACCAAACTCCCGACACAACAACATTTGGCGCATCGTACCCGCCACACATCGCAACATAACTGCTCAGACCCGTCCTCCGTACGGCTTCACCAGACATCATGCCGGAACACGACGAATCGCTTGGCGGCAAGACTTTGTCTGGTGGGTGGTAACTTCTGCCGGCATTGCAGTACTATATATAATACATAACTGTATTGTTTTCCAAATATGAAAAAGGAAAGATGTATATGTACCAGTGGCGAAGGGTGAAATTTTGACAAAGGGAAGCCGGTCCAAAAAAATAAACACTTAAACACTTACCTACTGCAGGATATCTTGGAGGAGGTCTTTAGATAAGAATAGTATTAAAAGCCCCACCTTCACCATACAAAAAAGGACTGATGATTTGATAACAGTGTCTTTCAAGTATGATAAAAGCGGCAGCAAAAGAAAAAAAAAGCCTTTTTCGACGTGCATCTCCATACCAAACATGCATGCTTGTTAGTAAGTACTAAGTTAAGTACCTATTGTTAGGGAATAAGAGTCAAGAAAAAATAAAATAAAAAATTACAAAAATAATAGTGTTAAAAACCGAACCACACAAACACCGATCCAAAACCAACAAAAATATTAAGCAAAAATAAAGCAAATTATACACAATCACAACGTTATTTATATTGTAATGCAATGCGTCTGTTTTTTTTTTTTAACAAAATGAGCTAAAATGATGTTATAAAAATTCGGATTACTTTTCATTATATTAAGCAAATTTTTTTTAATTGACATGATAGCCAAATCGGACAATCTCTGCTCTTTTTGGCAGTTTCGCACATATGTGTGAATGCGTTTTAAAGCAGAAAATGACCGCTCAGCTGAAGCTACTGAAATGGGGAGGGTCAGAATTAAACTGCAAAGAGTCGAAACTTGAGAAAATGCGTCTTTCAAAGACGTATTCTGGAGCTGTAAAAAAAGCTCATAGGTGTCCAATTTATTTAACGACGCTGACGTAAGACTTTAAGTTCATTCAGCAGGTAGTCAGTTGAGCAGCACTCTATATGAATTAAAGCCATAATAACAAACAAAATACACAGTATTTAACCAAATCTGCGATTAAATTACGTTACAGAATCAGTCACAGTTTAAATACCACAAATATTAAAATATAACAAACGAAAAACACGAAAAACGAACACATGTCACATACTAACAATAATTTATTTTCAACCAAACGAAATGGAACACGAAAATATGCCAAAATAAAAAGAATATGACTTGCGAAGGATTTCATTATAACGTTTCTTTGTCTCATTCTAATAGAGGAGAGGAGAGAACTGCAACCCGGTCGGCATCAGCCTATCTTTTCTCAAAAATTACGGACGGTTAGCGATCATTAGAAAGAGATGTCTGACACGCTCTGTCTCTTTTCGCCTCATAGTAAAACGTTTGACCGAGGTAGGCTGTAATTCGTCGAGTTCCTTTCAATGTAATGTACGAAAAATTTAAGCGCTGATTAATTTACGACTATAAAATGAAATGTGATACTTAGGGTATTGCTAAGAATTACTATTGCTATTGTAAATCGCGCAGGCATTTGATTAATAATACTTTGTTAATGAAATAGAATGTAAATACTTTTGTATGAATATGGAACTGATTTTTGAAAGGTAACCCGGTGGGAATCGGCTTGTATGGACTCTTCGCCACTGATATGTACAGGGTTTTCGTTTTTAAGTGGCCTACTATCTGACCCACAGAAATCGTAATAAGTTATTACGATTTCTGTGATCTCACCTATTTCTAACTATACAACGTTATTATTTTTCATTGTTTATTATTATTCAGAATAAGCAACTGAATCGATTCCAATCATTTTTACACCATGTTATATTTTTTCCCAAATACAATAATTTAGAAATTGTTGTAGTGTGATTACCGAGCGCGCTACACAGCTTACTATAGATCATAGTACTGCGCATGCCCGCGCAACAGCTGACGCCACAGGTCAACGGACCACTCGCCCGCCTGAGCGGAGCGTTGACCATATTTTTGTTGGGACAGCCAAGTAGTATAACAAGCTCATAACTTTGTGGATTTTCATGATAGTTTTTTTGAAATTTTGTACATAGATTCTTTACTTAAAAATACTGGACACGTGTTTCCAGTTTATTTATTTATATATTCTTTATTGTACACCAAACAAATATCGAACAAAACAATCAACACAAAAAAAAGCCCGCGGGGTGGTCGACAGCCCGCTCCCGTCCACAGACAGGAAGCCTCGGAGTCAGCAATGAGAACATAGGTGGCGATTGTTAACAAATTATACTAATTACCCGACTACGGCAAAGCAAAAGGAGGGTTATGATTTTGACAGGCTATGTATGTATGTATGTATGTACGTATGTTCATCTGTTCCCTCGTAACTTCTAAACTACTTATCAGAATTCGACAAATGACATATCATTAGTAGCGTCTTAATTGTCCGCTGGTTATAGGCTATATGTGGTTTCACAAAATCTAATGTGCCGCCCTCTAGCGGTCAAAACATACAGAGTTAAAAAATAAAGTTAAGCGCCTTACTAGTACATTTTGAATATATATATATATATATTGCTAGCATTTGCTTGCGACTTTACCTGTATTCATGGGCTGGTTGCATATAATTCACATCTTTTCGTTCATAGCTTCTTTACTACTTATATATATATAAGACCACTGCAGTACCATTAGAAGGGCCTTGATATTCTGTTAGTTATGAGCTATAAAGCTTGTCACCAAATTTAGTATAGCGCCCTCTAGCGGACAAAAAGTTCTTTGTTAATATAAAATTAAAATAAATATACCGTGTTTGGTATCACTTGAAAGGGCTTCACGAGTACCTACTTTATGATTGTACATAATTATAAGAATGCTTTAATGATGTTAAATATGAGCGAAAAGAGTAAAGCGCGGATCACGGGAACTGTGAATCGCTTTATGCAATGTAGAGCAGTGTGAACATTAATAGAATATGTAATACACTAATGAAAACGACATAAGCTGGGAGTAACTCCACGCGGTGAAGGCGGAAACGGTTTGATAACTGGCTAAAGCTCCCATAAAAATGTCCTCTGCACTATATGCCTTCGGGCTTATGTTGTTATATGTGCGTGTAGATGTAATATGTCAAGTACCTAGTTTTTAGTTCATCAATTTAACTTTTATTAATATTATACGGCATAAGTACACTTTAACACCAAAATAGTCCAAATAATAAAAAGTAAAAAAACTAAAACCCAACTACGACAAAAAACGACGCTGAAAAAGTATAAAACAAGATTTTCAGAATACTGAACTGAACAAAGTTGCTAATGTAGTTGCAAGTAAATGGACACAGTAGACTCTACCAAGATGCCTTCGTTGTAAATTGACAATAATGGCATACAATACTATTCTGAAGTATGCAATATTCACTATGTAGAGATAAAATTTCATGTTTGGAAAGGCGTAGTCACACGTTGTCAAGGTGCTACGGTAGGTAGGTATATGTAACGTGTGACTACGCCTTTCCAAACGTTTTAGACGTTTTAGACGTTTTTAAAAAAATTTAGACGCGACTAAAAACATGGTGACTAAAAATGAATAGATTTACGTCAGGCGCGAAATAATTTGACAGGCCTAAACTGATATTTATCCTCTGTTCTTTTCTTAATTAAATAGAAAGAAAAAGATTTAGAACAAGGGAATCTGGGCATTGCTGGGCTCAGAATTGGTCAAACTATGATCCAATAGTATACGTCTTAATAATAGGCGTCTTCGTCCATTTTAAAATAATATAAAGGTCATGTGACAGAACACCTCTACATGACCCTTCAAAGGACAAAAGCGTAACGATCAAGTTATATTTAGATAAAAATCAAAACAACTATGATTATTAATCTTTTGCTTCACAAAGAATAATCGAAAAATGACATTGTCATGATTTATTTAGTCTATCCTGATTAATATCTATTCATTGTAACCTTTTGAAGAACACTTAGTGCATCCAATATAACTTGGAGTGTTGAAATGGCGCTGGTTGCAAAAAAAAAAAAGTAAGTATGTCAAATTCAAACCATAAATATGTTCCAAACCATATTTCATCACGTGTCAAATTAAATTGGTCACTGCAATAAAAATAACATTATTTTGTGTCTTAAATGGACCTATAAAAACCAAAAAGCTTTGTCTGAAGTGTACACTAAAGAAGATCATTGATTTTCTTTGATACTTTAATTATTTCTTAGTTATCAATTCATCCTAATGAAGGATCAAAACCATTTGAAAACATATTAATGACAGTTGAACTAAAATCAAATCAATCGTCAATAAAACATCTGTCAATTTACTTATAAGTCGGTACATCCATGGTACATCCTTAATGGGTTTAAAGACTTTAAACCAGAAAGAAAAAATGACCTAGAGTCACTACGACACTATAGGATGAAGACGAATCGCCTTTGCCCCATCTGTCAAATGTTTTATGAATATGAAACAAACATGGCGGCCTAAGACGGTAAATAATGACCTGTCATTAACTTGATCCTGGATGACGTCATGATGGTTACTTCCTAGATAAGGAACGACGTATATAATAGAATAGCTAGTCTGTATGATTTATGTGTGAAAGGCCTGAAGCTACAAAATGCATGCTAAAATGCATATACCTATTATCTGTAATTAATTTAAATGATATACTTGACGGCGCATGACTGGTTAATTTTGAATATTGTGATCTGTATTATCGTATCAATATCAATTGACCGTAAATTACTGTACTATTTTTTGAATTCGATTAATCGGTCGGTATTCGGATAAATTATAATTTTTCTTAAGAGCGGGTAACACCATGGCGCGAATGGTAACCCCGACTGGAGTTGCGTTTGACATGGCGATCGACGGTTGGCGCTGGGCATTCTTTGCTCACGCTTCGATCGAGTGGGTTGGTCATATTCAAACTCAGTGGCTCTTATCTGTTTTAATCTGAGAATATCATAGTAATCCCTTAATATTAAAGTGATCTAACTATAGTTATTGTTTAACATTTTCTCGAAATACCGCCCACGATGGATGCTCATGCGGATGAGAAGACACCTCAGCTATCCGTAACTGCGGCCTCACCTTCCTGACGGTTTTCCCGCGTCATACTAAATAGTTTAGGTACTGACATGTAAGCTAATCCATCAATGTAGGTATTTGACTGTTCAAAGACAAAATTATTGAAGTTATCAAACTCACCTACAATTAGGTTGGTAATTTGAAAATATTTATCAAACTCCACTAAACATTTAAAAACACTTCACTTGAAGATACTGATTTCTTTTTCACCATTCAAAATACCTATTGCTGGCCATAACAATTGACCGTTGGTTAATACATTATTCATAAACTGTCGGCATATGTCATTAACCACAGGTTAAGGACGGCACACAATGGATGCTTGCGATGTGTTGCCGAATGTAAATCTGCAGTGTGTTATGTTCATTGCACGAAGGAAATCAATTGAGTCATTAGCGGATTGATTGGTTTAATTTTAATCACACTAATATACATATTAACAAGACTTGCAGAGTAAGCAAACTGAAGTGGCAGTGAACTGGCCATGTGTGTCTGTTTTCTTGAGTGGAGCGAATCCCGCGAATCGGTTAACTAACTTACAATAGAATACTCTTTCTTATATCATCATCATCATCATCATCTCAGCGTTAATCCCAGTCGCATCCGAAGCTTTTCAGATTTGGAGTCTGGGGTTTGTTTTTACCAGTCTAACTGCTGAGTTCGGCTAAACTTTGATATTTTACGTAAAGCGACGACCGTCTGACCTCCACAACCCGAAGGCGATATCGTAGTATTGCAGCTAGACCAATTGTTGGACTTTTGAGGGCTCCAACAACCCGTAACGACTACCATTAGATGTTCGTATGGCAACCGGGACCAACGGCTTAACGTGCTTTCCGAGGCACGACCAGTGCAAATATTCATATTCATGCATACAAATATTTGCACTGTGCGGGGATCAAACCC
This sequence comes from Sesamia nonagrioides, assembly GCA_017933935.1. Taxonomy (NCBI): domain Eukaryota; kingdom Metazoa; phylum Arthropoda; class Insecta; order Lepidoptera; family Noctuidae; genus Sesamia; species Sesamia nonagrioides. The sequence continues at coordinate 5,454,063 of JADWQK010002280.1, read as the reverse complement.
GCGTCTCCTTGCGCAGCGGTCAAATACTCTTTATTATGTACACCGTATAAATCACAGAACATAAACATGAAGATTTTTACAAAGGGTGACACAATGGTATGTGTGGTGGTCCTATTGCTAAGAGCAATATTTTACAGACAACATAAATGATTGTCACGCGAGAAGGTCAGGTGAGGATCGTCTTCTGGTCTGCTATTGCCTATGAAATGCGATCATTAATCCTGGCCAAGCGTGGTTACTACTAGGGTTGTAACGAAGGCTTGTTAGCGGAGGCGGAGGCGGATGCGGAGGCGACTAGTCTCACCTTCGCGGATGCGGAGGTTAACGGAGGCGGAGGCGGAGGTGAAAGTACATATAGAACAAAATTGAAATTTATGGTTAATTAAAAGAATTTTTTTATTTTAAATACGTATATTAATAGTAGTATACTTAGTAAAAAAAAATGTTACCTTCTTGTAATGAAAATTAAGGAGAAACAAATTGTGTTTGCCGCATTCCCGCCTCGCACTAGTTGATTCTTGACTATTTCGCGCTCAAACGCGGCCGGACGGTTGTCGAGCGTCGCAGCTTGCGCGTTATTTATTTTTTTTATATGTAAATAAACCTCCGTTATAACTCCGCAAAAATTGTGCGGAGGCGGAGGCGGAGGCGAAGCTCCGTTACAACCCTAGTTACTACGATTTTCCCTTAAACTGTTTACACGATATGTAAGTGGAAGCCTTTTCGGCGAACAACTTGCTAACATTGGGGATCAGTGCAGATCGTTTTGATTACTCCCGCTCTGGGCGGAGCGGCAGGGCATGTCAGACTTTTACTGACTAAAACCCACCCGTGTTCCTTCACTTGCCTGTTCGCTAGGGCCACGGTTTCTACTTATTACAGTCCTTCTAAAGTAATTTAACCTCTAATATTGCATCACTTTTTGTTATGTCTATTAAGCCCCCGCTCTCATTCATTCGATTCTGTGATAATCTTTCCGGAATCCTAATTGCGTAACATTAGATACTATTTATTACTAACAGTTGAAATCGAAAAGTACATGATATTGCTTATCGATTGCCCTTTATGTTCGCAAAATGTGTCTGCTCAACAATGCAAATAATGCCATGAATGTTATTAAAATGTCAAAATGAAAACCCGTTGCTACTGATAGTATGTTACTCAATTACCCTGAGGGTCAGTAGCCCGAATTCGTATCACCCAGTAAGAGTAACTCTCTAAGAATGAATGGAAGTCGCTCCATGCAACATAATGTCATCTATATATACCCTTAGATACATGCAACATAATGTCATCCAGATAGACCCTTTTAAACTGCAAGCCGGTGTCAACTTAGGGAAAAAATGACAATGATAGCACTGTCAAAATTTAATAAAATCATCTTTATTTTCATTACAATAAGGCTGTGGTTAGGTTAATGCTGTCAGTGTTATTACTGTGAAAGTACCTACTGTATGTATGTACGTCCTGTTTATATCCAGCAATGGTTTAAATCTTTCCCTAAAGTCTATCTTCGAAAGTAACATATACACAATACGGTTACCTAAACTGGAAACGCGACATCATCATCATCATCAACCTTTTTTATTGTCACACTGCTGGGCACAGGTCGCCTCTCGTACAGAGAAGGATTAAGCGTAATCACCACGCTTGCTCAATGCGGGTTGGCTATTTCAGACTTAAAGTCCAGGTTTCCTCAAGATGGTTTTTCCTTCACCTTCACTCATTGTTGTCAAAGATATATATATATATATATATATATATAGAAAGTATATATAACTTTAGAAAAGTTACATTGATACTTGCCTGACCTGGAATCGAACCACTCATTATACTTGAGAGGCTGGTGTTTTAACCACTAGGCCACCACGACTTGAAAAAATGCGGAAAACGCGACATTTTTGCCTAAAATGTAAACATTTGTTAATGGAATAACTGCCTTTTAACCAACTTTAATTCTTCCACTATAAAGTTTAGTTTAGACTACAACCCTAAACACTTTTACCTACAACTTTTTCAAGAGAGCTAGTCTCTCTAAAATCAACATAAAAACCATCGAAATAAAGTTGATATTTATTTAACTTTAAATGACATCAATTCGGAATAGACTTCACCTTACATGAGTCATGAATTCACGATGTAATATTGCGACCCTAGCCTTGATCTTACTTCTGAGTTGAGGTTAAGGGCATACTATACGCAAATACGCATAATTACAGAAATACATCGTAAATATAAATTATGGTTGTTCATGTCCTGTTATTGTATTTCCATATTATCATGTGCTATTTCTATGATAGCTATTCTTAGAGTGTTACTTCCGTGATTACTTGTTAGTATATTTATAACAATAAGTATATTTATTTACGTCATTTATTTGGTTCAGGCAACAAAGTAATAGTATATTATAACGTTAATATTAGCAACCAATCTTGAGCCCGTAGGACCGATGCCCGATGGGGCCGACGGGTTCTCGAGTGGTGACCGCGCACCGGAAGACGCAGCGTAGGTAGGCCCCCGAAAAGGTCGACTGACGGCCTGGTGAAGGTCGCGGGAAACTGCTAGAAGCGGTTGGCGCAGGACCGGTCGTCGTGGAGATCTTTGAGGGATGATATTTATACACACAATTCAAAATACTATACGTAAACAATCTATATAAAACGAAAGGTATAAACAATTAGTATTTTGCAGCGTCGGCTAGCAGATGACAAATTACACACTGCTGCTACAACTGGCATCATTCGTCTATCTGTTGCGTGCGAATTAAATTGATGTGACTAAACTAGGCAGGTTATTTCCCAGCAGAACATAAAAAAATGTGAGTTTTAGTTTCTTATTCTTATAAACAATAGTTCTGGCGTTTTTGTCTGAAACAATGTTCTACCAAGTTCACCCGCATGCAAGCATTATTTAAGTATGTATGCATACGTTATATTGTCCCTCTTCGCATCCGTGGCAGTCTCCATATCCGTGACATAGTAGACAAACTGCAGGCGCCATGGACCCTCCATGGCGCCTCCGCCTGGCCGGAACAAGCAGGTCTACCCTGCTTGTTTCAAAGAAGTGCTGGCTTGACGTTGTAAGAGATGACATGCGTGCTAACAATCTCACACCACAGGATGCTAAAGATCGCGCGAAATGGAGGAAATTGAAGAAAAGAGCAAACCCCGGGCTCCAACGCAAAATCCGCGGATGCAACCGGGATAAACGCTAAGACGATGATGATGATGACATACGTTACGTTGTCAGCCTCCGTGGCGTAGCGGTAGCGAAAGCAGCCGCTGCGCAAGGAGGCGCGTGTTCGATCCCCACGCAGTGCAAATATTTGTATGCATGAATATGAATATTTGCACTGGTCTGGTCGTGCCTCGGAAAGCACGTTAAGCCGTTGGTCCCGGTTGCTATACGAACATGTAAGGGCAGTCGTTACGGGTTGTTGCAGCCCCCAAAAGTCCAAAAATTGGTCTAACTGCAATACTTCGATATCGCCTTCGGGTTGAGAAGATCAGACGGCAGTCGCTTCACGGAAAATATCGAAGTTTAGCCAAAACCAGCAGTTAGACTGGTAAAGCGGACCCCAGACTGCAAAGCTGAAAAGCTTCGGATGCGACTGGGATTAACGCTGATATGATGATGATGACTTACGTTATGTTGTAGTGTAAAACTGATTTACATCCGTCACCTCACAACAGGTTCAGTTGAAAACCAGCGTCAGGCACTAGTTGTCTGGCATATTTGCTGAACTGGACCTTTTTGGTGCAGCCACGAGGTACACTTTGCTACTAATTTTTACATCGGGTTTTTTACTTTCTAATTGATTTATACCTTTTATTTTGTTGCTATCTAATGTACATATGTTTATGTTAGATGAATTGTGTGTCTTTAAGTCTGTGCTGAATAAATGTATTTTATTACGGACTAATTTTGTCAAATTAGTCCGCTCGCCATGTTTATAATTGCGTCTAAACTGTTTATGGAATATCTTAATTTGACAGGATTAAATTAAAATATTACTTATCTTCTATCCTTTTCTTATTAAATTAGAAAGAAAAAGATGCACTTAACTTAAAATTAGTTTAGTTTGTTAACAACACAATCGGCGCCACCACCTTTTTTATATTTTACTAGCTGTTGCCCCGCAGTTTCACCCGCGTATATAATAAGCCTTCCTGGATATAATGGGCTATCCAACGAAAAAAGAATTTTTGAAATTGGACCAGTACTTCCTGAGATTAGCGCGTTCAAACAAACAAATTAATTCTTTAGCTTTATATATTAGTGTAGATTAAGGTACATTCGAAACTCGCATTAATATGTGTGTAACCGACCCCGTTTATGCCGAACATGTACGTAATTAAAGAATTAACAATTAATAAAGAAGAATTAATATTATTATTAATATTTAATTAACATTCATTGCGTGATTTACCTTGTTAAGCAGACACATTTTTCGAACATACAGAGCAATGCATTAGCAATATGCTTCACAATGATTCCAATTGATACTAATAGTATATTACGTAATAAGAGTGCTGTTTTTGTAATTATTCTGTAAGCCTTCTTAAGTAATAAATAAATAATTAAATATTTCAGTAGCGCCAATTAAGTCTGTGTGCAGATTCTCGCTATTCGGCGCATTAATATGCACTTGCGCTTGCGCAACGCAACTAAGTCACAGCTGATCTAATGAGGTTACCTCAGCATTAGTGTTCGCTCTACTTGCGTCGACTGTACCCTGTCTGATGTTTAGTATGACGCCTATCTAGTGTCTGTCTGTGTGGTTGAAAAAATCGGTTTTTTTTATAATTCTAAACTAGTGCTTGACCGCATTTCCCCTGATGGTAAGCAGTGATGCAATCGTTGATGGTAAAGCGCGCTAGTTTATAAAGAGTCTATTCATTCAAAAAATTGAGTGAATAGGAAGGAAGACGGTAGTTGAGCGAGGTGATGCAATATTAAACCCAACAACACGACCAACGATGCTGCGCTAGATGGAGATTGATCTGTAGACCCTCCACCACCAAACTCCCGATACAACAACATTCGGCGCATCGTACCAGGCACACATCGCAACACAACTACTCAGACCCGTCCGTTGCTTCCAATAATAAGGATTTTTTACACTTTTACTATAGGTTGCATATGTGCAGTAGCACATTCAATTAAGAGTGGACTCTAGTTCCGAGGAATTTGGAAAATAGGTACTTGAATAAACTATTGCCGACGAGCTGCTTCCAACCTCTCCCGGTAAAGTGCGAAAAGGACAGTTGCACCTCAGGCTGATTTTATCTAGAAAAACGTTGACTGAAAGATGTTTCGTATTCCGCTATTTTCTTTTTCAAAACACGACAGATCTCAATTAATATTTATATCAAAAGTTAGAGGTAAAGTATACCTATTACCTATGCTTCTATTATTTTCTTTTTTGTAAAAAAACTTATCACGTTTGTCTAATGCATAATCTGCACATCACGTTACAAATGTGTTATTTTTCGAGATTTTGAAGTAAAAAGTCTCGGAAAAAAAGTTTCGGAAAAAATCAGGTGATAGGGGCACGTATAATCACGGTGTAAAATTTTATTGTGGAAAAAAAATAATTGCTCTAAAAGTATTATTCACGAAGAAAACAGCGGAATACGTTTGTATAGAGAAAGCACCACTAGAGTTCCCTCTTAAGCTGTGTTTAGCTAATAGACATAATCATGTTACCTCAACATAGAAGTGCATGCTTCACTATATTCTTCGTGTATATTCTGTCTAATTGTTCAATGCGACACGCGCCTTTTAGGAGAAACAGTCTTTTAGACAACCCACTTTCAGGCTTTCTCCGCTTCGGTCAACCTGAAAAGATGAGATGGATCGTCCTAAAAGACTATAGTTTTCTTTATAACTAGCGGCCGCCAGCGACTTCGTTCGTGTGAAGTTAGTTATGCTCCGTTCCTATTGGTTACAGCGTGATGTTATATAGCTTAAAGCATTCCTGGATTAATGGGCTATCCAACTCAAAAAGATTTTTTCAATTCGGAGCTGAGATTCCTGAGATTAGCGCGTTCAAACAAACAAACTTTTCAGCTTTATATATTAGTATAAATTTACTAGCGACCCGCCCCAGCTTCGCACGGGTGCAATGCTGATACTAATACCACAGTATAAAAATCATACAGTAGGTCGACGCCTTTGATCTCGTGTAAAATGCCGACATCGTCTAGACAGTAACGCATCGGCCAGGGTTGTCACAAATAAACAATATTTATGAAATTATTTATTTATTGCAGATCAACATCGATAGCTGTATTATATTTAATTAATTTAACAGCACCCCAATCCACCTCGTAATTAACACCCATATCTTATTGTAAATATGTACTTACATTTAATTGGCGTCCGCCATCTTGGATTTCAAAAAGGATAGCTTTTTCGGAACAAGCCCCCCAATTATATTTGCTTAAAATTGACACCCATATTAAATTATAAAAAAATTACGTCTGCCATCTAGGATGTCAAAAAGGATGGCTTTTTCATAACAAGCACCCCAATTATACTCAAAATTGACACTCATATCAAATTATAAAACAAACAAATAAAAAACAAACATGCGTTTGCCCTTAATGATAGATACCCAGCTACGAACATCGTTTTGTTCGCAGCTCGGGTGCCGCTTACCCACGTCTCGTCCCTCAAACCCCGCACGATTGCTCTGTCTAGACGTCTTCGTCGGACGACTGTATGATTTTTAGACTGTGCTAATACTAAATAAACTACAGAAAAACGCTTAAAAAACCGCCGCGCCGTGTACCGCCGCGCCGCCAACGCGACACCCCGCAATTTTTAAATCTGTAATATCTTCAAAAATATTCATTTAAAACATATGCTGTAAAGGGCGATATTATATTACATCAAAAATATATATAAGGTATTAAATTGGATAAGTATTAATGCTGTATTGGTTAAAATTGTTTCAATGACAAAAAAATATCATTGTGAGATAACCATAAGAGATAGCCATATATCATCGCGAACTTTTCTGTATACATTTTCAATATGTACAATATTTAGTACAATATTTTGAAAAATCTCGTAGGGTTCAGCCTGCGTTTCACTGCAAACGCAGAAAAAATGTAATTATTTACGACATCACATTAGAAACCTCAAAAATAATAGTATTACTCCACTATTTAATGAATGTCATTATACATATAAACCTGCCTCTTTAATTACTCTGTCTATTAAAAAAACGTAACAAAATCCGTTGCGCAGTTTTAAAGATTTAATCATACATAGGGACATAGGGAAAGAGAGAGCGACTTTGTTTTATACTCATCATCATCCCAGCGTTAATCCCAGTCGCATCCGAAGCCTTTTTCAGCTTTGGAGTCTGGGGTCTGCTTTACCAGTCCATCTGCTTCTATGACTAAACTTCGACATTTTCCGTGAAGCGACTGCCGTCTGACCTCCACAACCCGAAGGCGACATCGAAGCATTGCAGTTAGACCAATTGTTGGACTTTTGAGGGCTCCAACAACCCGTAACGACTGCCACTAGATGTTCGTATGGCAATCGGGACCAACGGCTTAACGTGCTTTCCGAGGCACGACCAGACCAGTGCAAATATTCTTGTTTTATACTATGTAGTGATAATACATAAAATAAAATAGTCTATATGCTATGTCGTCTAGGGCAAGTAGTAATCGTTGACTTACTAATAGGGAATTTCTTATCACGCCAACAATAGCTTATTTTCAGCACTTCCAGTTTAACAAATAATCATAATGAATTTATTACAGCATACTTGCACACGCTGCACCAGTTCATTCAGTCTATATCCGATTGGTCTATACCTGAGTTCTGTATAGTGACGTGACGCCCGTCTGTCTGCTGTAATACATTAATAAGCTTGAATAGGACAGGTTATTTTTAATGCTCAGTCATACTTACTTGGTCAGCGAATATGTAGAATTTTATGTATTAAAATAACCACAATTATGTGCATAGTTAGACCATTTTAATGCTTAGAGAGTCATTATTATTTAACCTTTGAATAGGACGCCATTCGACTCGCTAAAGTGAACCTAAGTGAGCCTGCCAGACACATTTTTGGAACATTAATTGGAATCCAAGCTATGCCACCGTAGGCGCGAGTTTGCGGGCAGCGAGCAGTGGGCAGCTCGCCGCCCGGAAAAGACCAGCCCCCTAATCGGCGAACACGTTTTTGTCAAATGATTGCAACTAAGTAGGTGGGGTCACGTGGGATCGTTTGGATCCAAAACTTGTCGCAATCATTTGACAAAAATGTGGTCCGGGTTGACATCGCATTGTGTTTCACGCGCGCCTCAAATAAATGTCAGAATAACGTGATGGGGTCCCCGAAGAGCGATGCCCGGGTGAGGTTTGCGGGTTGGTTGGAAGAGAAACCGTGGTCCCGGTGCACAGGCAAGTGAAGGAAAACGGGTGTGTTTTAGTCAGTAAAAGTCTGACACTCCGCCTAGAGCGAATGAGGTCATTTGAAAAAAAAATGATTAATTTGATTTTGGAATGCAACTGGATAATACCAATCAATATTCTAACCAATACAAGGACCAACACCCCATCTAATTGCTAATAGGTAAACCACGTTACCAACACTAGGAGGCCTGTCTACCCTACATGTAGGAAAGACATGTTGTCCATACAAAGTGTCAATTCAGTGCGGTTATTGCCATGCAAATGTGTCATTGCTCAAGCGCAGGCATCATCTGTTACGTCACTAGTTCTTGTTAGACGTCAAACATTGTGTGGCATGGAATAGAGTGTAGATGGGACAGGTTATTACACAGAATAAGCAAACTGAAGTGGCAGACGACATGGTGCTGCTGAACGTGTCAATTTGTGGTCTCAGGAAATTGGTCGCTAAATGTGAGGAGTATGCTAGAAGCCTAGAACACATGGTTTGGTATAAAACTCCAGCAAATCGGGGTTAATGGTCTTTGAGGCTGGGGTTGGCCCGAAGTAAGTGCCCTATGTATTACTCAATGATGCTTCGCTTAAAAGAGTATTTAAGTTCAAATGTCTTGGTTATATATTGACCCCTGATATCAATGACGGACTCGATATTAAGCGGGAACGGAGTTCGTGGTCGGTAAGGGCGAATATGCTGGCTCGCAGGTTTGCACGCTGCTCGTTTTAAGCTAAGAGTACTCTGTTTCGAGCATACTGTACAGCTCTTTACACGTGCAGCCTGTGGGCTAGATATACCCAACGGTCGTATAGCGCCCTTCGTGTCCAATATAATAATGCCTTCAGGGTTTTGATGGGGCTGTCCCGTTTTTGTTGCGCATCGGGGATTTTCGCGGACGCACATATTAATTGTTTTTACGCAACGATGCGAATGAGATGTGCATCCCTGGTGCGCAGAGTTCGGGACAGCTCCAACAAGATCCTGAAAATGATTGCTAGCAGGCTCGATTGTTTATATGAAATGAATATAAAGTAAATTGGTCAACATAGTTCTTAAGGTTTACTAACACCAACTTCGACAGCCTCCGTGGCGTAGCGGTCGCGAACGCGGCCGTTGCGCAAGGAGGCGCAGTCTCAATCCCCGCACAGTGAAAATATTTGTATGCATGAATATGAATATTTGCACTGGTCTGGTCGTGCCTCGGAAAGCACATTAAGCCGTTGGTCCCGGTTGCCATACGAACATCTAGTGGAAGTCGTTACGGGTTGTTGAAGCCCTCAAAAGTCTAACAATTGGTCTAACTGCAATGCTTAGATATCGCCTTCGTGTTTTTGGAAGTCAGACGGCAGTCGCTTCACGGAAAATATCGAAGTTTAGCCAAAATCAGCAGTTAGACTGGTAAAGCGGACCCCAGACTCCAAAGCTGAAAAAGTTACGGATGCGACTGGGATTAACGCTGAGATGATGATGACTAACAATATGAGTCTTTGTTACTTGAATAAAGATATTATTATTATAGTAGCCGCAACTTTTCTAAAGTTATATGTACTTTCTAAGTATATAACCAGTCTTTTAAAGATTGAGAGAGCGCAGAGGGCCGTGCTGAAGGTGATGTCACGCAAACCTTTTCGGTATCCTACAACTCAACTTTACGCTGACTGCAAAGTACTTTCCGTGCGCCAACTCTATGTACTGCGGTCTACCATTAGGAAACATCCTAGCGTTCCCCAAGCTGACCCCACAAAAAGAAAGCAATTACCGATAGGTACCCCACATAAAACTACGTTTGCACAACACCAATACTATACTTTAAGCACACACATATACAAACAAGTTCACAAAAATTTAAATATTGTCAATCTAAATAAATATGAAATAAAATCAAAATTGATGGAATGGCTTCTGGAGCGTGACTATCTGGAAACTGAATCCTTACTCAAGTATGTCACCTAACTTCCTAAATTTCTCCATTACACTCACCCACACACACTACACACACACCCTCTCTCACACACACACACACTCACACACACACATTCACAAATGTAGCGTAGGAAATTGAAATTTTTGGCATTATCACGACCAATCATTAATATTGTACGACCCAATCCAATTTAGTATTAATAATTAGTTAAAGCAACGAATCACTGTCTCTCAAGATACAGGCTACCGCCTAGTTTGAGAGGCAGAGTTTCCTCTTTTGGTGTATAGATCAGTTATTTGTATACATAAACCATTATAACTATGTGAAATCTGATCCTTTCTTGATGAAATAAATATTATTATTATTATTCTCTTTATTTTTCTATATGTACATATTTTTTTACATTTTTAAATATTTATATATAAATAAATAAAAAACCATTTAAAAATATAAAAAATAGTAGCCCACCGGTATCGGGAACAGGGTCCAAGCTACCGGCGGTCAGGGCTCCAGAGAGAGGAACTTCCTGACTATGCGAGCCGTGTCCAGCAGTACCGCTTTCTGAATCAAGCCCTTGATCCAGCTGCCTAACGAGAGCCTCCTGAGGTGTTGGTCGAGGCTCTTGGCTATTAAGCCATTGGCTGTCACGACTATCGGTACAATGATTGCTGAATCCACTTCCCACATGTCGACAACCTCGTGAGCCAAATCAAGATACTTGATTTGTTTATCTTTCTCAGCTTTCACGAGGTTCTCATCATGTGGAATGGTTATGTCAACAATCATTGCACGCCGCTCTGATCGATCCACCAGCACTATATCAGGCTTATTGGCAACAATAGTCCTGTCAGTGATGATGGATCGATCCCAGTACAATGTGATATGGCCATTTTCGAGAACTGGGTCGGGCATATACCTGTAGTACGGCACCTCCGATTCCACAAGTTTGTATTTAAGAGCAAGTTGCTGGTGAATTATCCTGGCTACAAGGTTGTGTCTATGCAAGTACTCTCCGTTAGCTAGACGAGAACACCCGGAAATAATGTGTCTAATTGATTCTCCCGGCCGGTGACATGCCCGACAGATGTCAACTGTGCTGTCTTTCACAATGAATCTCCGGTAATTGTTCGTCATCATAACTTCGTCCATAATTGCAAAGACAAAACCTTCGGTTTCCCCAAAGAGGTCACCGAAACGTAGCCAGGCGACGGACGCTTGAAAATCTACATCCGGCCCGTGTAGGGCTCGGAAGAAGCGTCCGTGAAGCTCTTTGCTCTTCCATACCTCCAAGCGATCATTTGTGTCAAGCACTACTGGTTTACGCCAGTTCTCTTTAGCCAAGGAGAGCGGAGTGAGGCCCTTGTCAGCCGCAACCACATCTCGATGCATCCCCACGTCGGTTTCTAGAAAATATTCTCTGAGACTGCATACCTCGCGATTGTGGAGGGTCTTGGCGTTTAAAAAGCCACGACCTCCACATTTTCGCGGGATATACAGCCTCATAACCGATGACCGTGGGTGATGCAATCGATTTGCAGTCAGCAGCGTACGGACCCTCTGATCCAGGGCGTCAAGTTCGGTTTGAGTCCATTTGAGTATGCCGAAAGAGTACATCAATACCGGCATGACCCAACCGTTGAAAGCGCGCACCTTGTTTCCGCCTGATAGAAGACTATTAAGTACTTTTTTCAGGCGGCCAAAGAAGCGTTCTTTCAACGATTGCTTCATGTCAGTAACATTGATACCCAACGCTTCCGACATACCCAAATACTTATAGGTTTCGGATGCGGAGAGGGCTCTAAGGTTTATGGAACCAGTGAGTTGGGTTCCCACGGATTCCATAATCTCTCCTCGCTTTACATGCATGACCGCACATTTGTCCACACCAAATTCCATCCTGATGGAGCTACTGAAAGTTTCAGTAATTTTCAGTAACTCCCTCAGTTGTGAATTGTTGGGAGCAAAAAGTTTCAGGTCATCCATGTAGAGGAGGTGCGATATAACCTGACCACCTCTCCTCAACCGATAGCCTAGACCTGAATCCTCCAATAGTGTGCTTAGAGGATTCAATGCAAATATTATTATTATCCTTTATTTCATAGTATATACATATAAATTACATTTTTAAATATTTCTACATAAAAAATACATAAAAAACATTTAAAAAAAAAAACATTAAAACATTTTTATTATTATTATTATTATATCTGAGACACCAATGACTGAAGGTGAAGGAAAACCATCTTGAGGAAACCTGGACTTTAAGTCTGAAATCGCCAACCCGCATTGAGCAAGCGTGGTGATTACGCTCAATCCTTCTCTGTATGAGAGGAGACCTGTGCCCAGCAGTGGGCCGATAAAAAGGTTGATGATGATAGTAGCCGTAGACTACCAGCCTATAATTTTCCCTCTGTTGGGACAGGGAGAGGTTGGGAGAGGGAGTGGGCCAAAATCTTCCACGCTGGTCCAGAGCGGGTTGGTAAATGTCACATGTTTTCGAAGTTTTGCCTCTAAGACATACCGGTTTCCTCACAATATAAGATTTTCAACTTTATAGCTAACATATTATTAAGGCTCAAGGTTAATTAGAAATATTGACAGTATCGGTTAGATTGACCTGCTATCGTCTGTACATGATATATTAAAACAGAAGAAGAGCATACCTACTACATACGACCGCGACAGTTAGAAATTGCTCCATAAGTTAAATAAACCTGAAACTACTGAAAACGGCAAGAAGAATTATCAGTTTACTAACGGCCGCCAGCGACTTCGTTCGCGTAGTTTAGTTATGCTCCGCTCCTATTGGTCTCAGCGTGATGTTATATAGCCCGAAGCCTTCCTGGATTAATGGGCTATCCAACACAAAAATATTTTTTCAAATCGGACCAGTAGTTCCTGAGATTAACGCGTTCAAACAAACAAACAAACTCTTCAGCTTTATATATATTAAGTATCGATATGCCAGCTAGATAAGCCAAAATACCAGCAAAGCAAAAATAAAAATAAGTATATAACGTAAATACATAAGTACCTAAACATTTATTACCTTAATAAAAGTAAATAATATTTTTTCTAATCGGACCAGTAGTTCCTGAGATTAACGCGTTCAAACAAACAAACTCTTCAGCTTTGTATATATGTATAGATATAGATTAATTAGTACACTTTTTTACTTTGTTCTAACTTTTAACGTCATTATTTGTGTGTAGTTTTAATCCTGAACTAAATTGAAACCATTTTTTCACCCGCCATATACCTACTTCGTTGATTTTGAAATGTAATATGCTGGTTGCTTCACTTTTGCCTTCTTAAAACTCCAATATCCTGTTCGCACTTTCGCCGCCTAGCATATAAATAAGTATGAAGGAAAAAGCTGAGTATTTATGACTCATCGTGAAGATATGGCTTATGGCGACAACAATATTAACTCACATTACTACATCAACAGCAACACAACATTTCTCGTTAACAATAGGCCTTACCACCCACCAGACAAAGTCTTGCCGCCAAGCGGTTCGTCGTGTTCCGGCATGATGTGTGGTGAAGCCGTACGGAGGACGGGTCTTGTAAGCAGTTGTGTTGCGATGTGTGCCGGGTACGAGGCACCAAACGTTGTGTCGGGAGGTTGGTCGCGGAGGTCTCCAGATCAATCTCACTCTGGCGCAACATCGTTGGTCGTGTTTCACATTGCATCACCTCGCTCAACTGCCGTCTTCCTTCCTATTCATTCGGATTTTTTGAGCGCGCTTTACCATCAACGATTGCATCACTGCTTACCATCAGGCGGGATTGCGGTCAAGCACTAATTATAGTTATTAAAAGTTTTATATATATATATATATATATATATATATATATATATATATATATATATATATATATATATATATATATATAAGAATATATATAAGAACGCTCAAGGTCACTCAAATAGCAAAAGAGAGCGCTGTGCTCAGGGTTTCCCTGCGTGATCAAATCAGAAATGAGGAGCTCCGCGGAAGAACAAGAGTAACCGACATAGCCCGAAGAACTGCAACACTTAAGTTGCACTGGGCCGGGCACATTACCCGAAGGACCGATGCCCAATAGGCCTGACGGGTTCTCGAGTGGTGACCACGCACCGGAAGACGCAGCTGGGGCAGGCCTCCGACAAGGTGGAGCGACGACCTGGTGAAGTTTCAAGATCTTGTGACGTCAGTCACAAACTTACGTAGTTTGCATATGGAGATGTAGAGGCCGCCACATCGGTAGTACAGTTTTTAATCAATGAGGTTTCGATATATTATAAAAACCATTTCCTATTGACATAAACAAAACCTAATTCCTTACTATATATGGAAGACAGTGATAAATTACCAGCACATAGGAAAATAACTTCGTTCCAATCATTGCTACATTTTGATTCTTCACAAAAACTTGCTCTGTCTTCGAGTTACCTATATTTCCATGTTAGGTCGTGTCCAGGAAATGTTGTGGTATGACGAAATATAATGCTTTATATGCATGCTTCGATAATACCCCTGCATGGAAGGGTTATGTGCTGATTATAGGCTTGTGACAGTCTAATGGAACGAAAGGGTTAGAAAATTACAATGTTCAAGTGAATTTCTGAAGTTTGTGAGATAATTTATTAGGGTGAATTGTTTTCTGGTTTGGCTTGCGAAAGTAGGTGCATTTGGATTTTGATTTGGCTGTTCTGTGGTCGTTTTGTTTTGCAATATAATTGATTTCAGGCCAAGGAATTTCTATCTAAACAGGAATGTGAACTTGCATAAGTCTCTTATTTAAAAGAAGACTCTATCGCAAGAGCAATAAGGTCGATCGGAAATAAAACTTTATTTGAAGAGAACACGGTCCGAGGGAGAATGCCTCCCAGTAGCCCTCTGTCTCTTTCTAAGTGTTACCCGTATTTATTTTTTGTAATTTTGTTTGAAACCAACAATTTCGATTAGAAAAAAGATGGTGGAAAAGGGTGCCATTAATGTCTGCAATAGTGAGTCATACTCTGGATGCGGAATCATTCTTTAAGTAAGGTTTTTGCGGTAATCTTATACAAGTTATTTTGTTTGTATGTGGGGTGACCATAAATTTCGGAGTAATTAATAATTGTGCACTTAGTCATTGTGTGCATAATAAGTAAGTAACTTTTATTGGGTATTTACAATGACATTAAATTCTGCTTTCTTGTAGATATTTTATCTATCTAAAGGTACAGTTTCGGATAGATTGACCTGCTGTCGTCCGTATATCATCAATTTATTCATCCATTTTTAAAATTCAATAATGAATTTAAAAAGTTCGCATCCATACCTAAATGTTCATTAAAACTCAGGTAATATAAGTGAAAAAAAAAATATTTTACAT
Organism: Sesamia nonagrioides; assembly: GCA_017933935.1. Classification (NCBI taxonomy): domain Eukaryota; kingdom Metazoa; phylum Arthropoda; class Insecta; order Lepidoptera; family Noctuidae; genus Sesamia; species Sesamia nonagrioides. Next base: position 5,438,338 of record JADWQK010002280.1, on the reverse strand, counting down.
ACATTCCTTAAAAATTCCATTATAATAGTCACCCTACACAACAAAGACAGAGGGCTACTGTGTAGCTATCTCCCTCGGACCGCGTTTTGATCGATAGTTCACATTCCAGTTTAGATAGAAATTCCTTGTTTCAGGCTCAATAATCAGTTTCATGTTGCCAAAGTTTATGGTTTCTTTACATAATCAGCCTATATTGTTCTCACTTTTGGGACGCAGGCCTCCTTTCGATGAAAGGGTGTAGGCCGTAATCTACAACGCTGGCCCAGTGCGGGTTGGTAGATGTCACATGTTTTCGAAGTTTTTGGCGAAGTTTTCCTTCACCGTTAGAGAGTTTCAGATTTACGTCTTCTATTTATAGTAAGTACTAGCTTTCCGCCCGCGGCTTCGCCCGCATAAATTTCGGTTATATCGCGCTTTTTAGATTTCCCTCGGGAATATCAATTTTTTCCGGGATAACAGGTAGCCTATGTTTTTTCTCAGGGTCCAAAGATTGTCTGTGCCAAATTTCATCAAAATCGGTAGAGAGGTTTAGGCGGGAAAGCGTAACAGACAGACAGACAGACAGACAGAGTTACTTTCGCATATATAATACTAGCTTTCCGCCCGCGGCTTCGCCCGCGTAGAGTTCGGTTATATCGCGCTTTTAGATTTCCCTCGGGATCATCAAAATTTTCCGGGATAAAAGGTAGCCTATGTTCTTTCTCAGGGTCTAAAGATTGTCTGTGCCAAATTTCATCCAAATCGGTTGAGAGGTTTAAGCGGGAAAGCGTAACAGACAGACAGACAGACAGACAGACAGAGTTACTTTCGCATTTATAATATTAGTATGGATTAGTATGGATTTAAACAACCCTATTTCCTTTCTAAATTTAAATACCGACATTACAAAAGCAGTTTCCATTTTAATTACCAAAACATTAATAATTACAAGTTGTAACATTTCTCACTGTTGCAAACCTTGTCTGTTGCCATCTTCGCAAACATCCTTTCGAAATCAAGATAATTAGGCATTCATCGATATAACTATCGATTTACGCTAGGGTAGGGCGTTATTGATATACGGTTTAATGGGTTAGTGATTTATAAGAGGATTAATATTTTGACTTTGGACATAGAAATCGTGTAAATGGCGAAATAAGATACAGTAGCGTCGTCGTCTATCTGCAACGTAATTATGTAACGCACTATCAGTTACAATGGCTTTTATTTTGACAGTTCAACAAAATTCATTGCGTTATTTTCATTGTTGAGCAAAAACATTTTTAAAATATATGGAACAATGGATTAGCAACATACTTCAAAATCAATCAAATTGGGAGTAATTACAATAAACTGCGATCAACTACCAGCAAATTTATCAGCAAAGTGTGGAAATAATTATAGTTTTGGTCCGTCGTTAATTTAGGGCATAAGGAGGCGCAAGATTGGAAATTACACATAGCATCGCAACCTGTACATATTCTTAGAAATATTTTAGTTTTAGCTTATTTTTAGGCGTTTGGTTCTTTACTTTTCCTTCTGTGTATGAGAGGAGACCTGTGCCCAGCAGTGGGGCGATAAAAAGGTTGATGATGATAGTTCTTTGGGAAATCTTCAACTCTTGGCTAAATGTACACTATCTGTAACAGTTCTTGTAAAAACAAATATTCATTATCATCTCAGCGTTTATCCCAGTCACATCCGAAGCTTTTTCAGCGTTGGAGTCTGGGGTCCGCTTTACCAAATGTAAAAACAAATATTATTACTATTATTTATTGAATTTTTATTTACTAAGACCGCAGTACCTTACACTGGTGCATCTTTAGACCGATGCTGATCTTTACTGAACCAGTTCCTATTAATCTATCCGTGCCACCAGCTGACACTTGCTCTTTACAAAACGCGGGCCGAAGCAATCACCACGCATGCGCGCCAGTAACTACATAATCTGCATTTGAGACATTCGCCAAACATGTAAACACACATGAGTTTCTGGAAAATTAACCTTAAATCCTACGCAAAAAAGTTCAACTTACGCAGCAATACGGATGTTTCCTGTATAAAAAAAATATTCTATTTAGTCCGTCATTCAGATTATAGAAAAATATTGGATACGTATATTTTGTTTTATCAAATCAATAAAAATTGACAAATATAAAAGGCATCAAAGATCAGGGGCCCCAGCCAATGTAACATCGCTTCCTAGCGAATCGAAATCGAATACTAAACCAACCAATCTTCTTCTTCTTCTTCCTCAGCCTATAGATGTCCACTGCTGGACAAAGGCCTCCCCCAAGGCTTTACACGATGACCGGTCTTGTGCTGCCCGCATCCATCGGCTTCCCGCGACCTTCACCAGATCATCGGTCCACCAACCAATGGCAAGATGTTACTTTGGCTACAGGCCCAGGAGTGGGAGCTGATGACGTCACTCATTGCTAAAAAGTGTATCAAGGAGTGACGTCACACGAGTTTTCAACTCACTGTATCGTCTTCATTTTTTGTTTATATGAAAAAAGAAAAAATACACGTCAGTTTTCTTTTTTTGGAAATCTGACTGACGGAATAAATTGGTTTTGTCTTAGTCAACTACCCTATTTCGAACATTATTAGTTATATTAACTAGTATTTTTAGTTATAAGGTCCAATGGGACTGGCAGGTACAGTCGACAGCACATCAAACTACTACAATCTGATACAATACAACCAAATACAAAATGCTACAATCTGAAAACAATATATTTTTTGACATTATTAATTAATACGGTGTTTTAAAAATAATACAGTTATATAAAAATAAATGGCTTAGTTGCCTTAATAAGTGGTACACGTTTGTAAAGATAAGCAACAATAAAATTTTACGGTTCACCAGCTACCGTTCACCATTCTTTATTAGATCTTCAACTGGCTAAAGCTTTAAGGCTCAAGGTTGATTAGGAATTTCTGACAGTTTCGGATAGCTGTCGTCCATACAATTGTAGACGCAAAGTTAAAAGTCCGGATTAAATAATAAGGTACTTTTTATCCCGGAAAAATTTAATATTTCCGAAGGAAATCTAAAAAGCACGATATAACCGAATTATACTAATATTATAAATGGGAAAGTGTCTTACTAATATCATAAATGGGAAAGTGAGTTTGTTTGTTTGTTTGTTCTGCTTTCCCGCTGTAACTACTGAACCGATTGCTTTGAAATTTTGTTAGTTAGAAGTCCGGATTAAATGATAGGGTACCTTTTATCCCGGAAAAAAGCGCTAAAAAGCGCGATATAACCAAACTCCACGCGGGCGAAGCTTCAGGCGGAAAGCTAGTAATTAATATAAAAAAAAAACTTCAACCATTTACATAACTTTTTCAATACTGCTATTCAGGCTGAAATCAACTTAAAAGTCGTGGAAATAAGGTTGATGTTTGTTCAACATGAAATAGGATATGAGTATTCAGCATTGCACATTTTTACTATACCTAAACTTTACATACGTCCACTAGGCAGCAAGTCGGTAATTGCCCGCCGTGACATATACTAACCTATCGCCTTTCTTGGAGGTACATGTGTAGAATATATTAAATCGGGATGTGGTTTTCTTTACTGTTTTACGCAATAGGCGACACGTGAAGCGAGACAGTATGGACTTAGGACACGCCACAATAGCGGCGGTAAGCCCCCTCTTACAGGAGTGGCTAGAAAGGCGCCATGGCGCCCTCATCTTCCGCCTGACGCAGGTCTTCACCTGTTCCGGGAGGTTCCTGTACCGGATAAGGCGGGAGGAATCGCCAGGATGTCACCATTGTGTGGATGGCCCTGAGTTCACGGTGGAGCATACGGTGAAGGTCTGACTAGCTGAGCCTCTTGGTTTCACCCGCGTAAGTTTCGATCTTGTGGAAATATCGGGATAAAAAGTATCATATAGGTTATACCTGGTAATAAACTATCGGTATGCCGAATTTCATTCAAATTCACTTTCACCTTCAAGTTCACCTTGGCTCCTACTTTTCGAAATGAATCCTTGGAGTGTACCGACCGCCTTCAGCTTTTGGGTGTTGAGATTTCCTCGAACCTTAACTTTGGGCGGTTCATTGGATCCAAGGCCAAGGTGGCTGCCAAGAAGCTTGGCGTTATCGCAAAGGTCCAGCGGTACTTCACACCAGGGCAGCTTCTAATGCTGTACAAAGCACGGGACCGTTTGTGTCTAAAGTACTGCAGCAACATTTGGGCTGGTGCTGCGAAATGTCACCTGACCACTTTGGATTCGGTGGAGAGGCGTGCGAAGAGGCTGATTGGGGACCCAGATTTAATTCAAAACGGTCTCCAAAGCCTAGAGCACAGGCGTAGAGTAGCCAGCCTTTCGGTATTCTATAGGATTCATTTTGGTGAGTGTGCGAAGGAATTGCATGATTTAGTTCCCCCATCTCCGTTCCACCACCGGACGATCCGTCGCACGGCGAGTTTCCACCCTTACGTCGTTAACACCACTTCGATGCGGACGAAGAGTTTCGCCTCCTCTTTCATACCGAGGGACTGGAACAATTTGCCAGCGACGGTGTTTCCGTCGGTCTACAATTTGAGTGTCTTCAAGCCTAGAGTGGATAGGCTCTTAATAAACTAGTGCGATTGACGCGCCTGCGTGATTGCGGTCAAGCGCTAGTTCATAATTTTAATAAAAAGTAGTTTTTGCGTGAAACAGTAACAAATACTCATCCGAATATGTATAGATATCTAAAAAATCCATACTCCTCTCAATTCGTGAAAAAAAAACTGACTAATTAATATACAATTTGTAAGTCAACCAAAATAAATCAAATCCTATCAATATTGCTTACAAAATTATAAATCGCCAGTTACATTGTGCAAACAGGTTTATAAGTACGGATTGTCCCGGAATCCTGCCTCTTGTCCCGGAATCAGCGGTAAATGTCCCGGATTTTAACTAGCAACGAATTAAATGACGTGGTTGCGTTCCTCCCTGTGCCATGATTTTGCATATCTCGACATCATGGGCTCTGTTCTAAAAGTAGACGTTAGACGTTCCTTCCCAGTGTCCCTGCCGACGACTGTCCCGGATTTGGAATGAGCTTTTTTTTAGACGTTCTTTCCGAGTGTCCCTGTCGACGACCGTCCCGGAATTGGTAAGTTCCTATCTGGCAACCCTAACCGCAACACGGCAAATGTAATAGCGGCTGACCCCAACTAGATAAACTGACGACCTGAAAATATTACAAATATATTGGATGCGGAAGATGGTCCACCATGTGTCGTGACGAAACTCTAAAGAGGTTAGATAGAACGGTTACGTTATACACAATTAACGTTATGTTTTTTTTTTTACTAATTATAAACTAGTGCTTGACTGCAATCTCGCGTGATGGTAAGCAGTTATGCAATCGTTGATGGTAAAGCGCGCTTGTTTATTACGCCTATTCACTTAAAAAACTTAGTGAATAGGTAGGACGACGGCAGTTGAACGAGGTGATGCAATGTTAAACCCAACAACACGACCAACGATGCTGCGCCAGAGGGAGATTGATCTGGAGACCGTCCACGACCAAACACCCGAAACAACACATTGGCGCATCATACACTACACACACCGCAACACAACTGCTGACGGGTCTGAGCAGTTGTGTTGCGTTGTGTGCCGGGTGCGATGCGTCAATGTGTTGTTGGTTTAACATTGCATCACCTCGCTCAACTGCCGTCTTCCTTTCTTTTTACTCAGTTTTTTTGAGTGAAGAGGCTTAATAAATAAGCGCGCTTTATCATCAACGATTGCATCACTGCTTACCATCACGCGAGTTTGCAGTCAAGCAGTAATTTATCACTATAAAAAAAAGTTTTATATTTTTTTTTTTTATGGATAACTTTAACCGTCTACTCAGAGCACGCAACAGAAGCCCTCAAACATTATCCCTGTTTTTTCCACATGTTTCACTAATTTTTCGCTTTTATTAATCGCAGCATGATGTTGTATAGCCCAAAGCCTTCCTCAATAAATGGACTATACAACACAAAAATATTTTTTCCCCACTTTGAACCACTCTCAATTTGAACCACTAGTTCTTGAGCCTAGCGCATTGAAACAAATAAATAAAAATAATAAATAAACGCTTTATTTTGACCAATTGGGATGTTTCCTGGGTAAAAAAAAATTGATTCTATTTAGTCCGTCATTCAGATTATAGAAAAATATTGGATACATATATGTTGTTTAATCAAATCAATAAAAATTGACTATAAGGCATCAAAGATCAGGAGCGGTGGCTGGTGACGTCACTGGTCGCTAAAAAGTGTAGCGTGCAGTGACGTCACTGCACGCTACACGAGTTTTAAAAAATACGTGTCTAGTATTTTTTTGAAATCTGTCTGACAGACTACTTAGTTTTTTTTTTTTGTCAAATACCCTAATACCCACGGAACTGCGTAACAGTTTGTCGGCGGGATAAACTCTTCAGCTTTATAATATAGATTAGAGTAGTTATGATTAGAGTATTAATGTTAGACCCTCAGATATCCTCTAAAACTGTAAATTCTTGCAGGATTGCAGTAATCGCTTGTGATAATCTAATTGCTACAAACTTGTTTTATTCTATGTATTCTACTCCGTATGATGGTACAGAGTAAAAAATGCAGTGTTGAGATGTTAACGCCCCCTAACCCTTGCTCCTACTCACGGAATAGCCAAGTAAGACTTTTCTGTGCTCCTACTAGTAGAAATACGCGATCGAACCACAGATAATAAACGATTTTCTTCTGAATCCCTTACTGCCCCGCTGAAAGTCTCAAGCAGCTATAAGGGGGCGTTTTAGAAATTCTTAGTTTTTTTTCGTAACTACAGTATTTAGGTATTCTGTACCAAGAAAATTTGATAATGGTAGGAAGTTAGACGGCTAAAATTCAATACGGTGAACGGAATTTCCTAATGCTGAATGGATATGAAATGTCTTTTAAATTGGGACGAACTCAAAGTTACAAAAAAAATAAGGAAGAGTAATGACAGAAGTTTTACGAAACAGAAAGTGCTTCAAACTGAAAGGTCATACCGTCAATCGAACATTCTATTTATTGCAACTTTGTACATCTTCAAAACGCTGATTCATTTCAGGTAAGTAGGTATCCATTCTACAAACCGCAATACATAACCGTGCAACAATCAAACCGTCAAAAAACCGGCACAAATCAACCTGAAACATATAATAGTCGTATCTTCGCTTAAATATTAGAACAAAACTGTTACTAACATTAGCTGGCCCGCTAATTTTGCACTTTCGACTCACAAGTAATTACAACTTGCAACTTGCGTAACTGAGGCCGAGAGTCGCTTCTGCAGTCACGACTAAACTGTATCACAAACTTACCTTTGCCGCCGAAAAAAAACTAAACTTTCTAAATTCAACTCTACGTCATCGTAAAAAGAAGATGGCGGAGATTTTCCGCGCCAAAAGTTTAACTGTCAAAACACAAAGCATTAAAAATTATATCAAAACTCCAAAGGCGGTGGTTGCATAACCTCGTGCCCAATAGAATAATAATAGATGTCGCAGAAAAAAAACGAAAGTGCAAGAATTGGAGCGGGCAATGGATACAATGGCATAGTAAGCACGATTGTGTATCAAAAACTTATAACAATACTTGAAAATAGCTTGTGCGACCAGTAGACGGTTACTAATGTGGTCTTCTGAAAGAAAGATGCATGCTTTACGCAAGTATTTCAAACACATCTAGCTCGAACATGATTGCTGTGTTGAAATAAAGATGTCTACAGAATAACTCTTGACCTACACACCCATATCCGAAATGTTAGGTTAATCAAAGAGACAGACATCACATTTGAAAGGACTAGATTTTAGATAGTACTTGATAATCGATGTCATATTATGTGTCAGACAATTTGTGGAAAAATTCTTTTAATATAGCCAACATTGAAACAATTTTTCTGTTTAATTTTCTCAGGAAATTTCTGATATTCAGACTCGTATTAAATATTAAGTGTTATAAATGACATTTTAGTCAATAATATTATTATTTCTTGCTTCTTTTGCTTCGCACGGTTTGTGCATTTAGCCAATGTCACGTAATGAATTTTCATTCATGTCGAAAAAGACGGCCACGTGAACCGTCTACGAGGGAGGTTTGAGGCAAAGTCATGATGTGGGCACTATGTTGCGATATCTCAATGTTCTTTATGAATTATTTACTGATATGAATGCAGTTTTTACTACATAAATCACGCACTTTTATTTAGTAAACAACACTAAATAATATAAAAGCCCAATGAAAAGTGAGCGTGACACTCAGCTTAACTTTCCCGCCAAAACTCCAGCCAATAATAATGTAATAAGGATTTCGGAACGCACATATTTTCATTATGACAAGCGAGTTTTGTTCTGGCTAATGTCCAAGAGGGACAAAGCCAAGAGGAAAAAAAATGACAAGCGAGTCATAGATTTTCCCGCCGTTTTTCAGGGGACGTCAGAGTGACATTGGATCGACGCGGGAGGTTTTTGTTTCAAAACGACGGGTGTGTTTTTAAGAGTTTTTGTTTTAATATTACCCTACACTAGGAATTTTCCCGTATCGTAGGTGCGTTTACAAACATATAAAGTCACATACACAGATTGCTCCGTTAAATATTAAAAACCCTGTTAAAAGTGGAATAAATTTTAACTGAAACTCAGTGTTTTTAACCGACTTCAAAAAGGAGGAGGTTACTCAATTCGACCGTATATATGCTTTTTTTTTTTTATGTTTGTTCGCGCATAACTTCGTTGTTTATGAACCGATTTTGATAATTCTTTTTCTGTTGGAAAGAGGACATTCCCAAGGTGGTCCCATGATAAGGATATCAGGGTTTGATCGTGGAAGACCAGAGAAAACAAGGGGAACTTTCAAAAGTTGCAGGGGCGACTAGTGCATTTCTTAGCATTTTCATTAAGTATTATAAAGCACTACAATTTAATAAAGGTCTGGAGTAGATCTGATGATGGAGCCGGGAGACAGTCGAAGGAACTCCTCAACAATTCACAGCAGCTACCTTGTGTTTGGGCTCGATTAATTTGTATTGATAAGAACTTTACACCTAGATGGGTTGTGACTGTCATAAAAGCTCTGATGATGAAGACAAAGGCCAGTTCCGGGAACTCCTCAACGGTTTACAGTAGCTACTTTGTGGTTGGACTTCATCCATACTAATATTATAAATGCGAAAGTAACTCTGTCTGTCTGTCTGTCGGTCTGTCTGTCTGTCTGTCTGTCTGTTACGCTTTCCCGCTTAAACCTCTCAACCGATTTTGATGAAATTTGGCACAGACAATCTTTAGACCCTGAGAAAGAACATAGGCTACCTTTTATCCCGGGAAAATATGATGTTCCCGAGGGAAATCTAAAAAGCGCGATATAACCGAACTCCACGCGGGCGAAGCCGCGGGCGGAAAGCTAGTTCATTTATATTTATGAGACCTTTGCACCCATTGGGTTAAAATAATGGTCTGCAGTAAATTTGATGATGAAGACCATAGGCAGTTGAGGAAAATACTTACGGGTAAAAATTAAAGTAAACAAAATTACGTCGTTTCCCAACTATATTTGCGTCAGCTTCCAGTCTGAACGGATGCAACTGAATACATAGTAACTACTTTTAACAACTAAAAAGTGTAAAATAAAAACTTTTTTACAAAAAAAACAACCGACTTCCAAAAACCACTACAAAGTGAAAAATAACTAATTTCGGAAGTCGGTGTCAAAAAACGAATATACAAAACCAAAGACACCGACTTCCGAAATTAGTTATTTTTCACTTTGTAGTGGTTTTTGGAAGTCGGTTGTTTTTTTTGTAAAAAAGTTTTTTGTATTGAATCTTTTACTCGGAAGTAGAAAAAATCAATAGTAATTTCCAGTAAAAAATTTAAGTTAACTAAATTCGTTTAATTACATCGCTTTAGTATACACTTCCATTGATGCTTTCTCAGCACTCTAGTCATCGTCCTATGCTTGGGTTGGCTTCCTGTTGGGTACAACTGAATATTAGTATTTTAAATGAAGCGTGTGAAGGTATCAGGGATGACGTTAATTAAACACCGTGCTTCGAGATAGACTGTCGTTTAATCCAATCTTCAAGTACCTCCCAATATTGACATTTATATAAAAATGAGTATACCTACAATCCCCTTCTTTAAAAATAAAATAATACACTTACAATTTCTCCTTGAAGAGAAACAGAGAAAATAAAAAACATGCAATTAGATCTACTTATAAATAATCCTGAAATTTACTATTATAAATTTACAGCTTTTCTTTTATAAGTAACCAACATTAATTTTAATTACTAAGTAAGTAACATTGTTATCTTATGCTTCTCAAACCAATTGTACAATGTTTATTAATGCTAATAATATCAATCATATCAAAACCAAAGTAATATTTTAAAAATTAAATTAATTATATAGGAAATTATATCTATTATTATATGAATTTGGAGACCTTTATACAGGAATATGTGGTTTACTAATACAATAAAATTACAAATATTGCAACTTTGATTGATATTGAAATTATTAATATATTCTTATAATACCTAATTAATATATGATATGAGATGATTAATTTGATTAATATATGATCATGTTTATTATTTAATTATAATATTTTCAAACGCAATTATTATTATTTATTTATTATTAACAACTAAGTAGTTTTTATACAGTTATTTCTTTTTACAGTTTAAGTTCAATATCTAAACTTATATTTTATACTTCAATGAATTACAATTATTAAAATTTCATATGCGTACTTACATTAAACAAAAAAAAAATCATACATATAATTTGTTCAAATACATACATGCGCGTGTGTTTGTTTACGTTTGGTCTGTGCCTGCGGAGAATCCCCACCGATCAGGAGGTCGTACTGTCCTGCCATAACGTGTACGATAAAAGTTATTAGAATTAGCCGGTTGTTGCGGCGCCGGCGCACTAGAGCTGAATGAGTCACTACTTGTGTTTGCATTCAAACCTGTGTCATAACCGATGTCATCATATCTACCATAAGTACAAAGATCTTGCCTGTATTCTGAATCCCTTATCAAATGTTTTCTATTTCGCCTCACTACCTTTCCATTATTCATTTTTACTAAGTAAGATCGTATTCCTGCCATTTTTATTATTGTCCCTGATGACCACGATTTACCCTTTCGTATTTTTACTTTTTGACCTACTTTTAGAGGACATAAGTTCCTGCTACCTTTATCATGATACATTTTTTGCATTACTTGACGTTTTTGGAGACTTTCTTTTACATGTTTATGGACTTTAGGAATAAAAAAATTTTGTGAACAGGGAACTATGCTTCTTAGTTTTCGATTATAGAGTAATTCAGCAGGAGATGGTATATTCTGACTTATTGGTGTATTTAAGAATTCCAACATTGCCAAATTAAAATCTTTATTTTCATATTTAGTTTTTCTCATAATATTTTTTATAGTTTGTATAGTACGTTCTACCTGCCCATTTGACTGTGGGAATTCTGGAGAACTTTTCATGTGCACAAATTTCCATTCATCAGCAAATTCTTTAAAATAGTTAGAGGAAAATTCCGGCCCATTATCAGAAACGACTGTTTCAGGTATACCCTGTCTACTGAAAATAGTTTTTAATTTACTTATTACATGTCCAGAAGTTAAGGAATTTAGTTTCTTTAACTCGACAAATTTGCTGAAATAATCTACTACTAACAAAAATGAATCTTTTCCCAAATGAAATAGGTCTATACCTATCTTACACCAAGGCCTATTTGGTATTTCGTGTGAGATTAGAGGTTCTTTAGTATTAGCTTTCCTGTAGGTTAAACAAGCCTGGCAGTTCGACAAATAATCTTGCAGTTGGGAGTTCATATTAGGCCAATACATGATTTCTCGGGCCCTTAGTTTACATTTTTCTATTCCCAAGTGACTGCTATGAATTTTTGCTATCATATCTCTACGCATTTGTTTTGGAATTATTACTCTGTTGCCTCTCCAAACTATACCAAAATCCACCGTTAATTCGTCCCTACAGCCCCAGTAGCAGTTTAAACTGCAATCTAATTCTTTCTTGTCATTGGGCCAACCAGACTTTATTATTTTAATTAATTTTTGTAATTCATTATCATCACTCGTGTGCTTTTGTATTTGTAATAAATGTGAATCAGTTAGTTCATTCGCTGACGTTATAGCACACACTTGCGCTTTCGCGTTGAGATTATCTCGCGGCGATGTTTGTACCGCCTGCCCCGGTGCTACTGCACGCGATAAGGTGTCGGCCAGGTATAGATACCTACCTGGCTTGTAAACAAGTTGAAATGTATATGGTTGTAGTCTCATCAACATTCGCTGTAAACGTGATGGCGCGCTCATTAAAGGTTTTTTAATAATGCTAACTAAAGGTTTATGATCAGTTTCAATTGTTATATTCGAGTGCCCATATATGTACATATAAAACCTTTCGCAGGCAAAAACACATGCAAACAATTCTTTTTCGATTTGTGCATACGCTTGTTCAGTTTTAGTCAATGATTTAGATGCATAACAGACAGGCAAACTATTTTGCATAAGACAAGCACCCAGTCCTGTTTTACTTGCATCCACAGAAATAACAATTGGTTTATTTATGTCAAAGTATTGTAATACTGGCGGACTAATTAAACAGTTTTTTATATTTTGAAAAGATTGTTCATGAACTGGGTCCCATTCCCATTGTATATCCTTCTTTAATAGCTCTCGAAGTTTATGCGTTTTTTCAGACAAATTTGGTACAAAATTATTTACATACGTAACGAGGCCCAGAAATCTTTCTAGATCTTTCGTGTTTTTTGGACTAGGCATTTCTTTTATAGCTATTAAATGTGAATCATCTGGCAGAATACCGTTTTGCATTATTTTGTGCCCTAGGTATTTAATTTCTTTTAAAGCTATTTTGCACTTAGATTTATTCAATTTGATATTTATTTTCCGACATCTGTCTAAAACTGCCCTTAATCTTTGATCATGAATTTCCTTTGTTGGTCCATGGATTAATAAATCATCCACAAATAACACTACCCCGTCCAAGTCATCAAACTGCTGATATAAGCGTTTATGAAAAATTTCAGAAGCTGAAGATATTCCATATGGCATCCTTAGAAATTTAAACCTACCAAAGATTGTATTAAATGTACATAGATCTGTGCTTTCTGGATTTAATTTAATTTGCCAAAATCCATGTTTGGCATCGAGTGTACTAAAATATTTAGCTCCTGCCAAACATGTTGATATTTCTTCAAAAGTAGGCAACTTAAAATGTTCCCTTTTTATTGATTTGTTAAGTTCACGAGGGTCTAAACATATTCGCAAGTCCCCATTTGGTTTTTTCACCACAGTTACATTATTGACCCAATCAGTGGGGCCTTCTACTTTAGCAATGATACCATCTTTCTGCATATCTTCTATTTTTTTTCTAAATTGTTCTCGTAAAGCTACAGGTAATTTCCTTGGGGGGTTGACGACCGGTTTTGCATCAGGTTTTAATGTAATTTTATAATCTCCTGGTAGACAACCTATTCCTTCAAAAATATCTGGATATTCTTGTAATATTTTGTTATTATCGTTCATTTTACTGATTGTCATTACTCTTTTAATTAAATTAAGCTCCTCACATGATCCTTTGCCTAAAATAGGAGGTGAATCCACATCTGTTACAATAAATTTTAAAAAGTAAGAAGTGTTTTTATATCCTACTTTTAAATAGCACTTCCCAATGACTGAGATACTATTCCCAGAGTAAGCTTTTAATTTAATGGAAGTCTTGTTCAAATCTTTTTCATTTATTTTTAATAAACTGAGAAAATTTTTAGGTATAATATTAACATCAGCTCCAGTGTCCAGCTTAAAATTAATAAAACTGTTACAAATTTTTAATTTGACTGTCCAATCACTACTAGCTTTATCAATTTGACAAATTACCTGATCAGTGGAGTCTCTTTCCACTGCATGTACACGACCCTTGCAGCTCCGTGCAAAATGATTCATGCGATTACACCGGTCACATCTTTGGCCATAAGCGGGACACCTGTTCTTCTCATGCACTGCACCACATTTGCCACACTGTCTCTGATATTTATTTTTGCCACGATACGAGTACTGGCTTGCGTTCTGGTTACGTAATTCCTGCGCGCCACCGCTGGCGTCGCCGCCTGCGCGGCCACCGGTCGCTCGCCCCGATGTTCCCGGGCGTGGACGAATACTATTTTCCTTAAATCGCCTATTGCGATTTACATAATTCACGTTGTGTTCACTGCTATGGCTTTCTTGTAACTGATGCACTCGATGTTCCTGACTTTCATTTTTTATACTCAGCGCTTGTTTTCTTGACATCTCAGCTAACCGACATATATCCAAAGCTTTATTTAAACTTACTTCTGGTTCCCGCAACAATCGCTCCGATAGGCCTATATCATTTATTCCACAGATTAATCTACTGCATATCAAATCATCCCTGAGTTCTTGAAATTCGCAATTTGCCGCCATTTTGTTAAGTTCAAATACGTATTGCTCGATTGACTCAAGTTCTTTTTGATCACGTTTAAAAAACTTATGCCGTTCAACTGCCAAATTCTTTTTAGGAATGAAATATTTATCGAACTGTGTGAATAACTCCTGTATATTTTTACTCTCCAGCTTAAATTGGTCATAAACTTCGCGGCATTTCTCACCGATAATATGCAATAAAATATTCACTTGTACTTTGTTGTCCTTCTTAGATAACTCGCACGCTTCATAATAAATTAAAAACGATTTTTTCCAGTTAATCCACTGGCGACTCAAATTTCCCGATGATATATTATCCATATTATTTTCAAAAATAAATGGTTGCGGCGGTTGTAAAACTGACTCCATTGTTGTACACTTACTATTGGATCGATGTTATCTTCACTATGCTGTATTTTTATCAATCACAACTCACTTCACGAGATTTTAATAGTCTTAATTTTATTTTATTGTAATAATTAACTACCGGCTGCGCCATGTGAAGGTATCAGGGATGACGTTAATTAAACACCGTGCTTCGAGATAGACTGTCGTTTAATCCAATCTTCAAGTACCTCCCAATATTGACATTTATATAAAAATGAGTATACCTACAAGGCCTATCTAAGTTGCGCAAACCATTTACTGAATAATACGATACCTATTTATATGTGTATTTCTTGGCCCTCTAGTAACCTCCATAAAAAGTAAATGTAGCAATGGTAGCTAAACAGTTCCCCTTTATTCATAAACGTTGCTTAAAATTAACTAGTGATTAGCGCCTGGTTAACCATACATTTTTGACGTTTGCACGTCACTTAACTTTAATCATTGTTTATGAATAAACCCTTTAAACACTATAGTGTTTATTCTTAAACGATTATTAAAGATAAGTGATGTTACAGCGCAAATGGTTAAACAATCACTAATTACTGGTTAACTTTAATTAACGTTTATGGATAGATGGGTTAGTATTTAAGAATGAAAGTATACAATTTTTTGGAAAAATCTGTTTCTCAAGATCGGGCGAGACCTGTGTCTACCAGCAGTGGTGAAGGCTCTGCCGGATTCCCATGACCCCACCACTACGGCGACGCCGGTATGCCGCTGGGGTTTTTAGTGGGTATACCGGGAGGCTAGCTCCCGGGAAGTTCCACATACCCCTCGGGGTTGCGTAATTGTCATTTTCCCCAGTGACATCAAAAAAAAGAAAGGTAAAGCAGACTCTGCAATCTTCTCTCGTCATCCACAAAAATCAACAGAATTGAAGAGTTGCTAAAAGCTATGGATGCGACTGGTCGCATCCGTAGCTTTTCAGCTTTGTAGTCTGGAGTCCGCTTTACCAGTCTAACTGCTAATTTTGGCTAAACTTCGATATTTTCCGTGAAGCGACTGCCGTCTGACCGCAGCATTGCAGTTAGACCAATTGTTGGATTTTTGAGGGCTTCAACAACCCGTAACGACTGCCACTAGATGTTCATATGGCAACCGGAACCAACGGCTTAACGTGCTTTCCGAGGCACGACCAGACCAGTGCAAATATTCATATTCATGCATACAAATATTTGCACTGTGCGGGGATCCGCGCCTCCTTACGCAACGGCCGCGTTCGCTACCGCTACGCCACGGAGGCTGTCGAAGCAGACACAATATAATTGGTAAAAATCTGTGTAGGTAGATGATGATAGATATAAGATATCTCATTAAATGACTGGTTAGTTCTGGTGGAACGATGTCCCTCTTTGACCAAATGCCTAGCTACGTCAATGGCTGAATTTTATCCGCTAAAATCGACCATAAGTCATGTAGAGCGGGGATTTTGCTCATAGTAACATTTGAACAGTCTAGCATGTTCAACTTGAAGGAAGATTATGTATACAGAATATTTACTATATATTGATTATATTAGTGAATTATTTCCTTTTTTTTTTACTAGCGGCCGCCCGCGTTTTCGTCCGCGTGGCGTTAGTTATTTGAACATTTTATTTTAACCCCAAAAAAGTCAATTTCTATAGATACATTATTACATTTCTCTTACTTCAAAAACATAGGACTTTCCTACAAACTTCCAAACCCTCATTTACCCCTATAAGGAAAATATTTTATTACCTTCCTGATTCCTGACTATCCAACGCAAAGAATTTTCCAAATCCGCCCAGCAGTTCCTGAGATTAGCGCGTTTAAACAAACTCTTCAGCTTTATATATTAGTATAGAGTATAGATCCTAATCCGGCAAGTTCTACAACTGCGCTAGGGTGACCGATATGCAAATCGGAAGCCATTTTTTATAATGATAAGCAATTTATAATCCATTTGGTTATATCATGCAATTATTTATTACATCTAGTTACCTACATACTAAACCGCGAAGGTAATTACGTAACACACTATCAGTAGCAATGGGTTTCATTTTGACAGTTCAACAACATTCATTGCGTTATTTACGTAGCGGTAGGTACCTACAACGCTGCATGCGAAAAACGCGTCATACTGACGCCACGCAAATCCTGCATCTCGCAAGCAGAGTTTACTGTACAACTACAACATTGCGCTAGTTAACTGTGCACCTCGCTCTGTGACGTTATTCGGACAGTACCGTATAAATAATTTCATATTTTTTTATGATAATAAAAGGTTGTTATGATGATAAAGCGTCATAATACTAGATCATTTTACTCGTGACGTTTTGCAATTCAGTTGATACATATGGACTGAAATATAATGTTGGTGCAACCAACAGGCTTCACTGATGCGTTGAAAATGTAAAAAACAAAATAAAATTTAATAAAAAAAAATTAACGAAGCACAAACTCCACAGAAACAGTAATAACAACAGAGAATTTAAACTGTATTTAGATCATTGTATCAAAGATGCTAACGCTACTCATCGCTTACGGCGAATCGAAGTGGGCTCGCATTCCAGCGAGGTGTATAGTTAACTCGCGCGAGTTATAGCAAGCATGTTCACGACATTAACCGGGGGCAAGTGCCGCCACACAATACCAGTCTGGTTGGAGGATCCTCCCTTTTCTATGGAGGATGAGTTACTTTACACCCTATTCCTCATACCCCCACAAGCAGATACTTCTTTGAACATATCATCATCATTTCAGCCGAAAGACGTCCACTGCTGGACATAGGCCTCCCCCAAGGATCTCCTCGCCAGTCCTGCGCCTCGCACATCTAGCGCATTTCCCGCGACCTTCACTAGGTCGTCGGCCTACCTTGTCGCGGGCCTACCCAGTACCCACGCTGCGTCTTCCGGTGCGTGGTCGTCACTCGAGAACCCGTCGGCCCCATCGGGCATCGGCCCTACGGGTAATGTGCCCGGCCCACTGCCACTTTAGTGTTGCATTTCATCGGGCTATGTCGGTTACTCTCGTTCTTCTGCGGTTCTCCTCTTTCCTGATTCGATCACACAATGAAACTCCGAGCACAGCCCTCTCCATTGCCCTTTAAGTGACCTTGAATCTTCTTATAAGGCCATTAGCGACCACGATTATTTGAACATATACAATATGTAAAATTAAAGCAATTCCTGAAAATATTTTGTTCAGAATCGTTTACTGAATCGGTTTATATCATTTTTAATATAGGTAATTTTTTATCCCAAATATAATTAAAACTACGGAAATTATTGTCATATTAACCCTGTTGATTGTACATACTATTAAAATCGCAGTTTTACTAATTGTATTCATACAAATTCAATACTTCAATACAAAATGAAGAAAACAAAACCTTATTCCAAGAATATTAAGGTCTTCGTTCTCCAAGAGTGTGTATAACTAATTTAATCAATAACAGTGCATATACACGTTAAATTAAAAAATTCAGTGTACCTATGTATAATGATTAAGTCATCATCATCTCAGCGTTAATCCCAGTCGCATCCGCAGCTTTTTCAGCTTTGGAATCTGGGGTTCGCTTTACCAGTCTAACTGCTGATTTTGGTTAAACTTCGATATTTTCCGTGAAGCGACTGCCGTCTGACTAGGGTTGTAACGGAGCTTCGCCTCCGCTTCCGTTACTGCGGAAGTTCCGCAAGAAATGTTATCTTCGCTTCCGCCTCCGCCTCCGCACAATTTTTGCGGAGTTATAACGGACGTTTATTTACGTATTTATAAAATAAATAACGCGCAAGCTGCGACGCTCGACAACCGTCCGGTCGTGTTGGAGCGCGAAATGATCAAGAATCGAATACGTGGTGCGAGAAGGGAATGCGGCAAATACAATGTTTTTCTTTAATTTTCATTACTAGAAGGTAATATTGTCTTACTAAGTGTACTACTATTAAAATACGTATTTAAAATAAAAAAATTATTTAAATTTTTCTATATCTACTTTCGCCTCAGCCTTCGTTAACCTCCGCATCCGCGGAGTTGAGACTCGTCGCTTCCGCATCCGCCTCCGCCTTCGCTAACAAAGCCTACGTTACAACCCTACGTTTGACCTCCACAAGCCGAAGGCGATATCTAAGCATTGCAGTTAGACCAATTGTTAGACTTTTGAGGGCTCCAACAACCAGTAACGACTGCCACTAGATGTTCGTATGGCAACCGGGACCAACGGCTTAACGTGCTTTCCGAGGTACGACCAGACTAGTGCAAATATTCATATTCATGCATACAAATATTTGCACTGTGCGGGGATCGAAACCGCGCCTCCTTGCGTAACGGCCGCGGTCGCTACTGCTATGCCACGGAGGCTGCCAATGTAAATTATGATTAAGTATAACATATTCTAATTAGGGTGCGCGAGAGTGTGCAAGAAGTATGCCTCAAAATGATTCCAATTGTTAATGTTTTACCCAATGAAGGTACAGTTAGGTTGTTATGTAGGTATTGATCTTTATTGATAAATTATTTATGTAAATACATTCCGTACTATGCAACTAGGTGAAATCGACCTAGAGTTCAATCAAATAATAAAATGCAATGCAGTTGATAAAATATTTCTTACGAATCTTTTTCAATGTTATGAATACAATTTGATTTTAAAATTGACTTTGATTTTTATGCCGCAGGAAATTGGGCTCAAAATAGCGATACATTTCCTCTTCCTAATGTAACAATTTTTTTTTTTTTAATATAGGTGTCAAAAATCATGAAGCTCAATGCATTATGAAACTGTCAGTCCTTTTGTTAGAAAAGGGTACAAGGTGTTTCAAGCTTTTTATTAATAAAAAATGCATGGTTCGATTTAAGTTTTTTTCGTTTAGGTATATCTTTATGCAATAGGTACAGACGGCAGCACATCTACTACAATCTGTCATATTTATTCAAGGATTTCAAACTTTAGCTACAAAAAAATTAAGGTTCAAGTTCCAGGAAAAATTTGACAGTTTCGGATAATTTTTTGACCTGCTTGCATGTGTAATACCCGTGCGCGATAAGTTGGGACCTGAGTGCGGTGACGTTGAGAGATGAGATAATGTAAATAATAGATAAAATAAATGTATAAAATTAAACATTGTATTTTTATTCATTACAAAACCATAGTCAACACTTTCGGTGATACATAATTAAATACCTAGGGTCCTATTTTATTCAAATAGTGTGCACTCAGGTCCCAACTTATCGCGCACGGGTAGTAGGTACCTTTTTTTTTTTTTTTTTCGGGGTGGAAATCCTCATAGGATGTCCGCCGCCCTAGGGTGGGCGACGGGGTCTGTCAGACTTTTACTGACTAAAACCACCCCGGTGTCTCTTCTGTCACGAGCGCGCGTAGGGCCGCGGGAGTCTAAATTCTTCCGCAGCCCCACACTCTCGTGCTGGCCCGGTCTGCCCGGGCCTCGTCTCCGGCACGGGGTAGTGGGGTGTTAAGCTACCCCGTGCATCGCCTCAGAGGCGCGCGCTGACACTCATGCGCGCCTCCGCCTCGGGGTCCATCGAATAGGGGGCGGGGACTTCCCCATGTCCCTCGCCCCTGGACCCATTCATGGGGGGCGGAAGAGGGCGTTATCCGCCCTTCTTCGGCGCCCGGTGCGTCTTCTGCGGCCCGGGAAGGGAGTTGAGATCTCCCTCTCCCGTTCCGCAGCTTCCTTCTGCGACATCACGTCCTCGCAGAAGGACACCACCGCGTCCCACGACTCTGCGCTGCCGGCCATCCTCCGCACTACTGCCGGCAGCGTCAGGTCGCCTCCTACTTCATTTGTGAGGACACGGCGCTGCTCCTCCCAAGCTACACACTCGGAGAGCGTGTGCTGCGCCGTGTCCTCCCCGCATTGGACGCAGTGGTGGCACCGAGCGTCCGGCTCCCTGCCTAGGCGACACAGGTACTTGCCGAAGCAGCCGTGCCCCGACAGCACCTGAGTCACCCTGAACGACAGGGAGCCGTGCCTTCTCCCGAGCCAGTCGTCGAGTACTGGCCGGATCGCCTCGACGGTAGCGAGGCCGGCGGTAGGGCGCATAAGCCTCTGCCGCCAGTCCGCCACCAGGACCTGACGGAGCTCCCCTCGGCGCAGCTCGATCTGCCGCTGCGCCGGACTGGAGCCCCGTGTCCGCTCTTCCTCGCGCCATCGGTACAATGACGCGAGTACTTTCGCCTCTAGGTCCCAGGGCGGGGATCCGGCCAGGACGCAAGCCGCCTCGTAGGAAATCGTGCGATACCCGCGGACGACCCTGACGGCCATCGCCCTCTGCGGCTTGCGCAGAATGGCGAGTGTTCCGGCCGTCAGGTCCATCGCCCACACAGGGGCCCCATACAGGGCCATGGACCGCACGATTCCCACGTATAACCGCCTACAGGCGGCGCTCGGGCCCCCCATGTTGGGAAGCAACGTTGACAGCGCGCCCGCTGCACCCATCAGCTTGGGCGCCAGCCGCCGGAAGTGGGGTCCGAATTCCCATCGGCTGTCGAGCACCAATCCCAGATACTTCATGGTGGACTCGACAGCTATCCGGGCACCACTTACCACGATATGTGATCCCGGCGCCGGCGCACGCCGGGGGCCATGGAATACCATGGCCTCCGACTTGTCAAGGGCCACCTCCAGGCCCAGGCGCACGGGTAGTAGGTACCTAAATCATATTTTATTTAGGTTTTTTTTTATAAATTACAAACTAGCGCTTAACCGCAATCCCGCCTGATAGTAAGCAGTGATGCAATCGCTGATGGTAAAGCGCACTAATCTATTAAGAGCCGCTGGCAAATTGTTCCAGTCCCTCGATGTACGCGGTATAAAAGAGGAGGCGAAACGCTTCGTCCGGATCGCAGTGGTGTCAACAACGTAAGGGTGGAAACCCGCCGTACGACGGGTCCTCCGATGTTGAAACGGAGATGGGGGAATTCAATCATGCAATTCCCTCGCCCACTTACCAAAATACATCCTATAGAACACTGAAAGGCTGGCTACTGTACGCCTGTGCTCTAGGCTTTAGAGACTGTCAGCCTTGTTTTTGTGTAAGTGAGATCACCATTCAATCAAAGCAACCGCACTGACTAGACAACCCAAAATTCTTTGGACTCCACCATGATATTTTAGCGAGTTGACATGATACTCTTTGCAGAGAAGGTTGTTCGTGGTCTAACATACCTACATATACAACGTGTAACGGAGCGGGTATGTACATATCCAGGGCACGAGTTCTTTGGATGTTATCACCACAGAGTACTTTTTATTATATGGAAAGTATCTGCCATAAAAGCAATCTTATTTTTTATTTCTTATGATTGGTGGAGGGGGGTATTTTCTATTTCTGTTTTCTGGATTTCTTTATTTAATTTAAATGTTTTTAGGTATTTATTTGAGTATTCATATTTTCTAACTTATTTGTTTACTAGCTTTCCGCCCGCGGCTTCGCTCGCGTGAAGTTCGGTTATATCGCGCTTTTTAGATTTCCCTCGGGAACATCATATTTTTCCGGGATAAAAGTTCTTTCTCAGGGTCCAAAGAATGTCTGTGCCAAATTTCATCAAAATCGGTTGAGAGGTTTAAGCGGGAAAGCGTAACAGACAGACAGATAGACAGACAGACAGACAGACAGACAGACAGACAGACCGACAGACAAACAGACAGAGTTACTTTCGCATTTATAATATTAGTATGGATAAAATGAATGTAAATTGAATACTTATTTTATTATTTGAATAATTTACAATGTAAGTATTTAACATATATACACACACACATTTATGCATGTCACAACATTTTTTATGTCACTATGTTTAAGTTTTTCTATCATTTGGATTATTATTATTATCTAAATATGTCATTTATATTTTTGCGGAGTGTGTTTTTGAAATTCTAGCGTATGGCACTCGTGGGTTGCAGCTGAAAATCAGCGTCAGATGGCACATCTTGTGTTGTCATCTGACATTATGCTGAGCTGAGGCCCTTTTGGCATTATAAGCTAAGTTTTTATATGTATGTATTTTGCTTTAATGTCAATAAACGCATTTTTTTTTCTTTCTTTCTAGTAGCAAGGAATCATTCTTCCTCAAAATTTCCGAATATGTAGAGATAGAATTAAAAATGCCCCTTTCAATCCAATATCATTTGATATCTTAATAAATGCCCTGCCCTTTGTAGACATCCCTTAGATTTTGCATATTGATGTCTACTAACACGACTAGACAAACAAATCTATTAATAGCACTAAATCTACCATAAAACGTTGATAATGTTCCAACGGTCTTCTCACAAAAACACAACTTACAGTCCAAACAATAGAATTTATATTCGAATGTCACAATGCTCTACACCGGAACAAAAGTTCAGTAATAATCGATTGGACTCAAACCTGCGGCTATCCTAGTACTTTCACTGATGGTCCCAATAGCAGAGCAGGTCGGAGCACTTCCTGAGACGTATCTACTGGCGACTACTGGTCACGATCTAACTATTCAGGTACCTAATTGTCACAATTCTAGTATACTTAGCTACCAACTACTTAATTCCTTGGACTATTCAATGATCGCATTCGATGAATGAGAATACAATAGAATATAATAAAAAAAAATGTAGGTACCTTATGTAATTAACGCATACCCTCAAACACCCCAATTAGAATATTATGTTATAATCAATGTATATGCATTATTATTTATTAAATTAGTTATACCAATTCTTAGAGAACGAAGATCTTAACCTTCTTGAAATAAGGTTTAAGGTGTTTTTTCTTTATTTTTGTATATGAATACACGTGGACAAATGATATTGTTACCTAAGTCTTCCTCATGAAACGGAGGCCCTTCAATAAAAATAATGTCTAGGTACTGTGCTGCCCATCAACCAATATCTGACTCTGCAAAATACATCGACCTTATTGTCCATGGATAGCCAGTTTCACCGCCTTCGAACAGAATGAAAGCCTACCGGGGTAGCAAGTTTGTTCGAATTAAAGGTCCCCCGCTCCGGCCCACTCACTCCGCGGTTTAGGCAGAGAAATACTCAAGTGGCAGGCGGCCGGAAGGAGCGCGAGCGGCACGCTGATTTTTTCTGGTGTTTAATTTTGAATAAATTGTGATATCTCCTGAAAGAAACAACCAATTCCAAAAATTCAAAAAGAACTACCTTTGATATGACGTAGTTTATTTGGATAAGGATTAATAATAAGGAACAAATAGTGGGCTCTGATTTCGACTGGCATGTTAATTAACTTTCAAACATAAAAAAGTAGTCATAATGAAGAAACTATAGTAGGTAGACATATGGTGTCGCAGTCTTTTTTGTAGACATTTTTAAGGTCTACAATACTGTAGTACATTATATTGATCTATCTCATAGGGTTCAGCCAGCCAGCCGGGTTTATTGTGTTATAAACCTCAAAAAATATCAGTGTTCCTCTTATACAATATGTTAAGAAAACCCTGTCCGACCCGTAAGGATAGTAAAGGTTAGGTAAACATATGACCAAATAAAATATGAAATTTTACATAATCATCATAGTAACAATACTATTGAATTTTCAAATAATCTTTTTTCCCCGCGAATGAATTCCAACTTCCCCAAAATTTGGTAATTTTTAAAAAGTGACAACATTATTTTTGACGGTATAATTCTGAGCGAATAGTGATGCGACCGCGTGCCGCGTGCCCTTCCCCTCTTCGCCCGCGTGCCGCGTGCCCTGCCCCTCTTCTCCCGCGCCTCTATGATCTACAGCACATGTTTTAAGTTACCTCTTGTTAAGAAATAATATTTATTTTTTTAGGGTTTTTTTTTTTTAAGCTTAGCCCAGTTTTGTAGGCTTTAGTAGAATCAGTTATCGATAACTAACAACACCTTCACGGATCGGACAGGGTTTTCTTTACATATTGTATATTATGCATGTTATATACATAAAAACCTTCCTCTTGAATCACTATCTATTAAAAAACCCTATCAAAATCCGTTCCGTAGTTTTAAAGATTGAATCATATAAAGCGACTTAAGGAAAGTAAAAGTGACTTTGTTTTATAATATTGTTACGAATGGACCTTATGTCGATGGCATAAGGTTCAATATCGCGTGACATGCAGTGTGTCACTTTTAAGCCCTATTTTTCCTATATCTAGACATTTTCTAGGTACAATAATAAAACGCATTGCTAGACTTAGGACGGCCTATCGAATGGTACAGGTCTCAACAGTTTTGTCAACAAAGTGTCGACATCGAAATTTCTAGAAACCCGTTTCCGGGAATTACCGTAGGTACTTTCGAGTGACCTCGAAGTTATGTGCTATTATTATTACGTCTGGAGGAATCTGGAATGTTCGATCAGCTGGGCTATATAAGGCGCCGCGACGCCAGCGCACAGTCAGTCTACACTCGACTAGCGATACGAAAACAGCGACAGTTAAGAAGCGATCTTAAAGAAAACCTACTGCGACAATTATAACGAGAACTTCGAGTACTACGTGGAGTAACATCTGTACTGTTATTGTGTGTTTACAACACGGACTTCGTGGACGTAAGGGAAGACTTCGGTGCAACGTCAGCGACATTCTACTTGTCATTGCCTACAATCGACTGTACCTTCGTTGCCAATAAACTTCGTAACCCTTAACCGGCGTTTAAGTACCCCTAGCCCGTAACAATTGGTGTCAGAAGTGGCATGCCGGTCACGCCAAGGGAAGACGAAAGAGTTCGCACGCGACGACAAGCAGCGATGGATTTGGCGCGTCAAGAGGAAGAATCCGTTGGCATCCCCGCACCCGGAGTAGATGCGGCCGTCGTAACACCGACGAATGTGAGTGCGTCTACTACCACCACTATTCTCGGAAGCAGTGGATGCGATTTATCGGCGTTGCTGGCCCATTTGACGGTGCAAATAAAAAGTATGGCAGAGTCCCAGGCAGCAACCCAGGCACAGATTAAAAGTGTGGCAGAATCCCAGGCAAAATCCCAGGTAGAAATCCAGGCACAAATACAACATTCTCAGGCAAAATCCCAAGCAGAAATCCAGGCACAAATACAACAATCTCAGGCAATCTCCCAGGCAGAAATCCAAGCACAAATCATTAAAAGTGTAGCAGAATCCCAGGCAAAATCCCAGCAATTAGTATTAGAACTTAATGAAAAGTGGGAGACAACTAAGGAAGAGGTCAACGAGCTTAAAATAAAAACAGCACAACAAGATGCCCGCATGGACCAGCAAGAAGCTCGTATAGAAAAACTAGACAATACCATCATGGAGTTTGGAAAAGAAATAGACCGAGTACAAAAAGGAGTTATTAAAGGCGTGGTACCCGTACCCAGTGCTTTGCCGACTTTCAAGGTACCTCATTTTGACGGAACAACGTCATGGGTGGCCTTCCGCCTTCAATTTGAAAAGGTCGCAAAAGGCAACAACTGGGACGACGATCAAGCTCTAACAGCCCTTATGCTTGCGTTGCGTGGTGATGCCGTACGAATCCTCGAGAATATTTCCGGCGATTACAATACCCTAGCCTGTCTGTTAGAAGCGCTGGAGACTAGATATGGAGAGAAACACCTGGAACACGTCTACAGGGCTCAACTCCGCGAACGCACACAGAAGAGCAGCGAGGGTTTGCTACAATGGGCCACGGAATTAGAACGTATGGTTCGGAAGGCGTATGCATCAACACCGGGATTGATTGGCGCTACTACTCTGCGATTATTTACTGATGGGATTCGAGATGCAGAAGTCAGGGCTGCTGTACGTCTGGGTCACCATCAGACCCTGAAGGCAGCTTTGACGCATGCTCTGGAGGCGGAAGCTGTACTTCAAGATGGCCCACAACCCGAGCGTATTCGAGAAGTGACCACACAAATAAAAGCTCGAAGAGGACCAAGTTGCTATGAGTGCGGCGAAAAGGGGCACATTCGAATTGATTGTCCCAGGAAGGCTTAGGGAAGAAGAACTTCTTGGTCACGTGAGGAGGCCGCGGTGATGGCGTGGCGCAAGCGCGATGCGAAGGTCGAGCCCGAGCGCGCGTGCGAGCGAGTCGAGTGGCGCGAGCGGAGCGATCGGAGCGGGCACCGCGAGCGACCCGCTGAACGAGAGCGGGAACGCGTCAAGGACCTGGAGTGAGACCGCGACCGGGAACGCGAACGTCCCGGCAAGCGAGAACACGAGCGCGAGCGGTCGCGCGGAAGGTTGTGGAGTGACGCAGACGCAAGGCGAGACAAGGAAGTCGAGGACGAGGCGCGTAAGAAGAAGCGCCTCGAGAAAAAGGCAAGACAAAAGGACCGCCGTCGCCAGGTTACTTCAGGAAGTAAGGGCCGACATTGTGACAAACAGGAAAAGAAAGAGAACGTAAGGATTATCCAGGTAAACGCTTTGGACAAAGACTGGGATAATCAATCATTGGAAGACGCACAAAAGGAAGATAGTGACTTGAAGACAGTAATAGAATGGAAACAACGTGGCCAGAGGCCCGCTTGGAGTGAAATATCAGCGCTTAGCCCAACAGTAAAAAGTTACTGGGCTCAATGGGACAGCCTGATAATTGATAACGGAGTCCTCAAGAGGAAATGGGAATCACCCAGTGGACAGGAGGTCGCCTTACAGATAGTTGTCCCCTGCGATAAAGTCGCGTCAGTACTACGACAGGTGCACGACGGAGTATCCGGAGGACATCTAGGAGTAAAGAAAACCCTGGAGAAGGTGAAAAAAAGATTCTATTGGGTGCATTGCCGCGAAGACGTAGAGGACTGGTGTAGAAAATGCGTAGCTTGCTCCTCAGTAAAGGGACCGCATACGAGAGCCAGAGGTCGGCTGAAAGTGTACAATGTTGGTGCACCATGGGAAAGAGTTGCTGTCGATATAGCTGGGCCATTCCCTGTTACTGAAGAAGGGAATAGGTATATCATCGTCATGCAAGACTATTTCAGCAAATGGCCAGAAGCTTTTGCAGTACCTAACCAGGAAGCTCATACAGTCGCCAAAAAGCTAGTTCACGAGGTGTTCTGTCGATTTGGCGTTCCCTTGGAGTTACACTCTGACCAGGGTAGAAACTTCGAGTCTTCACTATTTCAAGAGGTTTGCCAACTACTCGGGATACATAAGACTCGTACAACACCGTATCACCCACAGTCAGATGGAATGGTCGAAAGATTCAATCAGACGTTGGAGAATCATTTGGCCAAAGTAGTGGAAGAACATCAAAGGGATTGGGACCAATACATTCCACTCTTTTTAATGTCATACCGCTCAGCAACACATGACAGCACAAATTGCACACCGGCGAAAGTCAACTTCGGCCGAGAAATTAGACTACCCATAGATGCACTAACCGGAACACCTCCCGATACTCCTATCCTAGCCGTCGACTATGTGGCCGACCTGCGGCGTAAATTAGATGGAATACATGAGCTAGTGAGAGAGAATGGTCTGAAAACCAGTGAGAAGATGAAGATCCGATACGACCGCAAAGCTAACGTACCCGGATTTGAAGAGGGAACTTTGGTATGGTTACATAATCCCATAAGGAGAAAAGGAAAGAGTCCGAAATTTCAAGCCAAATGGGAGGGTCCGTACACGATAGTAACCAGGATAAACGATGTCATCTACCGGATTAAGAAAGGACCTAGAGGGAAGCTGAAGATCATACACGTAGACCGCCTAGCTCGCTATTATGGATCAAATCATGCTCGGGACGAGCATGACTAAGAAGGGGGCAATGTTACGAATGGACCTTATGTCGATGGCATAAGGTTCAATATCGCGTGACATGCAGTGTGTCACTTTTAAGCCCTATTTTTCCTAGATCTAGACATTTTCTAGGTACAATAATAAAACGCATTGCTAGACTTAGGACGGCCTATCGAATGGTACAGGTCTCAACAGTTTTGTCAACAAAGTGTCGACATCGAAATTTCTAGAAACCCGTTTCCGGGAATTACCGTAGGTACTTCCGAGTGACCTCGAAGTTATGTGCTATTATTATTACGTCTGGAGGAATCTGGAATGTTCGATCAGCTGGGCTATATAAGGCGCCGCGACGCCAGCGCACAGTCAGTCTACACTCGACTAGCGATACGAAAACAGCGACAGTTAAGAAGCGATCTTAAAGAAAACCTACTGCGACAATTATAACGAGAACTTCGAGTACTACGTGGAGTAACATCTGTACTGTTATTGTGTGTTTACAACACGGACGGAAGGACGGAAGACTTCGGTGCAACATCAGCGACATTCTACTTGTCATTGCCTACAATCGACTGTACCTTCGTTGCCAATAAACTTCGTAACCCCTAACCGGCGTTTAAGTACCCCTAGCCCGTAACAATATGTAGTGACTAGTAAAACTGCGATTTTAAATGTCTGTACAAACAACAGGGTTAGACAATAATTTCCGTACTTTTAATTATTATTGGGGTAAAAAAATTACTTAGATTAAAAATGATATACATAGACCGATTTAGTAGTACCTATACGATTCTGAACAACTATTTTCAGGAGGTGCGTTAATTAATTTACATATTATTGTATAATTGTTTATTTTGTACAATGCATAAAAAATAAAATCAAAATTGTTTATTTCAAATTAACCAGCAGTTGGTGCTTTTGAATAGTCAATGTCGGTCAGTCCAAGAAAAGTGAAGCTAAATTGCACGTTCCAAAGCGTAGATATAGAGCTTTAAGGAGAAGAACGTGCAAGAAACTCCATGGACACTCTTTTATAATCATAATATGGATTACATGTCTTCGTTACATATTTCTGTTGCTTCTATCATATATGTACGCTGTTTGCATATATGTTACGCTCTTTATGTTTGGAGGCTTTTATTTAAGTAGATAATAAGTTTTTAGTTACTTAGGTACAGATGACAGCACATCAAGCTATTACAATCTGTCAGATTTCTTTATCCGATTTTTAACTTTATCTATAAAGCATTGCTACTCAAGTTTGATTGGGAATATTTGACAGTTTGGGGTAGCTTGACCTGCTGTCGTCCGTACCATTTGAAGCCACTTTTGACAAAAATGCTTTAACTTAAACACACCAAGTGTTCACATAGCTAGTCTAGTCATCTTAGATATTAGGCCAAGCGACTTACTTTATGTTATACGCATGTTATTGTTTTATATTGTACCTAAGGTTGCATAATTCTAAATATTTAATTTGCTACTACGTACAAAACTAGCCAGGTGAAATGAAAAGGTTCAATAGAACATATTTAAGTTATGTGCTGCTTGTCATTAATTGTATAAATATATTAAAAGACTATTAAAAAAAATGTATCTACCTAATTTATAAATATCTGAAGTTATTCTAAGTACCTAGTAGAAAAGAAACTTCTTTTGTCGGTGAAGTCGACAACCACACTAATCATAATATTGAACTTGACTCCCATATTTTACATTTATATTTTATTTTATTGATGGGTGGACAACAGCAGGTCAAGCTACCCGAAACTGTCAAATATTTTCAATCTACCTTGAGGTTTATTGCTTTAGCGATAAAGATGAAAATCTAATAAAGAAATCTGTTACCGATTGTAGTAGCTTGATTGATGTGCTGTCGTCTGTTCAATACGGCGGAGAGATAGAGATAAAGGATGACAAAGAAAAAACCCTAGCGAGTAAATTAATAATGACCCCAGAAATACAAATCGGTAAACCAAACTCCTAAATAATTTTGATAGCAATAAATAGCAGAGCTGCGAAAATGCAATTTGTCGTCCTCCGTAGCGCAGCAGTCAACACGCCTGCCTGCGACGTGGAGGCCCCGGGTTCGATCCCCGGTCAGGTCATGATGGAAAACGATCTGTTCCTGGTTGGCCTGGGTCTTGGATATTTGTGTGTTTTCCATAATGGACGCTCTCAGTGTACAATATATTTCTGCATCGTTCTCACATGATTGATTTCAACATGAATGATGTAATCTAATAGCTTGAAAATTTAAAAGAGTGTCCATGGAGTTTCTTGCCCGTTCTTCTCTATAGGTACCTACTCTTTGGAATGGGCGACTAGCTTCATCTTACTGACTGGCCGACCTTCTGACAATTCAAAAGTGCATGTAACTGGTTTATTTGAAATAAATGCTTTGATTTTGTTTTTTTTTTTTTTTTTATATAACCTTCTCAGTCGACATTCTGCTACACTGCAAAATGTAGTGTGCACTTAATTGCCAAAAAACCTCGTGCGATTATAGCGCACAAAAAGTACCGAATCTAGCCGAGCGTTTTAACGCCTGCGCTCGGCTGTAATCGGTAATCTTCGGTAGGGAGTTGCTAGCTGTCACACAGGCAATTGAAGGAAGACGGGTGGATTTTAGTCAGTAAAAGTCTGACACGCCCTTCCGCTCCGCCCAGAGCAGGAGAGGTCATCTGATGATTCTGAGGTTACGAGCGATTTTATTTCACGATTTGACCCTAAAAATCTGACTTACCCCTCCCTAGGCCTGACTAGGACCCGCTAACTAGAAGTTGTAATCATTCAACAGGTATCTTTCATATTGCTGTAATGAAACTTCAACTCTACGTAAATACATTCACAAAACTGTTGTAGACATACAGCGCCGCAGCTGTACCGCCATATTATTTACCCTTGGATTTATGTGGAACCTTCATAATTATGGCCCCATATTGGCAGCAGTATTGAAGTCTTAATAGCAGGAAAAAATGTTGCCATGTGAAAAAACTCTTAACTTTTATTGAAGCTGTTCATTTCATCTTAAAAGGAATTGCAATTCAGCTATTCAACTATGCATAGCCAAATCTGAATCCCTTTCAGGATAGTACAAATATGAGCTACTAGCTTTCCGCCCGCATGGAATTCGGTTGTATGGCGCGTTTTAGATTTCCCTCGGGAATATCAATAAAAGGTAGCCTATGTCCTTTCTCAGGGTCTAAAGATTGTCTGTGCCAAATTTCATCCAAATTGGTTAAGAGGTTAAAGCGGGAAAGTGTCACAGATAGGCAGAGTTACTTTCGCATTTATAATATTAGTATGGATTTCTGCAGAATAAAAAGACTTAAAACATAATAACTTATATATTTTAAAATAAAAAATTATTTACTTTTATTAAAACATAACAATAATAAGAAATTGAGTGGACACCAAGCCTTAAAAGTCAAATTTTGCCAACCTTCAATGAGGGCTTGGTGTCAAATGGATCATTGTCTTCAAATGGGTCCAGGAAAACAATGCAAGAATTTTTGGCTGGACTCCAGTGCAACAGCTAATAATGGCAAGGGCACAGCAATCATCTCGGTGTACCCTGAAGAGCAGACATAGCGGTAACTTTCTCTCCAATCTCAGTAAGTAACTGAGCTGATTTCTGTATGTTCTCAAACTGGTAGCCCATGTGGACTGCAATCAGCTGCATCTTCTTCAGATTCTCTTCACTACTCTCTATTTGATGCTCAGTTGATGCCATGTCTCTGGCTGCTTTTGATAGTAGCTGAAAAAATACAATAATTAGGGCTACTTGAGACCATAGACTAGTACATCAATGCAAGGAGTTAAGTTGCCTTGTAATAAGACTATGGGTACTGAAGTTTCAAATAATGAGGAAAAGTTTAAAAAAAATTAAGTAGTATGCAATTACATAAATTAAAAAGAGCGCTTTTTAATTCTCTAAGCTCATAACAATCTTGTTGCAAATGTTCTTGTGAACAATAATGGCTTATGCAGGGAAAGTCAGGATAAGGTTGACATTAATTATTTCGTTATCGATAACTATAGATGTAAAACTACTTGCTCTAAATTGCGGGAATAATATCGATACCGGAAATTTCAATTGTCGTAAAGGACATTTTACCGAAAATGAGTTATATACATATTTGGAATCAGCGTCGCAAGCTCTATCGATTGGTAGTTTAAAAAAAATTCTATCTTTAAAAAAAAGTCCCTCACGACCTGGCTTTCCAACATCTCTAGTGCGATTATTTTTACTATTTGGGACGTATCGTAAAAATATTTATCAATATGGGGCGTAAAGTCATGTTTCAATTATTTTAGAGGTCGTAAATCCTAATTTTTTTACGTTCATTTTAATTTTTTATACGACTACTATACTCAATAGTTAGTTTTACACATTTAACAGTCAAATAATTACCACTCCAACTTATTTGTCCATTTGTTGACTAACATAGAAGAAAAATTATGTTTTAGGTACCGAAATTTGCAATTGTTGCCCAATGGTTAGAATATTATTTAACCATTGAAGTTAACTACGGATCAAAAAACGAGCCTAAATTTCATAATAATAACAGACTGAAAATACTGGTCATTTAATTAATAATTTAGAATGTAAATTTTTTGAGTTATAATCTCTTGAGGGCAAATATTAATATCATTTTGGTTATTTTAACTTTATTATTATGTTCAAGTCTGTTCTGTTGTTTGAGTATTGAGTTTCATTAATAATTGTTAAACAATAGTAACTTGTTTACTGTTTATTAAAAATAAACAGTATGTTTATCATTTATTACTAATATAAAATTTAAAAAGCTAAAGTCGCTTTACATTTATTTTTTTCCATCAGGTATTTTGTTTTTTATAGTAATATGTTTATTTTTGACTTTTGTTTTATTAATGAATGATTTCTCCAATTAAGCTAAGACTGTTCTAATAATTATTGTTTGAGTTTCGATAACAACAATTTAAAAAATTGGTAAATAGGTAAGTTTATTCGTTGATTACTCTAAAACTGAGTTGTTTTTAGCAGCACAACAATTACTGGTGATTAAAAAGTTGCATTAAATTTCATTTAAATATTGAGTTCCTATTAGAGTAACTATTGTAATACTTTACTATTTATTTGAATAATGAATAAAACATAATAAAAATACATTTTGGTTCACTTGATTGTACTAGGTACCTATTGTAGGTATTTCTATTTAGAGCTTTCGGTTTTTTGTTCCTTTTACCACCTTAGTTTTTGATTTAATTGACTTATACTACCCACTGATAATCAAAAATAGTCCTTTACGACATATCTGACTTTATCAATATCAATTTTTCGTGGCTGTAAAGTACTTTATAACTCGCGCAGTTAAAGAAAAGATCTGAAAATGGCGGCGGCTACTTATGGTACGGTTTACAAAACAAGTTTGGTTCTATGGGTCGTTACGCCTTTTTCAAGAAACGTAACATAACCAGTTACTTGGTCGAATAAAAAGAGATATTTTTGTAGCTAGTTATTTTCATTCGACTACTGTGATTGTTTACATAATTATACCTCCACCAACTATACAGTTACTCACGAAACGAAACTAAATTAAATCACTTTCTTGAGTGTGTTGTTATACAGTTAATTATTTTTTTTAGCTAATATTCTATTATATAATTGTAATATAGTTTGTCAAATATTATATAATTATATTACTAATATTAAATTATTCTTTTAGCCAATAATAGTAAAAATAATATTACTAAGTAAGGAGCAAAAGTACATAAAATACTGGATTTTAAAATTTGTCTTTATTAATTATAAAAATACCTGATAAAATATCTGAGAAAAAGGTTTTATAAACCGCTTGGCCCAGCAATATCTGGATCATCTGAACCCATTATTGGTTCAATCCCCTCCATCAATTCGTTATAATCATCCATGGACTGGTCACTTTCACAGTCTTGGTCGTCACATTCGTCACTTTCATCTTCGGTGTCGCTATTCATGCCCACACTGATAATGAAATCCTCTAGTTCACTCTCCCTGCCTACATCGCGATTCCAGTATGCTTCTTCGACTTTCTTTATGTGATTTATTTGTTTCTTCCATTCGTCTTGTGTAATTGAAGCTATGGCCTCTTTTGTCAAGTCCTCAATTTTATTTTCGTGTTGCTCCACATTTTTATCTGCGACCCGTTGTTTTATTAAATTCCAAACATGTTCTATGGGGTTCAGGTCGCAGTTGTAAGGAGGGAGTCTGAGAACTTCATGGCCATGCTCACGTAGAAGTTCGTCTACCACATACTTTTTTTCGGGGCGATGGTGTTTTAGATGCACGAGCAGCTCTGCTTTAGTCCAGTCTTCTTCGAATGCCACACCGTGCTCGTGCATCCATTTCTTTATATCCGCTTTGCGGGTTGCAGTCGTTGGCGCTTTATCCAACTGCATGCTGTGGTAAGATGCATTATCCATGACGAGAATGGAGTTTTGAGGCAGATTTGGTATAAGTTTTTCGTTCAAATATTTTGTAAAGTTATTACCATCCATCTCGTCATGGTAGTCGCCTTTTTTTGATTTTGCTTTGAATAATAATCCTGCACCCTCCACAAACCCATCCTCTGAGCCGGCATGAACCATCACCCACCTTTGTCCAGGACTATCATTTTTTCGAATGCCTTCGTTGGTGGATGACTGCTAGCACTTGCTGACAGTATAATGAGCATGGATCCACGACTCATCCATGTATACAACTTTCTTTTTTTCCGCACCCATGGCATCATTTTGTCGGAGGCGGCGTAAATATTTCACTCGCCAGGCTTTTATATTATCGCGCTCTATGAGCACCATTCGGTTCTGGCGACATTTTTTAAATCGAAATCCGAGCTTTTCTTTTAAAATCTTTCTTAACGTCGTTTTGGAGCCTGTATAGTTTAAATCAGCTTTTGCTGATGCCATAATCTTGTTCAGCGTAGGTACCTCCTTTCGAACGTCATATATTGAGGCCACAATATTTCTAATGGCACATAAACTGAAGTTATCCATGGGGACACGCGTATTGTTTTTGCCTTTTCTACCCTTACTCGGCGTACGGATTTTAGTGTTGGTTTGTTTTGCAAGTTTACCTGAAATAATAGTAAAATATTATAATAGAATAGTAATATGATGGCTTTATTTTAATTAGGGTTTTTATGAA
The DNA here is from genome assembly GCA_017933935.1 of Sesamia nonagrioides. NCBI lineage: Eukaryota > Metazoa > Arthropoda > Insecta > Lepidoptera > Noctuidae > Sesamia > Sesamia nonagrioides. The sequence goes on along the minus strand of JADWQK010002280.1, from coordinate 5,402,623 downwards.
CTGAAACATGCTAAAATATGCTGGACGCTCTTTTATAGCGTGAAGTCATTAAAATATACCTTTCTCTGCACGTGGGTACTATAGAGTCCAGAGATTATTAGGTTAGAAGAATAAATTACTATGATAATGCACCTTGGGTACTGAGTCGCCCAGGCTATCAATATGATGAAAGGTCGATTTTTGTTTGCGTTATCCTAAGTTTATTTAAGTTTTGATGACAATAAGCATGCTATCCGAGTTTCTTGGATACTTTTAGTATCAGTTTAATAGTATGTTTTAGTATGGAAGTTAACTTCAAAGAACTTAACACTTTATAGAAGTTAACTTAACTTTGTTACTAATAACAGCGAAGCAAAAACAAAAAATGTCACATCTGGGTGATATAGATGGTAAATTTAACTGAAAAAACATATTATAGACAGAACAGAGCTAAGCACAAACTGATAGTTTATTGGTAATTACCTTCTCTCTTAATTTTCGATATAGTAGACATCGATAAATTAGTCGCCATCGCTGCGCGTGCAGCGCTGTACTTGAGCGGATGGTAGCGCTCCAAGTTCTTCTCTTCTTCAAAGTATTTTATCACGTTGTAAACAATTTCACGCGCATCACTGTGTAGAATCTTTCCACGTTTTCGTGAAGCCATTGTTCAATCACAAACCAAATGATAAAATAATAAAATGTCAACGTTAGTACTAAAAACTTAACAAAAATAAATAACAATCAAACGTAACGCAAACAAATAACAATTAAACTCAACAAAAACAATAATATCAACAAAATAACAGAGACTTTAGCGGAACGAAAGTAACGATAACTCGGAGTGCGTCAAAGTAGCTTGGAAAGCGAATCCTGACTGATTGTTATTTTTTTGCAGCTCTTACTTCACTGTGTGAGTATAGACAGCGATAGAGAGTGAGCGAGAACGCATGCGCGCGGACGCCATTTACAGATCTTTTCTTTAAGTGCCCAAGTTATAGTTGAATTTTTTTGGGCTGTAAAGGACTCTCATTTTGGTAATTAATTAAGTTTGGTTTATTTTGTTAATTTATATGGATAGCACACGAAAAAATAGTTAGGGTTTCTTTTGACATCATGAATATAGCACTTTGTTTGAAAAAGCTACAAGAAAAAAACAATTAATTTTTTTTGTTTTTCGGCTATACTGTAAACTCGTGTTTTGTCCTTTACGACAATTGAAATTTCCGGTATCGATATGATAAGCTACTTCTGATGTATGCATAAATAAGTATGGATAGCTAATCTATAGGAACACATAGTACCTCATTTGACTTGGATCCTCTTTGTATTTGTCTCGCCAGAGACGAGATATTGTTCATATTGACTTGAACTCTTTCTGCTAACCGCTGTTTTGATTCAGCGAACAATGACCGGGCACTGCTCGATGACGCCGAAGTCATGGCGTGGTCACTGTAAATTTACCTCTTAGTATTACGCCGCTATTGGTGCTCAATCAAGCATTGAGAAAATAGTTTAACAAAACTTTTCATTTGGCAAATAAACAATCGACCACGAAACCAACACGAAAACCGAATTGTCAATGTCAAATATTTTCTATGACACTGACAGTACATATTGACATAAAATTAACCGTTCGGAAAATATGATCAGCTGATATGCCTCTATGCAAATGTACCAAAGTTATCGTAAGCGTGCGGCGGCGCCGAAGTCAATCACTGCGGTGTGCGGCACTATGTTCTCTAATAAATAAATCGTCCAGTGATCTAGCGATGATTTCTATTTGCTATGCTTTGCTGATTGCACCACGTACAGAAAACTGATGTTATTGTTTTCTAGATTCACTTGTTTGGTGTGGCTGTTACTTAAATGAAAGAAAAAAATGTGGTTAGCGTATCACATTTCCCCAAATAATATCGCATGTGTTGTTCTTTATCGGTCGTGGGCACCCAACTGACCCAACAAATGGCAAAGACACAGAGTGTCTACTACGACCCTAGTCAAGTGCGCGCAAGGGTTTACGGGATCAAAATTAATAAATCTGCCAAACGTTTATTAACACTATGTTAGGTATTCGATTCTAAACTAATTTTATGATGCTGAAGTGTGTAGTAATTTACAAAACCAGTGGCTTTAGCATTTAAAGAAGAACATTTTCTTCTTGAATTGTCTCTAAAATGGTTTGCTTTTAACAACACCACCAGTCACATGAAAAATTGATTATTATTATGTACGTAAAATGGCAACTCCAGAGTTTAGTTTAGTTGCATTGCATCGCGTACCTGCTTCGAAATGTCGATTTACTAAAGTCGACTATCTTTTTTTTGTTTCAAGTAAGGGTAACAAATGAGACTGTGAGACCGCGCAATAGTAATCGAATGAAACATTCGAATTCAATACGATTGAACTTGAACGAATCCAAATGGCAAATATGAGGGCCAGGGTTGCCAACTGTACGAGGTTCCTCGTACAAATACGAGATTTGTGGTCTTCCGTACGAGGTACGAGGACGCTATGAACCTCGTACAAAAATGTACGAGATTTTCTTCATATTGTAGGAACTTCACACTAGATTTTCTGATTGACGTAGCTCCCTGTTGGCGACTAGTGCTACATCCACTTTGACGAATGACTTTTTTATTTTTACGTTCTTCGTTCGTTCGATAGTGCTACATCCACTTTGACGAATGACCTTCTTTTTTTTACGGTCTTCCTTCGTTCGACTAGTACTCACTTTGACGAATGGAATGAGCTTTTTTTTTTTTTAGACGTTCTTAGTACTACGAGGTTTGAAAGTCATTATACGAGATTTTCAGGTACACATGTACGAGGAATCTTTGTTTTTGGTTGGCAACCCTGATGAGGGCTGACTTTTCGCTCGTCACGGAAGGTTTTGTGTTGTAGGAAATTTCTGTAATCTAATCAATTATTTGCCTCTTTTCCGAAATGTTTCCTTTTAAACTGAACCATTTATTTCTAGTACCTCCTGCTATAGTTTCTTTGTTGTTTTGTTTCGCTGTAATATAGAATAATGTCTTTTATTTACAAGTCTTTTGTGAATAGTATATTCGTCTTCATAATTACTTTTAAAACTAGTGTAGTCTAAAAAATGGATAAAGGAGTGACATGTGAACATCTAAATAAACTAGCTGATACTCTCGGGAAGGAGCTGTGGCAGACGAAAGAGGTAAATATTCATAATTTTCATTATTATAACCTCAAATGTAATGTCATAGGTAATTAGCATTCTTGGTTCAGTGCTTGTTATCATTGTGTAATGCTTAGAGTACCGATTACCGACTATTCTTCTGAAAAGCTTGCAGAATGCACATAACGCTGACATGTTGGTCATTGGGGGGATACTTAATACTTTCCCACAGTATTGTTTACATTTTTTTCTTCATAATGAGAGGCTATAAATCGCAGTTAATAGTTTATTTTGTTACTTGCTGTATCTCGCGACTAAGGTTGCGATCTAAGATGAAAAGTAGCTTAGGTCTTTCTTTAGGTTATGGTCTACCCCATGCCAAATTTCCTGCAAATCTGTATAATAGTCTACAAGGGAAGGGACATTGACACCCTAAATGGAAGCCTGAATTCAGTACACAATTCTGTACCTTAGAGCAGATATTCTTTAACCAAAGGAAATAAATCTGATATACATATAATAATTATCATATCGCATGTTTAATAACTACATGGTCAAAAAACATGAACAGCCATTAAAAATAACAAAGGAATAACTTCAATGCACATGTTTTGGAATAATGTACTGAACCCATGGTAACAGGTTGAGACTGCATGACCGTGTTTTCAGATAGACTAAAGAATTACTCATCAATAATATTCTCCTGCATTACATATCGCCTTATCATGCTGTATAAGACAATATATACATATCATGCCTTGATAAATAATAATTAATTATTCAAGTACTACTGAGAATTTTAATTGCAATTAGATTTAGTTCAAGGATTCTGATCCTCACAACAAACCTTTGTTGGATGTTCCATGTATTATTTATCATACAGTGACTGAAATGAATGAATGAACAGAGATGTCGGAGCAATTTTTAATGAAACAGTTGACTTGAAATGGAAAATAAGAGACCATACAGTGCACAAGTTTTACAGTTGTATTTGTAACTACAGTAAGGGAGTACTAATAATAATTATTTATTTATTTAATTTGACAACAATGGTCCAGTGGTCCGTTGTTGGACCTTTGACCAATCATTGGACCATTGTTCCATTGAACCATTGCAACTTATCATGTAGAGGTTAGTTATATTACATTAAAAATTCAATTTTATTACATTAATTTACCTTAAATTACCCAACATTGAAATAAAATAAATTAATTAATAATAATAACTAATATTTTAAATGTAAAAGTTTGTGTGCATAGATTGGTGTTTGTTACTCTTTTACTCTAAAACAACTGAACGGATTTGGATTAAATATGGCATACAGATTATTTATAACCAGAATATCATCTAATATTTTTCATCCCTATATTCCCATGAGTTTGAAACCTATGCGAGTTAAACTACTTTATGATCCCTCTGAAGTGTATTACGGACTGCGCACGACCTCCCCCCTGGTGACCTATGAATTTGTATTGCACAGCATTTCTCCTCATTTTCCTTCCTCCCATAAAATTTTAACTGGAGCTGTAAGTGCTACAATGCTTTGGCGCTTGAATGACATTTATAGGGAACATTGTTGTTAATATTTGTGAATATTTTTTGAAAAACAAGAAAGATTTCGGTACAACTATAATATAATTAGAACTTCATATATTAATATGTTTCTCCATACATATTAGAACTGTTGTCACATTTGTTGCAGACACTAACATGTTTCGACTGCGGCTGCCCCGGCCCCAACCTCTGGATCTGCCTGCAGCCCGACTGTCACCACATTGGCTGCTCTGAAGTCAAAAATGACCATAGCACACTGCATCAAAAGGTATTTTTTTTTTTTATATATTAATTGTTACGAGTTAAAATAGTAAGTATTGCAAATTTTAAATCTATAGAATTTTGTTTTTTTATTGTTCATAAAAGTACTTACAGCTAATGATTCGCTTCATTGACCATTAAAATGATTATAGTGGATGTTAAAATGTACTTATTTGCAATTACTGGCTATAAAACTAACATTCTCTTACGATTTCCGAAAGTCGAAACCTCTATAGATGTAGCATTTGCATGAATGCACATCAGATTTTACACCTTATTGCATTGACATAAGAGTCACAAGACTTGCATTATTTTTAGCTATGTAATTATTAGACATGAATAAGATTCTCCTCCTGACCCTCAAAGATCTCAATTAAATCATATGGATTTTATTTATTTATTTAGGGTTACGCACCCAGTGTGATCCTATTATTTAGTTTCCGATGTCCGTCCCGTCCAGCTATCCGTCTGCCTAAATGGTAGACACTTGCAAGTTTCACAAAGTGTGTAGATACCTACTACTATGCTAGCTTTAATACCAAATAATACCTATATCGTTTCGCCTTCGGGTTGTGGAGGTCAGACGGCAGTCGCTTCACGGAAAATATCGAAGTTTAGCCAAAATCAGCAGTTAGACTGGTAAAGCGGACCCCAGACTCCAAAGCTGAAAAGCTACGGATGCGACTGGGATTAACACTGAGATTATGAATACCTATATCGTTTGATGAGGCCTTGTGTCGAATTAATTCGGACCATATAAACTGTTCAACGAATTTATAAGTACGAAATTGTATCGCCCCAACGCCGGACAAAGTGTATAATTCGGCACAGCCAGGAAATGGGTTATTACTGTTCTCAATACGTCGGTAATTCGTCGCCAAAAATACTGCAGTTTCATGCACTGTTTCGGCTTGGCACAGTTTCTGGAATTTGTTAAGAATAAAATGTTCTGCAAATTATTTGCCATAATCTACACCCACCCATTAATAATGCCAATTACCGTAATTAAAAACACTTATCTCAGAAACAATCAATATTAAAATTAGTGGTTTATTTTAATTATTAAATGAAATTAGTCGTATTTTTGATAGTTTGAGATCAGAGATAAAATTTTGATATATTGTTTGTCGCCGAGGCGAGATTTCAGCTAGATATTGAACTTTTAATTACGGGAATTGGTCGTGTGGAATTTAGAACGAAACTCTTATGAACTTGTAACGATCCGTAGAATACAGAAAACGAGCAAAAGTCGTCTTTTACACATAAGTAATAATGTACTTAACGTTAGGTTACAATGATCCGAATGTCATACAAAGGACCTTACAAAGCGCGTTGGACATTATTTAAGAATACAATGAAAGCTAAAAATGTCTATTCTTAGCTTTCAAATGTATCAGGCATGAAATCTTTGTGCGTGAGTTTATTTGTGCAAGTCGTAATTACCTGTGTGTGTGGAATGAATCCGCTATAGAGCAAATGATTCATTTATTTAAGTCGCTTTTCTAATGAAGAATTTTGATCCGACATGTTTTTATGTCTCCTAAACGGCTAATCCCCGAAAATGAGATCCCCGTGTTGCCATTCTGAAATAATTAATGTAGGTACAGACGACAGCAGGTCAAGCTACCCTAAACTGACAAATATTCCCAATCAATCTTGATCCTTAATTCTTTAGAGATAAAGTTGAAAATCTTCAAATTTAATCTCTTGTTCTAACGATCTTTATGACAAACTCAAGTCTACATCCGAGATACTGATGTCGGTAGGTGTGCTTGACGACTAGAGATAACAAAAATTATAGAAACATGTATATTGTGTGTATAAAGCTTGTCCAATGAAGGCCAGCCCGCGCCGCAGCTGAGCCGGTAATATCATAATGTCCCAACAATAACCTCTGAGTTTGTTTCGGCGTTTCTTCTCAGAGCTAGTACTAGGAAACGCCGCGGTCATCAAACCATTAAGTATAACTTTCGATCCAGCCGTCCCCTGCTGTCCTCTCTAGCGACGCCCTAAGCCGAGGTTCGTACCCCACAGGGGGTGCCCTTAGGGCGTAGTCGCCTAATTTTAAGTTAGCTTAGCTGGAGGCTTTAAATTTTTAATTAAGGCATCCACAGGAAATTCCGGTTAAGTAGTTACGGCCTCTAATGGCCACCTACGAGATGCCACATCAAAAAAAAATGTGTATATAAATAAAAACAGCCTTATAAATAGTAAACAGGAATAGACAGAATATATGAATAGTCGGAATAATATAGATTTCTTGGATTTTATTTCCTATCCACAATGTATTTCTACTTACTTACAGGGGCTGACACTGTTACAATTTATATATTCTAATAACTATTGTTACAATGATATAATTACAGTTTATACTATAATCCATACTAATATTATAAACTAGCTTTCCGCCCGCGGCTTCGCCCGCGTGGAGTTCGGTTTTATCGCGCTTTTTAGTCTGTCTGTCTGTCTGTTACGCTTTCCCGCTTAAACCTCTCAACCGATTTTGATGAAATTTGGCACAGACAATCTTTGGACCCTGAGAAAGAACATAGGCTACCTTTTATCCCGGAAAACTATGATGTTCCCGGGGGAAATCTAAAAAGCGCGATATAACCGAACTCCACGCGGGCGAAGCCGCGGGCGGAAAGCTAGTAATATTATAAATGCGAAAGTAACTCTGTCTGTCTGTCTGTCTGTTACGCTTTCCCGCTTAAACCTCTCAACCAATTTTGATGAAATTTGGCACAGACAATCTTTAGACCCTGAGAAAGAACATAGGCTACCTTTTATCCCGGAAAAATTTGATGTTCCCGAGGGAAATCTAAAAAGCGCGATATAACCGAACTCCACGCGGGCGAAGCCGCGGGCGGAAAGCTAGTAGGAAATAGAAATCTTAAGACAAAATTCGTTGTAAGAAATAACAACGCGTTAGCGCTCGTTCATTATGATAGGATTTTTTTTTACACATCTGGCTCTGAACGTGACTGTGTAATGTCAAAATCTAGGCGCACATGGCGGGTATAGAATAAAATGCAAGCCCTCTGATTGTTCAGAGGATGCAACCCGAAAACGTGTGTAAGACAATGGCCGGCGGGACCCGACGCGCTTGGGGGCCACCCGCGGCTTGAGCCCTTTCTGCGGTATAAATACACCCCCTGGCTAGAGGCTTTAAATCCTGTCCGCAATAGATCCTACGTATAACTGAACATATACACGCAGGGTTCCTGCGTGGTATGTATACAGGCGTACTTCGACATAGCGAAAGCGTTCGACAAAGTCTGGCACAACGGCTTAATCTATAAGCTGTACCAACTCGGAAGGCCTGACCGTCTCGTTCTCATCTTACGGGACTTCTGTCAAACCGCACCTTTCGCTATAAAATCGAAGGATCGCTCTCCTCCGTGCAGGTGTTCCCCAGGGCTCTGTACTAGCCCCCCTCATTTTCACGCTGTATACTAGCGATATCCCGAAAAGCAGCAGTAAGGCTCAACTCGCTCTGTTCACAGACGACACAGTCATCTACTGCTCGGGACTCAGTCCTGACCTAATTCGATTCTATCTCCAAACCGCGGTCAACAAACTCTCAACGAAGTCAACCGCGACTAAATCCAAGCAGTTCTCCACTCGAGACCGCGACGCAACCTCCCCCCTCCACAACCCATCAGCATGTCCGGCAAGCCGATTCCTTGGGGAAGTAAGCCAGATACCTAGGTGTGATTCTCGACCGCAACCTCACCTTCTCAGAGCTAAACTAAAAACGAGCGCCTTAAAATGGCTCGTTCACGTGCCGCCTACACTCTCGGTCGACTCCACCCCGTCCTCAACCTGCGCACCAAACTATCGCTCAAGTGCAAAATACGTTTGTACACAGCATGCATACGCCAAATTATGACATACGCTTGTCCAGTCTTCGCACAGCCAAGTCACGTCATATCCGTAGGATGCAAGTAGTCCAAAACC